>CAMAOD020000286.1:0-75000 GCA_945859595.2 Megachile willughbiella
TGTCTCCGTCTTTGTCTCCGTCGCCGTCTTCCTCTTCGTGTCCGTCTTTGTCTCCGTCTTTGTCACCGTCTTTGTCTCCCTCTTTGTCTCCGTCCGTGTCTCCTGCCCCTCTGTTTCTGTCGCTCTCTCTGTCTCTCTCTGTGTCTCTGTCTCCGTGTCTGTCTCTGTCTCTGTCTCTGTCCCTGTCTCTGTCTCCGTATCCGCCGCTGTCTCTGTCTCTGTGTCCATCTCCGTCACTGTCTCAGTCTCTGTCTCTGTCTCTGTCTCTGTCTGTGTCTCCATCTCTGTCTCTGTCTCTGTCTCTGTCTCTGTATCTGTCTCTGTCTCTGCCTCTGTCTCTGTCCCTGTCTCTGTCTCCGTCTCCGTCCCTGTCTCTGTCTCTGTCTCTGTCTCTGCCTCTGTATCTGTCTCTGTCTCTGTCCCTGTCTCTGTCTCCGTATCCGCCGCTGTCTCTGTCTCTGTGTCCATCTCTGTCTCTGTCTCAGTCTCTGTCTCTGTCTCTGTCTCTGTCTGTGTCTCCATCTCTGTCTCTGTCTCTGTCTCTGTCTCTGTCTCTGTCTCTGCCTCTGTCTCTGTCCCTGTCTATATCTCCGTCTCCGTCTCTGTCTCTGTCTCTGTCATTGGCTCCATCTCTGTCTCTGTCTCTGTTTCTGTCTCTGTCTCTGTCTCTGCCTCTGTCTCTGTCTCTGTCTCTGTCTCTGTTTCTGTCTCTGTCTCTGTCTCTGTCTCTGTCTCTGTGTCTGTCTCTGTCTCTGTCTCTGTCTCTGTCTCTGTCTCTGCCTCTGTCTCTGTCTCTATCTCTGTCTCTGTCTCTGTCTCTGTCTCTGTCTCTGTCTCTGTCTCTGTCTCTGTCTCTGTCTCTGTCTCTGTCTCTGTCTCTGTCTCTGTCTCTGTCTCTGCCTCTGTCCTGTCTCTGTCTCTGTCTCTGCCTCTGTCTCTGTCTGTGGCTCTGTCTTTGTCTCTTGCGCCTCTGTCGCTGCCTCTGTCTCTGTCTCCGTCTCTCTCTCCTTTCCTGTCTCTGTCTCTGTCTCTGCCTCTGTCCCTGTCTCTGTCTCTGTCATTGGCTCCATCTCGGTTTCTGTCTCAGTCTCTGTCTCTGTCTCCGTCTCCGTCTCTGTCTCTGTCTCTGTCATTGGCTCCATCTCGGTCTCTGTCTCAGTCTCTGTCTCTGTCTCTGTCTCTGTCTCTGTCTCTGTCTCTGTCTCTGTCTCTGTCTCTGTCTCTGTCTCTGTCTCTGCCTCTGTCTCTGTTCCTGTCTCTGTCTCTGTCTCTGTCTCTGTCTCTGTCTCTGTCTCTGTCTCTGTCCTGTCTCTGTCTCTGTCACTGCCTCTGTCTCTGTCTGTGGCTCTGTCTTTGTCTCATGCGCCTCTGTCTTTGTCTCTGTCTGTGTCTCTGTCTGTGCCTCTGTCTCTGTCTCTGTTTCCGTTTCTGTCGCTGCCTCTGTCCCAGACTCCGTCTCTCTCTCTTTTCTTATCTCTGTCTCTGTCTCTGCCTCTGTCCCTGTCTCTGTCTCTGTCATTGGCTCCATCTCTGTCTCTCTCTCAGTCTCCGTCTCCGTCTCCGTCTCTGTCTCTGTCTCTGTCTCTGTCTCTGTCTCTGTCTCTGTCTCTGTCTCTGTCTCTGTTTCTGTTTCTGTCTCTGTCGCTGTCCCTGTCTCTGTCTCTGTCTATGTCTCTGTCTGTGTCTCTGCCTCCGTCTCCGTCTCTGTCTGTGTCAGTGTCTCTGTCTCTGTCTCTGTATCGGACTCTGTTCCCGTCTCTGTCTTCATCTTTGTCTCCGTCTTTGTCTCTGTCTTTGTCGCCGTATTTGTCTCCGTCTGTGTCTCCATCTTTTGTCTCCGTCTTTGTCTCCGTCTTTGTCTCCGTATTTGTCTCCATCCGTGTTTCCTGCCCCTCTGTCTCGGTCGTTGTCTCATGCGCGTCTGTCTCTGTCTGTGTCTCTGTCTCTGTCTCTGCCTCTGTATCGGTCTCTGTCTTTGGCTCTGTCTCTGTCTCTGTCTCTGTCCCTGTCTCTGTCTCTGTCTCTGTCTCTGTCTCTGTCTCTGTCTCTGTCTCTGTCTCTGTCTCTGTCTCTGTCTCTGTCTCTGTCTCTGTTCCTGTCTCTGTCTCCGTATCCGCCGCTGTCTCTGTCTCTGTGTCCATCTCTGTCTCTGTGTCAGTCTATGTCTCTGTCTCTGTCTCTGTCTGTGTCTCTGCCTCTGTCTCCGTCTCCGTCTCTGTCTCTGTCTCTGTCTCTGTCTCTGTCTCCATCACTGTCTCTGTCTCTGTCTCTGTCTCTGTCTCTGTCTCTGTCTCTGTCTCTGTCTCTGTCTCTGCCTCTGTCTCTGTCCCTTTCGCTGTCTCCGTCTCCGTCTCCGTCTCTGTCTCTGTCATTGGCTCCATCTCTGTCTCCGTCTTTGTCTCTGTCTCTGTCTCTGACTCTGTCTCTGTCTCTGACTCTGTCTCTGTCTCTGTCTCTGTCTCTGTCTCTGTCTCTGTCTCTGTCTCTGTCTCTGTCTCCGTCTCCGTCTCTGTTTCTGTCTCTGTCTCTGTCTCTGCCTCTGGATCCATCTCTGTGTCTGTCTCAGTTTCTGTCTCTGTCTCCGCCTCTGCCTCTGTCTCTGTCTCTGTCTTTGTCTCCATCTTTGTCTCCGTCTTTGTCTCCGTCTTTGTCTCCGTCCTCTTCTTCCTCTTCGTCCCCGTCTTTGTCTCCGTCTACGCCACCGTCTTTGTCTCCGTCTTTGTCTCCGTCTTTGTCTACGTCTTTGTCTCCGTCTTTTTCTCCGTCCACGTCTCCGGCCCCTCTGTCTCTGTCTCTGTCTCTGTCTCTGTCTCTGTCTCTGTCTCTGTTTCTGTCTCTGCCTCTGTCTCTGTATCGGACTTCGTCTCCGTCTTTGTCTTCGTCTTTGTCTCCGTCTTTGCCTCCGTCTTTGCCTCCGTATTTGTCTCCGTCTGTGTCTCCATCTTTGTCTGCGCCTTTGTCTCCGTCTTTGTCTCCGTCGTCGTCGTCCTGTTCGTCTCCGTCCTTGTCTCCGTCTTTGTCTACGTCTTTGTCTACGTCTTTGTCTCCGTCTTGGTCTCCGTCTTTGTCTCTGTCTCTGTCTCTGACTCTGTCTCTGTCTCTGACTCTGTCTCTGTCTCTGTCTCTGTCTCTGTCTCTGTCTCTGTCTCTGTCTCTGTCTCTGTCTCCGTCTCTGTCCCTGTATCTGTCTCTGCCTCTGTCTTTGTCCCTGTCTCTGTCTCCGACTCCGCCGCTGTCTCTGTCTCTGTCTCTGTGTCCATCTCTGTCTCTGTCTCAGTCCTCTGTCTCTGTCTCTGTCTCTGTCTCTGTCTGTGTCCTCTGCCTCTGTCGCCTTCTCTGCCGCTGTCTGTGTCTCTGTCGCTGTCTCTGTCTCTGTCTCTGTCTGCGTCTGTGTCTCTGTCTCCGTTTCCGTCTCTGTCTCTGTCTCTGTCTCTGTCTCTGTCTCCATCTCTGTCTCTGTCTCTGTCTCTGTCTCTGCCTCTGTCTCTGTCTCTGTCTCTGTTTCTGTCTCTGTCTCTGTCTCTGTCTCTGTCTCTGTCTCTGTCTCTGTCTCTGTCTCTGTCTCTGTCTCTGTCTCTGTCTCTGTCTCTGTCCTGTCTCTGTCTCTGTCTCTGCCTCTGTCTCTGTCTCTGCCTCTGTCTTTGTCTCTTGCGCCTCTGTCTTTGTCTCTGTCCGTGTCTCTGTGTGTGCCTCTGTCTCTGTCTCTGTTTCCGTCTCTGTCGCTGCCTCTGTCTCTGTCTCCGTCTCTCTCTCCTTTCCTGTCTCTGTCTCTGTCTCTGCCTCTGTCCCTGTCTCTGTCTCTGTCATTGGCTCCATCTCGGTCTCTGTCTCAGTCTCTGTCTCTGTCTCCGTCTCCGTCTCTGTCTCTGTCTCTGTCATTGGCTCCATCTCGGTCTCTGTCTCAGTCTCTGTCTCTGTCTCTGTCTCTGTCTCTGTCTCTGTCTCTGTCTCTGTCTCTGTCCTGTCTCTGCCTCTGTCTCTGTCCCTGTCCCTGTCTCTGTCTCTGTCTCTGTCTCTGTCCCTGTATCTGTCTCTGCCTCTGTCTCAGTCCCTGTCTCTGTCTCCGACTCCGCCGCTGTCTCTGTCTCTGTCTCTGTGTCCATCTCTGTCTCTGTCTCAGTCTCTGTCTCTGTCTCTGTCTCTGTCTCTGTCCCTGTCTCTGTCTATGTCTCTGCATCTGTCTCTGTGTCTGTCCCTGTCTCTGTCTCCGTCTCCGCCGCTCTCTCTGTCTCTGTGTCCATCTCTGTCTCTGTCTCAGTCTCTGTCTCTGTCTCTGTCTGTGTCTCTGCCTCTGTCGCCTTCTCTGCCGCTGTCTGTGTCTCTGTCGCTGTCTCTGTCTCTGTCTCTGTCTGTGTCTCTGTCTGTGTCTCTGTCTCCGTTTCCGTCTCTGTCTCTGTCTCTGTCTCTGTCTCTGTCTCCATCTCTGTCTCTGTCTCTGTCTCTGTCTCTGTCTCTGTCTCTGTCTCTGTCTCTGTCTCTGTCTCTGTCTCTGTCTCTGTCTCTGTCTCTGTCATTGGCTCCATCTCTGTCTCCGTCTTTGTCTCTGTCTCTGTCTCTGACTCTGTCTGTGTCTCTGTCTCTGTCTCAGTCTCTGTCTCTGTCTCTGTCTCTGTCTGTGTCTCCATCTCTGACTCTGTCTCTGTCTCTGTCTCTGTCTCTGTCTCTGTCTCTGCCTCTGTCTCTGTCCCTGTCTCCGTCTCCGTCTCCGTCTCTGTCTCTGTCTCTGTCTCTGTCTCTGTCTCTGTCTCTGGCTCCATCTCTGTGTCTGTCTCAGTCTCTGTCTCTCTCTCTGTCTCTGCCTCTGTCGCTGTCTCTGTACCCGTCTCTGTCTCTGTCTCTGTCTCTGTCTCTGTCTCTGTCTCGGTCCCTGTCTCCGTCTTTGTGGCCGTCTTTGTATCCGTCTTTGTCTCCGTCTTCGTCTTCCTCTTTGTTTCCGTCTTTGTCTCTGTCTTTGTCTCCTGCGCCAGGGTCACCGCCTTTGTCTCCTGCCCCTCTGTTTCCGTCGCTCTTTCTGTCTCTGTCTGTGCCTCTGTCTCCGTCTCTTTCTCTGTCTCTGTCTATGTCTCTGTCTCTGTCTCTGTCTCTGTCTCTGTCTCTGTCTCTGTCTCTGTCTCTGTCTCTGTCTGTGTCTGTGTCTCTGTCTCTGTCTCTGTATCGGACTCTGTCTCCGTCTTTGCCTCTGTCTTTGTCTCCGTATTTGTCTCTGTCTGTGTCTCCATCTTTGTCTCCGTCTTTGTCTCCGTCTTTGCCACCCTCTTTGTCTCCGTATTTGTCTCCGTCTGTGTCGCCATCTTTGCCTCCGCCTTTGTCTCCGTCTTTGTCTCCGTCGCCGTCTTCCTCTTCGTGTCCGTCTTTGTCTCCGTCTTTGTCACCGTCTTTGTCTCCCTCTTTCTCTCCGTCCGTGTCTCCTGCCCCTCTGTTCCTGTCGCTCTCTCTGTCTCTCTCTGTGTCTCTGTCTCCGTCTCTGTCTCTGTCTCTGTCTCTGTCCCTGTCTCTGTCTCCGTATCCGCCGCTGTCTCTGTCTCTGTGTCCATCTCCGTCTCTGTCTCAGTCTCTGTCTCTGTCTCTGTCTCTGTCTGTGTCTCCATCTCTGTCTCTGTCTCTGTCTCTGTCTCTGTCTCTGTCTCTATCTATGCCTCTTCCTCTGTCCCTGTCTCTGTCTCCGTCTCCGTCCCTGTCTCTGTCTCTGTCTCTGTCTCTGTCTCTGTCTCTGTCTCTGTCTCTGTCTCTGCCTCTGTCTCTGTCCCTGTCTCTATCTCCGTCTCCGTCTCTGTCTCTGTCTCTGTCTCTGTCATTGGCTCCATCTCTGTCTCTGTCTCTGTTTCTGTCTCTGTCTCCGTCTCTGCCTCTGTCTCTGTCTCTGTCTCTGTTTCCGTCTCTGTCTCTGTCTCTGTCTCTGTCCCTGTCTCTGTCTCTGTCATTGGCTCCATCTCGGTCTCTGTCTCTGTCTCCGTCTCCGTCTCTGTCTCTGTCTCTGTCATTGGCTCCATCTCGGTCCCTGTCTCAGTCTCTGTCTCTGTCTCTGTCTCTGTCTCTGTCTCTGTCTCCGTCTCGGTCTCTGTCTCTGTCTCTGTCTCTGCCTCTGTCTCTGTCTCTGTCTCTGTCTCTGTCTCTGTCTCTGTCTCTGTCTCTGTCTCTGTCTCTGTCTCTGTCTCTGTCTCTGTCTCTGTCTCTGTCTCTGTCTCTGTCTCTGTCTCTGTCTCTGTCTCTGTCTCTGCCTCTGTCCTGTCTCTGTCTCTGTCTCTGCCTCTGTCTCTGTCTGTGGCTCTGTCTTTGTCTCTTGCGCCTCTGTCTTTGTCTCTGTCCGTGTCTCTGTGTGTGCCTCTGTCTCTGTCTCTGTTTCCGTCTCTGTCGCTGCCTCTGTCTCTGTCTCCGTCTCTCTCTCCTTTCCTGTCTCTGTCTCTGTCTCTGCCTCTGTCCCTGTCTCTGTCTCTGTCATTGGCTCCATCTCGGTCTCTGTCTCTGTCTCCGTCTCCGTCTCTGTCTCTGTCTCTGTCATTGGCTCCATCTCGGTCCCTGTCTCAGTCTCTGTCTCTGTCTCTGTCTCTGTCTCTGTCTCTGTCTCCGTCTCGGTCTCTGTCTCTGTCTCTGTCTCTGCCTCTGTCTCTGTTCCTGTCTCTGTCTCTGTCTCTGTCTCTGTCTCTGTCTCTGTCTCTGTCTCTGTCTCTGTCCTGTCTCTGTCTCTGTCACTGTCTCTGTCTCTGTCTGTGGCTCTGTCTTTGTCTCATGCGCCTCTGTCTTTGTCTCTGTCTGTGTCTCTGTCTGTGCCTCTGTCTCTGTCTCTGTTTCCGTCTCTGTCGCTGCCTCTGTCCCTGACTCCGTCTCTCTCTCTTTTCCTATCTCTGTCTCTGTCTCTGTCGCTGTCCCTGTCTCTGTCTCTGTCTATGTCTCTGTCTCTGTCTCTGGATCCATCTCTGTGTCTGTCTCAGTTTCTGTCTCTGTCTCCGCCTCTGCCTCTGTCTCTGTCTCCGTCTTTGTCTCCATCTTTGTCTCCGTCTTTGTCTCCGTCTTTGTCTCCGTCTTTGTCTCCGTCCTCGTCTTCCTCTTCGTCTCCGTCTTTGTCTCCGTCTACGTCACCGTCTTTGTCTCCGTCTTTGTCTCTGTTTCTGTCTCTGTCTCTGTCTCTGTCTCTGTCTCTGTTCCTGTCTCTGTCTCCGTATCCGCCGCTGTCTCTGTCTCTGTGTCCATCTCTGTCTCTGTCTCAGTCTATGTCTCTGTCTCTGTCTCTGCCTCTGTCTCCGTCTCCGCCTCTGTCTCTGTCTCTGTCTCTGTCTCTGTCTCTGTCTCCATCTCTGTCTCTGTCTCTGTCTCTGTCTCTGTCTCTGTCTCTGTCTCTGTCTCTGTCTCTGTCTCTGTCTCTGTCTCTGTCTCTGCCTCTGTCTCTGTCCCTTTCGCTGTCTCCGTCTCCGTCTCCGTCTCTGTCTCTGTCATTGGCTCCATCTCTGTCTCCGTCTTTGTCTCTGTCTCTGTCTCTGACTCTGTCTCTGTCTCTGACTCTGTCTCTGTCTCTGTCTCTGTCTCTGTCTCTGTCTCTGTCTCTGTCTCTGTCTCTGTCTCTGTCTCTGTCTCCGTCTCCGTCTCTGTCTCTGTCTCTGTCTCTGTCTCTGCCTCTGGATCCATCTCTGTGTCTGTCTCAGTTTCTGTCTCTGTCTCCGCCTCTGCCTCTGTCTCTGTCTCTGTCTTTGTCTCCATCTTTGTCTCCGTCTTTGTCTCCGTCTTTGTCTCCGTCCTCTTCTTCCTCTTCGTCCCCGTCTTTGTCTCCGTCTACGTCACCGTCTTTGTCTCCGTCTTTGTCTCCGTCTTTGTCTCCGTCTTTGTCTACGTCTTTGTCTCCGTCTTTTTCTCCGTCCACGTCTCCGGCCCCTCTGTCTCTGTCTCTGTCTCTGTCTCTGTCTCTGTCTCTGTCTCTGTTTCTGTCTCTGCCTCTGTCTCTGTATCGGACTTCGTCTCCGTCTTTGTCTTCGTCTTTGTCTCCGTCTTTGCCTCCGTCTTTGCCTCCGTATTTGTCTCCGTCTGTGTCTCCATCTTTGTCTGCGCCTTTGTCTCCGTCTTTGTCTCCGTCGTCGTCGTCCTGTTCGTCTCCGTCCTTGTCTCCGTCTTTGTCTACGTCTTTGTCTACGTCTTTGTCTCCGTCTTTGTCTCCGTCTTTGTCTCTGTCTCTGTCTCTGACTCTGTCTCTGTCTCTGACTCTGTCTCTGTCTCTGCCTCTGTCTCTGTCTCTGTCTCTGTCTCTGTCTCTGTCTCTGTCTCTGTCTCTGTCCCTGTATCTGTCTCTGCCTCTGTCTCTGTCCCTGTCTCTGTCTCCGACTCCGCCGCTGTCTCTGTCTCTGTCTCTGTGTCCATCTCTGTCTCTGTCTCAGTCTCTGTCTCTGTCTCTGTCTCTGTCTCTGTCCCTGTCTCTGTCTCTGTCTCTGTCCCTGTGTCTGTCTCCGTCTCCGCCGCTGTCTCTGTCTCTGTGTCCATCTCTGTCTCTGTCTCTGTCTCTGTCTGTGTCTCTGCCTCTGTCGCCTTCTCTGCCGCTGTCTGTGTCTCTGTCGCTGTCTCTGTCTCTGTCTCTGTCTGCGTCTGTGTCTCTGTCTCCGTTTCCGTCTCTGTCTCTGTCTCTGTCTCTGTCTCTGTCTCCATCTCTGTCTCTGTCTGTGGCTCTGTCTTTGTCTCTTGCGCCTCTGTCTTTGTCTCTGTCCGTGTCTCTGTGTGTGCCTCTGTCTCTGTCTCTGTTTCCGTCTCTGTCGCTGCCTCTGTCTCTGTCTCCGTCTCTCTCTCCTTTCCTGTCTCTGTCTCTGTCTCTGCCTCTGTCTCTGCCTCTGTCTCTGTCTCTGTCCTGTCTCTGCCTCTGTCTCAGTCTCTGTCTCTGTCTCTGCCTCTGTCTCTGTCTCTGTCTTTGTCTCCATCTTTGTCTCCGTCTTTGTCTCCGTCTTTGTCTCCGTCCTCGTCTTCCTCTTCGTCTCCGTCTTTGTCTCCGTCTTTGTCTCCGTCTTTGTCTCCGTCTTTGTCTCCGTCTTTGTCTACGTCTTTGTCTCCGTCTTTTTCTCCGTCCACGTCTCCGGCCCCACTGTCTCTGTCTCTGTCTCTGTCTCTGTCTCTGTCTCTGTCTCTGTTTCTGTCTCTGCCTCTGTCTCTGTATCGGACTTCGTCTCCGTCTTTGTCTTCGTCTTTGTCTCCGTCTTTGCCTCCGTCTTTGCCTCCGTATTTGTCTCCGTCTGTGTCTCCATCTTTGTCTGCGCCTTTGTCTCCGTCTTTGTCTCCGTCGTCGTCGTCCTGTTCGTCTCCGTCCTTGTCTCCGTCTTTGTCTACGTCTTTGTCTACGTCTTTGTCTCCGTCTTTGTCTCCGTCTTTGTCTCTGTCTCTGTCTCTGAATCTGTCTCTGTCTCTGACTCTGTCTCTGTCTCTGTCTCTGTCTCTGTCTCTGTCTCTGTCTCTGTCTCTGTCTCTGTCTCTGTCCTGTCTCTGCCTCTGTCTCTGTCCCTGTCCCTGTCTCTGTCTCTGTCTCTGTCTCTGTCTCTGTCCCTGTATCTGTCTCTGCCTCTGTCTCTGTCCCTGTCTCTGTCTCCGACTCCGCCGCTGTCTCTGTCTCTGTCTCTGTGTCCATCTCTGTCTCTGTCTCCGACTCCGCCGCTGTCTCTGTCTCTGTCTCTGTGTCCACCTCTGTCTCTGTCTCAGTCTCTGTCTCTGTCTCTGTCTCTGTCTCTGTCCCTGTCTCTGTCTATGTCTCTGCATCTGTCTCTGTGTCTGTCCCTGTCTCTGTCTCCGTCTCCGCCGCTCTCTCTGTCTCTGTGTCCATCTCTGTCTCTGTCTCAGTCTCTGTCTCTGTCTCTGTCTGTGTCTCTGCCTCTGTCGCCTTCTCTGCCGCTGTCTGTGTCTCTGTCGCTGTCTCTGTCTCTGTCTCTGTCTGTGTCTCTGTCTGTGTCTCTGTCTCCGTTTCCGTCTCTGTCTCTGTCTCTGTCTCTGTCTCTGTCTCCATCTCTGTCTCTGTCTCTGTCTCTGTCTCTGTCTCTGTCTCTGTCTCTGTCATTGGCTCCATCTCTGTCTCCGTCTTTGTCTCTGTCTCTGTCTCTGACTCTGTCTCTGTCTCTGTCTCTGTCTCTGTCTCAGTCTCTGTCTCTGTCTCTGTCTCTGTCTGTGTCTCCATCTCTGTCTCTGTCTCTGTCTCTGTCTCTGTCTCTGTCTCTGTCTCTGCCTCTGTCTCTGTCCCTGTCTCCGTCTCCGTCTCCGTCTCTGTCTCTGTCTCTGTCTCTGTCTCTGGCTCCATCTCTGTGTCTGTCTCTGTCTCTGTCTCTGTCTCTGTCTCTATCTATGCCTCTTCCTCTGTCCCTGTCTCTGTCTCCGTCTCCGTCCCTGTCTCTGTCTCTGTCTCTGTCTCTGTCTCTGTCTCTGTCTCTGTCTCTGTCTCTGTCTCTGTCTCTGTCTCTGCCTCTGTCTCTGTCCCTGTCTCTATCTCCGTCTCCGTCTCTGTCTCTGTCTCTGTCATTGGCTCCATCTCTGTCTCTGTCTCCGTTTCTGTCTCTGTCTCTGTCTCTGCCTCTGTCTCTGTCTCTGTCTCTGTTTCCGTCTCTGTCTCTGTCTCTGTCTCTGTCTCTGTCTCTGTCTCTGTCTCTGCCTCTGTCTCTGTCTCTGTCTCTGTCTCTGTCTCTGTCTCTGTCTCTGTCTCTGTCTCTGTCTCTGTCTCTGTCTCTGTCTCTGTCTCTGTCTCTGTCTCTGTCTCTGTCTCTGTCTCTGCCTCTGTCCTGTCTCTGTCTCTGTCTCTGCCTCTGTCTCTGTCTGTGGCTCTGTCTTTGTCTCTTGCGCCTCTGTCTTTGTCTCTGTCCGTGTCTCTGTGTGTGCCTCTGTCTCTGTCTCTGTTTCCGTCTCTGTCGCTGCCTCTGTCTCTGTCTCCGTCTCTCTCTCCTTTCCTGTCTCTGTCTCTGTCTCTGCCTCTGTCCCTGTCTCTGTCTCTGTCATTGGCTCCATCTCGGTCTCTGTCTCAGTCTCTGTCTCTGTCTCCGTCTCCGTCTCTGTCTCTGTCTCTGTCTCTATCCCTGTATCTGTCTCTGCCTCTGTCTCTGTCCCTGTCTCTGTCTCCGACTCCGCCGCTGTCTCTGTCTCTGTCTCTGTGTCCATCTCTGTCTCTGTCTCCGACTCCGCCGCTGTCTCTGTCTCTGTCTCTGTGTCCATCTCTGTCTCTGTCTCAGTCTCTGTCTCTGTCTCTGTCTCTGTCTCTGTCCCTGTCTCTGTCTATGTCTCTGCATCTGTCTCTGTGTCTGTCCCTGTCTCTGTCTCCGTCTCCGCCGCTCTCTCTGTCTCTGTGTCCATCTCTGTCTCTGTCTCAGTCTCTGTCTCCGTCTCTGTCTGTGTCTCTGCCTCTGTCGCCTTCTCTGCCGCTGTCTGTGTCTCTGTCGCTGTCTCTGTCTCTGTCTCTGTCTGTGTCTCTGTCTGTGTCTCTGTCTCCGTTTCCGTCTCTGTCTCTGTCTCTGTCTCTGTCTCTGTCTCCATCTCTGTCTCTGTCTCTGTCTCTGTCTCTGTCTCTGTCTCTGTCTCTGTCTCTGTCTCTGTCTCTGTCTCTGTCATTGGCTCCATCTCTGTCTCCGTCTTTGTCTCTGTCTCTGTCTCTGACTCTGTCTCTGTCTCTGTCTCTGTCTCAGTCTCTGTCTCTGTCCCTGTCTCTGTCTGTGTCTCCATCTCTGTCTCTGTCTCTGTCTCTGTCTCTGTCTCTGTCTCTGTCTCTGCCTCTGTCTCTGTCCCTGTCTCCGTCTCCGTCTCCGTCTCTGTCTCTGTCTCTGTCTCTGTCTCTGTCTCTGTCTCTGGCTCCATCTCTGTGTCTGTCTCAGTCTCTGTCTCTCTCTCTGTCTCTGCCTCTGTCGCTGTCTCTGTACCCGTCTCTGTCTCTGTCTCTGTCTCTGTCTCTGTCTCGGTCCCTGTCTCCGTCTTTGTGGCCGTCTTTGTATCCGTCTTTGTCTCCGTCTTCGTCATCCTCTTTGTTTCCGTCTTTGTCTCTGTCTTTGTCTCCTGCGCCAGGGTCACCGCCTTTGTCACCTGCCCCTCTGTTTCCGTCGCTCTTTCTGTCTCTGTCTGTGCCTCTGTCTCCGTCTCTTTCTCTGTCTCTGTCTATGTCTCTGTCTCTGTCTCTGTCTCTGTCTCTGTCTCTGTCTCTGTCTCTGTCTCTGTCTCTGTCTCTGTCTGTGTCTGTGTCTCTGTCTCTGTCTCTGTATCGGACTCTGTCTCCGTCTTTGCCGCTGTCTTTGTCTCCGTATTTGTCTCTGTCTGTGTCTCCATCTTTGTCTCCGTCTTTGTCTCCGTCTTTGCCACCCTCTTTGTCTCCGTATTTGTCTCCGTCTGTGTCGCCATCTTTGCCTCCGCCTTTGTCTCCGTCTTTGTCTCCGTCGCCGTCTTCCTCTTCGTGTCCGTCTTTGTCTCCGTCTTTGTCACCGTCTTTGTCTCCCTCTTTCTCTCCGTCCGTGTCTCCTGCCCCTCTGTTCCTGTCGCTCTCTCTGTCTCTCTCTGTGTCTCTGTCTCCGTCTCTGTCTCTGTCTCTGTCTCTGTCCCTGTCTCTGTCTCCGTATCCGCCGCTGTCTCTGTCTCTGTGTCCATCTCCGTCTCTGTCTCAGTCTCTGTCTCTGTCTCTGTCTCTGTCTGTGTCTCCATCTCTGTCTCTGTCTCTGTCTCTGTCTCTGTCTCTGTCTCTATCTATGCCTCTTCCTCTGTCCCTGTCTCTGTCTCCGTCTCCGTCCCTGTCTCTGTCTCTGTCTCTGTCTCTGTCTCTGTCTCTGTCTCTGTCTCTGTCTCTGTCTCTGCCTCTGTCTCTGTCCCTGTCTCTATCTCCGTCTCCGTCTCTGTCTCTGTCTCTGTCATTGGCTCCATCTCTGTCTCTGTCTCTGTTTCTGTCTCTGTCTCTGTCTCTGCCTCTGTCTCTGTCTCTGTCTCTGTTTCCGTCTCTGTCTCTGTCTCTGTCTCTGTCTCTGTCTCTGTCTCTGTCTCTGTCTCTGCCTCTGTCTCTGTCTCTGTCTCTGTCTCTGTCTCTGTCTCTGTCTCTGTCTCTGTCTCTGTCTCTGTCTCTGTCTCTGTCACTGTCTCTGTCTCTGTCTCTGTCCCTGTCTCTGTCTATGTCTCTGCATCTGTCTCTGTGTCTGTCCCTGTCTCTGTCTCCGTCTCCGCCGCTCTCTCTGTCTCTGTGTCCATCTCTGTCTCTGTCTCAGTCTCTGTCTCTGTCTCTGTCTCTGTCTCTGTCCCTGTCTCTGTCTATGTCTCTGCATCTGTCTCTGTGTCTGTCCCTGTCTCTGTCTCCGTCTCCGCCGCTCTCTCTGTCTCTGTGTCCATCTCTGTCTCTGTCTCAGTCTCTGTCTCTGTCTCTGTCTGTGTCTCTGCCTCTGTCGCCTTCTCTGCCGCTGTCTGTGTCTCTGTCGCTGTCTCTGTCTCTGTCTCTGTCTCTGTCTGTGTCTCTGTCTGTGTCTCTGTCTCCGGTTCCGTCTCTGTCTCTGTCTCTGTCTCTGTCTCTGTCTCCATCTCTGTCTCTGTCTCTGTCTCTGTCTCTGTCTCTGTCTCTGTCTCTGTCTCTGTCATTGGCTCCATCTCTGTCTCCGTCTTTGTCTCTGTCTCTGTCTCTGACTCTGTCTCTGTCTCTGTCTCTGTCTCAGTCTCTGTCTCTGTCTCTGTCTCTGTCTGTGTCTCCATCTCTGTCTCTGTCTCTGTCTCTGTCTCTGTCTCTGTCTCTGTCTCTGCATCTGTCTCTGTCCCTGTCTCCGTCTCCGTCTCCGTCTCTGTCTCTGTCTCTGTCTCTGTCTCTGTCTCTGTCTCTGTCTCCATCTCTGTGTCTGTCTCAGTCTCTGTCTCTCTCTCTGTCTCTGCCTCTGTCGCTGTCTCTGTACCCGTCTCTGTCTCTGTCTCTGTCTCTGTCTCTGTCTCTGTCTCTGTCTCGGTCCCTGTCTCCGTCTTTGTGGCCGTCTTTGTATCCGTCTTTGTCTCCGTCTTCGTCTTCCTCTTTGTTTCCGTCTTTGTCTCTGTCTTTGTCTCCTGCGCCAGGGTCACCGCCTTTGTCTCCTGCCCCTCTGTTTCCGTCGCTCTTTCTGTCTCTGTCTGTGCCTCTGTCTCCGTCTCTTTCTCTGTCTCTGTCTATGTCTCTGTCTCTGTCTCTGTCTCTGTCTCTGTCTCTGTCTCTGTCTCTGTCTCTGTCTCTGTCTCTGTCTCTGTCTGTGTCTGTGTCTCTGTCTCTGTCTCTGTATCGGACTCTGTCTCCGTCTTTGCCTCTGTCTTTGTCTCCGTATTTGTCTCTGTCTGTGTCTCCATCTTTGTCTCCGTCTTTGTCTCCGTCTTTGCCACCCTCTTTGTCTCCGTATTTGTCTCCGTCTGTGTCGCCATCTTTGCCTCCGCCTTTGTCTCCGTCTTTGTCTCCGTCGCCGTCTTCCTCTTCGTGTCCGTCTTTGTCTCCGTCTTTGTCACCGTCTTTGTCTCCCTCTTTCTCTCCGTCCGTGTCTCCTGCCCCTCTGTTCCTGTCGCTCTCTCTGTCTCTCTCTGTGTCTCTGTCTCCGTCTCTGTCTCTGTCTCTGTCTCTGTCCCTGTCTCTGTCTCCGTATCCGCCGCTGTCTCTGTCTCTGTGTCCATCTCCGTCTCTGTCTCAGTCTCTGTCTCTGTCTCTGTCTCTGTCTGTGTCTCCATCTCTGTCTCTGTCTCTGTCTCTGTCTCTGTCTCTGTCTCTATCTATGCCTCTTCCTCTGTCCCTGTCTCTGTCTCCGTCTCCGTCCCTGTCTCTGTCTCTGTCTCTGTCTCTGTCTCTGTCTCTGTCTCTGTCTCTGTCTCTGCCTCTGTCTCTGTCCCTGTCTCTATCTCCGTCTCCGTCTCTGTCTCTGTCTCTGTCATTGGCTCCATCTCTGTCTCTGTCTCTGTTTCTGTCTCTGTCTCTGTCTCTGCCTCTGTCTCTGTCTCTGTCTCTGTTTCTGTCTCTGTCTCTGTCTCTGTCTCTGTCTCTGTCTCTGTCTCTGTCTCTGTCTCTGTCTCTGTCTCTGTCTCTGTCTCTGTCTCTGCCTCTGTCTCTGTCTCTGTCTCTGTCTCTGTCTCTGTCTCTGTCTCTGTCTCTGTCTCTGTCTCTGTCTCTGTCTCTGTCTCTGTCTCTGTCTCTGTCTCTGTCTCTGTCTCTGTCTCTGCCTCTGTCCTGTCTCTGTCTCTGTCTCTGCCTCTGTCTCTGTCTGTGGCTCTGTCTTTGTCTCTTGCGCCTCTGTCTTTGTCTCTGTCCGTGTCTCTGTGTGTGCCTCTGTCTCTGTCTCTGTTTCCGTCTCTGTCGCTGCCTCTGTCTCTGTCTCCGTCTCTCTCTCCTTTCCTGTCTCTGTCTCTGTCTCTGCCTCTGTCCCTGTCTCTGTCTCTGTCATTGGCTCCATCTCGGTCTCTGTCTCAGTCTCTGTCTCTGTCTCCGTCTCCGTCTCTGTCTCTGTCTCTGTCATTGGCTCCATCTCGGTCCCTGTCTCAGTCTCTGTCTCTGTCTCTGTCTCTGACTCTGTCTCTGTCTCCGTCTCGGCCTCTGTCTCTGTCTCTGTCTCTGCCTCTGTCTCTGTTCCTGTCTCTGTCTCTGTCTCTGTCTCTGTCTCTGTCTCTGTCTCTGTCTCTGTCTCTGTCCTGTCTCTGTCTCTGTCACTGTCTCTGTCTCTGTCTGTGGCTCTATCTTTGTCTCATGCGCCTCTGTCTTTGTCTCTGTCTGTGTCTCTGTCTGTGCCTCTGTCTCTGTCTCTGTTTCCGTCTCTGTCGCTGCCTCTGTCCCTGACTCCGTCTCTCTCTCTTTTCCTATCTCTGTCTCTGTCTCTGTCGCTGTCCCTGTCTCTGTCTCTGTCTATGTCTCTGTCTCTGTCTCTGGACCCATCTCTGTGTCTGTCTCAGTTTCTGTCTCTGTCTCCGCCTCTGCCTCTGTCTCTGTCTCCGTCTTTGTCTCCATCTTTGTCTCCGTCTTTGTCTCCGTCTTTGTCTCCGTCTTTGTCTCCGTCCTCGTCTTCCTCTTCGTCTCCGTCTTTGTCTCCGTCTACGTCACCGTCTTTGTCTCCGTCTTTGTCTCCGTCTTTGTCTCCGTCTTTGTCTACGTCTTTGTCTCCGTCTTTTTCTCCGTCCACGTCTCCGGCCCCTCTGTCTCTGTCTCTGTCTCTGTCTCTGTCTCTGTTTCTGTCTCTGCCTCTGTCTCTGTATCGGACTTCGTCTCCGTCTTTGTCTTCGTCTTTGTCTCCGTCTTTGCCTCCGTCTTTGCCTCCGTATTTGTCTCCGTCTGTGTCTCCATCTTTGTCTGCGCCTTTGTCTCCGTCTTTGTCTCCGTCGTCGTCGTCCTGTTCGTCTCCGTCCTTGTCTCCGTCTTTGTCTACGTCTTTGTCTACGTCTTTGTCTCCGTCTTTGTCTCCGTCTTTGTCTCTGTCTCTGTCTCTGACTCTGTCTCTGTCTCTGACTCTGTCTCTGTCTCTGTCTCTGTCTCTGTCTCTGTCTCTGTCTCTGTCTCTGTCTCTGTCTCTGTCTCTGTCTCTGCCTCTGTCTCTGTCCCTGTCTCCGTCTCCGTCTCCGTCTCTGTCTCTGTCTCTGTCTCTGTCTCTGTCTCTGTCTCTGGCTCCATCTCTGTGTCTGTCTCAGTCTCTGTCTCTCTCTCTGTCTCTGCCTCTGTCGCTGTCTCTGTACCCGTCTCTGTCTCTGTCTCTGTCTCTGTCTCTGTCTCTGTCTCTGTCTCGGTCCCTGTCTCCGTCTTTGTGGCCGTCTTTGTATCCGTCTTTGTCTCCGTCTTCGTCTTCCTCTTTGTTTCCGTCTTTGTCTCTGTCTTTGTCTCCTGCGCCAGGGTCACCGCCTTTGTCTCCTGCCCCTCTGTTTCCGTCGCTCTTTCTGTCTCTGTCTGTGCCTCTGTCTCCGTCTCTTTCTCTGTCTCTGTCTATGTCTCTGTCTCTGTCTCTGTCTCTGTCTCTGTCTCTGTCTCTGTCTGTGTCTGTGTCTCTGTCTCTGTCTCTGTATCGGACTCTGTCTCCGTCTTTGCCTCTGTCTTTGTCTCCGTATTTGTCTCCGTCTGTGTCGCCATCTTTGCCTCCGCCTTTGTCTCCGTCTTTGTCTCCGTCGCCGTCTTCCTCTTCGTGTCCGTCTTTGTCTCCGTCTTTGTCACCGTCTTTGTCTCCCTCTTTCTCTCCGTCCGTGTCTCCTGCCCCTCTGTTCCTGTCGCTCTCTCTGTCTCTCTCTGTGTCTCTGTCTCCGTCTCTGTCTCTGTCTCTGTCTCTGTCCCTGTCTCTGTCTCCGTATCCGCCGCTGTCTCTGTCTCTGTGTCCATCTCCGTCTCTGTCTCAGTCTCTGTCTCTGTCTCTGTCTCTGTCTGTGTCTCCATCTCTGTCTCTGTCTCTGTCTCTGTCTCTGTCTCTGTCTCTATCTATGCCTCTTCCTCTGTCCCTGTCTCTGTCTCCGTCTCCGTCCCTGTCTCTGTCTCTGTCTCTGTCTCTGTCTCTGTCTCTGTCTCTGTCTCTGTCTCTGTCTCTGTCTCTGTCTCTGCCTCTGTCTCTGTCCCTGTCTCTATCTCCGTCTCCGTCTCTGTCTCTGTCTCTGTCATTGGCTCCATCTCTGTCTCTGTCTCTGTTTCTGTCTCTGTCTCTGTCTCTGCCTCTGTCTCTGTCTCTGTCTCTGTTTCCGTCTCTGTCTCTGTCTCTGTCTCTGTCTCTGTCTCTGTCTCTGTCTCTGTCTCTGTCTCTGTCTCTGTCTCTGTCTCTTTCTCTGTCTCTGCCTCTGTCTCTGTCTCTGTCTCTGTCTCTGTCTCTGTCTCTGTCTCTGTCTCTGTCTCTGTCTCTGTCTCTGTCTCTGTCTCTGTCTCTGTCTCTGTCTCTGTCTCTGTCTCTGCCTCTGTCCTGTCTCTGTCTCTGTCTCTGCCTCTGTCTCTGTCTGTGGCTCTGTCTTTGTCTCTTGCGCCTCTGTCTTTGTCTCTGTCCGTGTCTCTGTGTGTGCCTCTGTCTCTGTCTCTGTTTCCGTCTCTGTCGCTGCCTCTGTCTCTGTCTCCGTCTCTCTCTCCTTTCCTGTCTCTGTCTCTGTCTCTGCCTCTGTCCCTGTCTCTGTCTCTGTCATTGGCTCCATCTCGGTCTCTGTCTCAGTCTCTGTCTCTGTCTCCGTCTCCGTCTCTGTCTCTGTCTCTGTCATTGGCTCCATCTCGGTCTCTGTCTCAGTCTCTGTCTCTGTCTCTGTCTCTGTCTCTGTCTCCGTCTCGGTCTCTGTCTCTGTCTCTGTCTCTGCCTCTGTCTCTGTTCCTGTCTCTGTCTCTGTCTCTGTCTCTGTCTCTGTCTCTGTCTCTGTCTCTGTCTCTGTCTCTGTCTCTGTCTCTGTCTCTGTCCTGTCGCTGTCTCTGTCACTGTCTCTGTCTCTGTCTGTGGCTCTGTCTTTGTCTCATGCGCCTCTGTCTTTGT
Source organism: Megachile willughbiella (assembly GCA_945859595.2). Classification (NCBI taxonomy): domain Eukaryota; kingdom Metazoa; phylum Arthropoda; class Insecta; order Hymenoptera; family Megachilidae; genus Megachile; species Megachile willughbiella. The sequence goes on from CAMAOD020000286.1 coordinate 18,354, forward strand.
CTCTGTCTGTGTCTCTGTCTGTGCCTCTGTCTCTGTCTCTGTTTCCGTCTCTGTCGCTGCCTCTGTCCCTGACTCCGTCTCTCTCTCTTTTCCTATCTCTGTCTCTGTCTCTGTCGCTGTCCCTGTCTCTGTCTCTGTCTATGTCTCTGTCTCTGTCTCTGGATCCATCTCTGTGTCTGTCTCAGTTTCTGTCTCTGTCTCCGCCTCTGCCTCTGTCTCTGTCTCCGTCTTTGTCTCCATCTTTGTCTCCGTCTTTGTCTCCGTCTTTGTCTCCGTCTTTGTCTCCGTCCTCGTCTTCCTCTTCGTCTCCGTCTTTGTCTCCGTCTACGTCACCGTCTTTGTCTCCGTCTTTGTCTCCGTCTTTGTCTCCGTCTTTGTCTACGTCTTTGTCTCCGTCTTTTTCTCCGTCCACGTCTCCGGCCCCTCTGTCTCTGTCTCTGTCTCTGTCTCTGTCTCTGTCTCTGTTTCTGTCTCTGCCTCTGTCTCTGTATCGGACTTCGTCTCCGTCTTTGCCTTCGTCCTTGTCTCCGTCTTTGCCTCCGTCTTTGCCTCCGTATTTGTCTCCGTCTGTGTCTCCATCTTTGTCTGCGACTTTGTCTCCTTCTTTGTCTCCGTCGTCGTCGTCCTGTTCGTCTCCGTCCTTGTCTCCGTCTTTGTCTACGTCTTTGTCTACGTCTTTGTCTCCGTCTTTGTCTCCGTCTTTGTCTCTGTCTCTGTCTCTGACTCTGTCTCTGTCTCTGACTCTGTCTCTGTCTCTGTCTCTGTCTCCGTCTCTGTCTCTGTCTCTGTCTCTGTCTCTGTCTCTGTCTCTGTCTCTGTCTCTGTCCTGTCTCTGCCTCTGTCTCTGTCCCTGTCCCTGTCTCTGTCTCTGTCTCTGTCTCTGTCCCTGTATCTGTCTCTGCCTCTGTCTCTGTCCCTGTCTCTGTCTCCGACTCCGCCGCTGTCTCTGTCTCTGTTTCTGTGTCCATCTCTGTCTCTGTCTCAGTCTCTGTCTCTGTCTCTGTCTCTGTCTCTGTCCCGGTCTCTGTCTCTGTCTCTGTATCTGTCTCTGTCTCTGTCCCTGTCTCTGTCTCCGTCTCCGCCGCTGTCTCTGTCTCTGTGTCCATCTCTGTCTCTGTCTCAGTCTCTGTCTCTGTCTCTGTCTCTGTCTGTGTCTCTGCCTCTGTCGCCTTCTCTGCCGCTGTCTGTGTCTCTGTCGCTGTCTCTGTCTCTGTCTCTGTCTCTGTCTGCGTCTCTGTCTGTGTCTCTGTCTCCGTTTCCGTCTCTGTCTCTGTCTCTGTCTCTGTCTCTGTCTCCATCTCTGTCTCTGTCTCTGTCTCTGTCTCGGTCTCTGTCTCTGTCTCTGTCTCTGTCTCTGTCTCAGTCTCTGTCTCTGTCTCTGTCTCTGTCTCTGTCTCAGTCTCTGTCTCTGTCTCTGTCTCTGTCTCTGTCTGTGTCTCCATCTCTGTCTCTGTCTCTGTCTCTGTCTCTGTCTCTGTCTCAGTCTCTGTCTCTGTCTCTGTCTCTGTCTCTGTCTCTGTCTCCGTCTCGGTCTCTGTCTCTGTCTCTGTCTCTGCCTCTGTCTCTGTTCCTGTCTCTGTCTCTGTCTCTGTCTCTGTCTCTGTCTCTGTCTCTGTCCTGTCTCTGTCTCTGTCACTGTCTCTGTCTCTGTCTGTGGCTCTGTCTTTGTCTCATGCGCCTCTGTCTTTGTCTCTGTCTGTGTCTCTGTCTGTGCCTCTGTCTCTGTCTCTGTTTCCGTCTCTGTCGCTGCCTCTGTCCCTGACTCCGTCTCTCTCTCTTTTCCTATCTCTGTCTCTGTCTCTGTCGCTGTCCCTGTCTCTGTCTCTGTCTATGTCTCTGTCTCTGTCTCTGGATCCATCTCTGTGTCTGTCTCAGTTTCTGTCTCTGTCTCCGCCTCTGCCTCTGTCTCTGTCTCCGTCTTTGTCTCCATCTTTGTCTCCGTCTTTGTCTCCGTCTTTGTCTCCGTCTTTGTCTCCGTCCTCGTCTTCCTCTTCGTCTCCGTCTTTGTCTCCGTCTACGTCACCGTCTTTGTCTCCGTCTTTGTCTCCGTCTTTGTCTCCGTCTTTGTCTACGTCTTTGTCTCCGTCTTTTTCTCCGTCCACGTCTCCGGCCCCTCTGTCTCTGTCTCTGTCTCTGTCTCTGTCTCTGTTTCTGTCTCTGCCTCTGTCTGTGTATCGGACTTCGTCTCCGTCTTTGTCTTCGTCTTTGTCTCCGTCTTTGCCTCCGTCCTTGCCTCCGTATTTGTCTCCGTCTGTGTCTCCATCTTTGTCTGCGCCTTTGTCTCCGTCTTTGTCTCCGTCGTCGTCATCCTGTTCGTCTCCGTCCTTGTCTCCGTCTTTGTCTACGTCTTTGTCTACGTCTTTGTCTCCGTCTTTGTCTCCGTCTTTGTCTCTGTCTCTGTCTCTGACTCTGTCTCTGTCTCTGACTCTGTCTCTGTCTCTGTCTCTGTCTCTGTCTCTGTCTCTGTCTCTGTCTCTGTCTCTGTCTCTGTCTCTGTCTCTTTCCTGTCTCTGCCTCTGTCTCTGTCCCTGTCCCTGTCTCTGTCTCTGTCTCTGTCTCTGTCTCTGTCCCTGTATCTGTCTCTGCCTCTGTCTCTGTCCCTGTCTCTGTCTCCGACTCCGCCGCTGTCTCTGTCTCTGTCTCTGTGTCCATCTCTGTCTCTGTCTCAGTTTATGTCTCTGTCTCTGTCTGTGGCTCTGTCTTTGTCTCTTGCGCCTCTGTCTTTGTCTCTGTCCGTGTCTCTGTGTGTGCCTCTGTCTCTGTCTCTGTTTCCGTCTCTGTCGCTGCCTCTGTCTCTGTCTCCGTCTCTCTCTCCTTTCCTGTCTCTGTCTCTGTCTCTGCCTCTGTCCCTGTCTCTGTCTCTGTCATTGGCTCCATCTCGGTCTCTGTCTCAGTCTCTGTCTCTGTCTCCGTCTCCGTCTCTGTCTCTGTCTCTGTCATTGGCTCCATCTCGGTCTCTGTCTCAGTCTCTGTCTCTGTCTCTGTCTCTGTCTCTGTCTCTGTCTCCGTCTCGGTCTCTGTCTCTGTCTCTGTCTCTGCCTCTGTCTCTGTTCCTGTCTCTGTCTCTGTCTCTGTCTCTGTCTCTGTCTCTGTCTCTGTCCTGTCTCTGTCTCTGTCACTGTCTCTGTCTCTGTCTGTGGCTCTGTCTTTGTCTCATGCGCCTCTGTCTTTGTCTCTGTCTGTGTCTCTGTCTGTGCCTCTGTCTCTGTCTCTGTTTCCGTCTCTGTCGCTGCCTCTGTCCCTGACTCCGTCTCTCTCTCTTTTCCTATCTCTGTCTCTGTCTCTGTCGCTGTCCCTGTCTCTGTCTCTGTCTATGTCTCTGTCTCTGTCTCTGGATCCATCTCTGTGTCTGTCTCAGTTTCTGTCTCTGTCTCCGCCTCTGCCTCTGTCTCTGTCTCCGTCTTTGTCTCCATCTTTGTCTCCGTCTTTGTCTCCGTCTTTGTCTCCGTCTTTGTCTCCGTCCTCGTCTTCCTCTTCGTCTCCGTCTTTGTCTCCGTCTACGTCACCGTCTTTGTCTCCGTCTTTGTCTCCGTCTTTGTCTCCGTCTTTGTCTACGTCTTTGTCTCCGTCTTTTTCTCCGTCCACGTCTCCGGCCCCTCTGTCTCTGTCTCTGTCTCTGTCTCCGTCTCTGTTTCTGTCTCTGCCTCTGTCTGTGTATCGGACTTCGTCTCCGTCTTTGTCTTCGTCTTTGTCTCCGTCTTTGCCTCCGTCTTTGCCTCCGTATTTGTCTCCGTCTGTGTCTCCATCTTTGTCTGCGCCTTTGTCTCCGTCTTTGTCTCCGTCGTCGTCATCTTGTTCGTCTCCGTCCTTGTCTCCGTCTTTGTCTACGTCTTTGTCTACGTCTTTGTCTCCGTCTTTGTCTCCGTCTTTGTCTCTGTCTCTGTCTCTGACTCTGTCTCTGTCTCTGACTCTGTCTCTGTCTCTGTCTCTGTCTCTGTCTCTGTCTCTGTCTCTGTCTCTGTCTCTGTCTCTGTCTCAGTCTCTGTCTCTGTCTCTGTCTCTGTCTCTGTCTGTGTCTCCATCTCTGTCTCTGTCTCTGTCTCTGTCTCTGTCTCTGTCTCTGCCTCTGTCTCTGTCTCTGTCTCTGTCTCTGTCTCTGTCCCGGTCTCTGTCTCTGTCTCTGTATCTGTCTCTGTCTCTGTCTCTGTCTCTGTCTCTGTCTCTGTCTCTGTCTCTGTCTCTGTCTCTGGCTCCATCTCTGTGTCTGTCTCAGTCTCTGTCTCTCTCTCTGTCTCTGCCTCTGTCGCTGTCTCTGTACCCGTCTCTGTCTCTGTCTCTGTCTCTGTCTCTGTCTCGGTCCCTGTCTCCATCTTTTTCTCCGTCTTTGTCTCCGTCTTTGTCTCCGTCCTCGTCTTCCTCTTCGTCTCCGTCTTTGTCTCCGTCTACGTCACCGTCTTTCTCTCCGTCTTTGTCTCCGTCTTTGTCTCCGTCTTTGTCAACGTCTTTGTCTCCGTCTTTTTCTCCGTCCACGTCTCCGGCCCCTCTGTCTCTGTCTCTGTCTCTGTCTCTGTCTCTGTCTCTGTCTCTGTTTCTGTCTCTGCCTCTGTCTCTGTATCGGACTTCGTCTCCGTCTTTGTCTTCGTCTTTGTCTCCGTCTTTGCCTCCGTCTTTGCCTCCGTATTTGTCTCCGTCTGTGTCTCCATCTTTGTCTGCGCCTTTGTCTCCGTCTTTGTCTCCGTCGTCGTCGTCCTGTTCGTCTCCGTCCTTGTCTCCGTCTTTGTCTACGTCTTTGTCTACGTCTATGTCTCCGTCTTTGTCTCCGTCTTTATCTCTGTCTCTGTCTCTGACTCTGTCTCTGTCTCTGACTCTGTCTCTGTCTCTGTCTCTGTCTCTGTCTCTGTCTCTGTCTCTGTCTCTGTCTCTGTCTCTGTCCTGTCTCTGCCTCTGTCCCTGTCCCTGTCCCTGTCTCTGTCTCTGTCCCTGTCTCTGTCTCTGTCTCTGTCTCTGTCTCTGTCTCTGTCCTGTCTCTGCCTCTGTCTCTGTCCCTGTCCCTGTCTCTGTCTCTGTCTCTGTTTCTGTCCCTGTATCTGTCTCTGCCTCTGTCTCTGTCCCTGTCTCTGTCTCCGACTCCGCCGCTGTCTCTGTCTCTGTCTCTGTGTCCATCTCTGTCTCTGTCTCAGTCTCTGTCTCTGTCTCTGTCTCTGTCTCTGTCCCTGTCTCTGTCTCTGTCTCTGTATCTGTCTCTGTCTCTGTCCCTGTCTCTGTCTCCGTCTCCGCCGCTGTCTCTGTCTCTGTGTCCATCTCTGTCTCTGTCTCAGTCTCTGTCTCTGTCTCTGTCTCTGTCTGTGTCTCTGCCTCTGTCGCCTTCTCTGCCGCTGTCTGTGTCTCTGTCGCTGTCTCTGTCTCTGTCTCTGTCTGCGTCTCTGTCTGTGTCTCTGTCTCCGTTTCCGTCTCTGTCTCTGTCTCTGTGTCTGTCTCTGTCTCTGTCTCCATCTCTGTCTCCGTCTTTGTCTCTGTCTCTGTCTCTGACTCTGTCTCTGTCTCTGACTCTGTCTCTGTCTCAGTCTCTGTCTCTGTCTCTGTCTCTGTCTCTGTCTCTGTCTCTGTCTCTGTCTCTGTCTCTGTCTCTGTCTCTGTCTCTGTCTCTGTCTCTGTCTCTGTCTCTGTCTCTGTCTCTGTCTCTGTCTCTGTCTCTGTCTCTGTCTCTGTCTCTGTCTCTGTCTCTGTCTCTGTCTCTGTCTCTGTCTCTGTTTCTGTCTCTGCCTCTGTCTCTGTATCGGACTTCGTCTCCGTCTTTGTCTTCGTCTTTGTCTCCGTCTTTGCCTCCGTCTTTGCCTCCGTATTTGTCTCCGTCTGTGTCTCCATCTTTGTCTGCGCCTTTGTCTTCGTCTTTGTCTCCGTCGTCGTCGTCCTGTGCGTCTCCGTCCTTGTCTCCGTCTTTGTCTACGTCTTTGTCTACGTCTTTGTCTCCGTCTTTGTCTCCGTCTTTGTCTCTGTCTCTGTCTCTGACTCTGTCTCTGTCTCTGACTCTGTCTCTGTCTCTGTCTCTGTCTCTGTCTCTGTATCTGTCTCTGTCTCTGTCTCTGTCTCTGTCTCTGTCTCTGTCTCTGTCTCTGTTTCTGTCTCTGCCTCTGTCTCTGTATCGGACTTCGTCTCCGTCTTTGCCTCCGTATTTGTCTCCGTCTGTGTCTCCATCTTTGTCTGCGCCTTTGTCTCCGTCTTTGTCTCCGTCGTCGTCGTCCTGTTCGTCTCCGTCCTTGTCTCCGTCTTTGTCTACGTCTTTGTCTACGTCTATGTCTCCGTCTTTGTCTCCGTCTTTATCTCTGTCTCTGTCTCTGACTCTGTCTCTGTCTCTGACTCTGTCTCTGTCTCTGTCTCTGTCTCTGTCTCTGTCTCTGTCTCTGTCTCTGTCTCTGTCTCTGTCTCTGTCCTGTCTCTGCCTCTGTCTCTGTCCCTGTCCCTGTCTCTGTCTCTGTCTCTGTCTCTGTCCCTGTATCTGTCTCTGCCTCTGTCTCTGTCCCTGTCTCTGTCTCCGACTCCGCCGCTGTCTCTGTCTCTGTCTCTGTGTCCATCTCTGTCTCTGTCTCAGTCTCTGTCTCTGTCTCTGTCTCTGTCTCTGTCCCTGTCTCTGTCTCTGTCTCTGTATCTGTCTCTGTCTCTGTCCCTGTCTCTGTCTCCGTCTCCGCCGCTGTCTCTGTCTCTGTGTCCATCTCTGTCTCTGTCTCAGTCTCTGTCTCTGTCTCTGTCTCGGTCTCTGTCTCTGTCTCTGTCTCTGTCTCTGTCTCTGTCTCTGTCTCTGTCTCTGTCTCTGTCTCTGTCTCTGTCTCTGTCTCTGTCTCTGTCTCTGTCTCTGGCTCCATCTCTGTGTCTGTCTCAGTCTCTGTCTCTCTCTCTGTCTCTGCCTCTGTCGCTGTCTCTGTACCCGTCTCTGTCTCTGTCTCTGTCTCTGTCTCTGTCTCGGTCCCTGTCTCCATCTTTTTCTCCGTCTTTGTCTCCGTCTTTGTCTCCGTCCTCGTCTTCCTCTTCGTCTCCGTCTTTGTCTCCGTCTACGTCACCGTCTTTGTCTCCGTCTTTGTCTCCGTCTTTGTCTCCGTCTTTGTCAACGTCTTTGTCTCCGTCTTTTTCTCCGTCCACGTCTCCGGCCCCTCTGTCTCTGTCTCTGTCTCTGTCTCTGTCTCTGTTTCCGTCTCTGCCTCTGTCTCTGTATCGGACTTCGTCTCCGTCTTTGTCTTCGTCTTTGTCTCCGTCTTTGCCTCCGTCTTTGCCTCCGTATTTGTCTCCGTCTGTGTCTCCATCTTTGTCTGCGCCTTTGTCTCCGTCTTTGTCTCCGTCGTCGTCGTCCTGTTCGTCTCCGTCCTTATCTCCGTCTTTGTCTACGTCTTTGTCTACGTCTATGTCTCCGTCTTTGTCTCCGTCTTTATCTCTGTCTCTGTCTCTGTCTCTGACTCTGTCTCTGTCTCTGTCTCTGTCTCTGTCTCTGTCTCTGTCTCTGTCTCTGTCTCTGTCTCTGTCCTGTCTCTGCCTCTGTCTCTGTCCCTGTCCCTGTCTCTGTCTCTGTCTCTGTCTCTGTCCCTGTATCTGTCTCTGCCTCTGTCTCTGTCCCTGTCTCTGTCTCCGACTCCGCCGCTGTCTCTGTCTCTGTCTCTGTGTCCATCTCTGTCTCTGTCTCAGTCTCTGTCTCTGTCTCTGTCCCTGTCTCTGTCCCTGTCTCTGTCTCTGTCTCTGTCTCTGTATCTGTCTCTGTCTCTGTCCCTGTCTGTGTCTCCGTCTCCGCCGCTGTCTCTGTCTCTGTGTCCATCTCTGTCTCTGTCTCAGTCTCTGTCTCTGTCTCTGTCTCTGTCTCTGTCCCTGTCTCTGTCTCCGTCTCCGCCGCTGTCTCTGTCTCTGTGTCCATCTCTGTCTCTGTCTCTGTCTCTGTCTCTGTCTCTGTCTCTGTCTCTGTCTCTGTCTCTGTCTCTGTCTCTGTCTCCATCTCTGTCTCCGTCTTTGTCTCTGTCTCTGTCTCTGACTCTGTCTCTGTCTCTGACTCTGTCTCTGTCTCTGTCTCTGTCTCTGTCTCTGACTCTGTCTCTGTCTCTGACTCTGTCTCTGTCTCTGTCTCTGTCTCTGTATCTGTCTCTGTCTCTGTCTCTGTCTCTGTCCCTGTCTCTGTCTCCGTCTCCGCCGCTGTCTCTGTCTCTGTGTCCATCTCTGTCTCTGTCTCAGTCTCTGTCTCTGTCTCTGTCTCGGTCTCTGTCTCTGTCTCTGTCTCTGTCCCTGTCTCTGTCTCCGTCTCCGCCGCTGTCTCTGTCTCTGTGTCCATCTCTGTCTCTGTCTCTGTCTCTGTCTCTGTCTCTGTCTCTGTCTCTGTCTCTGTCTCTGTCTCTGTCTCCATCTCTGTCTCCGTCTTTGTCTCTGTCTCTGTCTCTGACTCTGTCTCTGTCTCTGTCTCTGTCTCTGTATCTGTCTCTGTCTCTGTCTCTGTCTCTGTCTCTGTCTCTGTCTCTGTCTCTGTCTCTGTCTCTGTTTCTGTCTCTGCCTCTGTCTCTGTATCGGACTTCGTCTCCGTCTTTGTCTTCGTCTTTGTCTCCGTCTTTGCCTCCGTTTTTGCCTCCGTATTTGTCTCCGTCTGTGTCTCCATCTTTGTCTGCGCCTTTGTCTTCGTCTTTGTCTCCGTCGTCGTCGTCCTGTGCGTCTCCGTCCTTGTCTCCGTCTTTGTCTACGTCTTTGTCTACGTCTTTGTCTCCGTCTTTGTCTCCGTCTTTGTCTCTGTCTCTGTCTCTGACTCTGTCTCTGTCTCTGACTCTGTCTCTGTCTCTGTCTCTGTCTCTGTCTCTGTCTCTGTCTCTGTCTCTGTCCCTGTCTCTGTCTCTGTCATTGGCTCCATCTCTGTCTCTCTCTCAGTCTCTGTCTCCGTCTCTGTCTCTGTCTCTGTCTCTGTCTCTGTTTCTGTTTCTGTCTCTGTCGCTGTCCCTGGCTCTGTCTATGTCTATGTCTCTGTCTGTGTCCCTGCCTCCGTCTCCGTCTCTGTCTCTGTCTCTGTCTCTGTCTCTGTCTGTGTCAGTGTCTCTGTCTCTGTCTCTGTATCGGACTCTGTCTCTGTCTCTGTCGCTGTCTCTGTCTCTGTTTCTGTCTCTGTCCCTGTCTGTGTCTCCGTCTACGTCTCTGTCTCTGTCTCTGTCATTGGCTCCATCTCTGTCTCTGTCTCAGTCTCTGTCTCCGTCTCTGTCTCTGTCGCTGTCTCTGTCTCTGTCTCTGTTTCTGTTTCTGTTTCTGTCTCTGTCGCTGTCCCTGTCTCTGTCTCTGTCTATGTCTCTGTCTGTGTCTCTGCCTCCGTCTCCGTCTCTGTCTCTGTCTCTGTCTCTGTCTCTGTCTCTGTCTCTGTATGTGTCAGTGTCTCTGTCTCTGTCTCTGTATCGGACTCTGTCTCCGTCTCTGTCCTCGTCTTTGTCTCCGTCTTTGTCTCTGTCTTTGTTGCCGTATTTGTCTCCGTCTGTGTCTCCATCTTTTGTCTCCGTCTTTGTCTCCGTCTTTGCCTCCGCCTTTGTCTCCGTATTTGTCTCCGTCTGTGTCGCCATCTTTGCCTCCGCCTTTGTCTCCGTCTTTGTCTCCGTCGCCGTCTTCCTCTTCGTGTCCGTCTTTGTCTCCGTCTTTGTCTCCATCCGTGTTTCCTGCCCCTCTGTCTCGGTCGTTGTCTCATGCGCGTCTGTCTCTGTCTGTGTCTCTGTCTCAGTCTCTGTTTCTGTCTCTGTCTCTGTCTCTGTCTCTGTCTCTGTCTCTGTCTCTGTCTCTGTCTCTGTCCCTGTCTCTGTCTCTGTCTCCGTCTCTGTCTCTGTCTCTGTCTCTGTCTCTGTCTCTATCTCTGTCTCTGTCTCTGTTTCTGTCTCTGTCTCTGTCTCTGTCCTGTCTCTGTCTCTGTCTCAGTCTCTGTCTCTGTCTCTGTCTCTGTCTGTGTCTCCACCTCTGTCTCTGTCTCTGTCTCTGTCGCTGTCTCTGTCTCTGCCTCTTTCTCTGTCCCTGTCTCTGTATTGGTCTCCGTCTCTGTCTCTGTCTCTGTCTCTGTCTCTGTCTCTGTCCTGTCTCTGTCTCTGTCTCTGCCTCTGTCTCTGTCTGTGGCTCTGTCTTTGACTCTTGCACCTCTGTCTTTGTCTCTGTCCGTGTCTCTGTCTGTGCCTCTGTCTGTGTCTCCGTCTCCGTCTCTGTCTCTGTCCCTGTCTCTGTCTCTGTCTCTGTCTCTGTCTCTGTCTCTGTCTCTGTCTCTGTTTCTGTCTCTGCCTCTGTCTCTGTCTCTGTCTCTGTCTCTGTCTCTGTCTCTGTCTCTGCCTCTGTCTCTGTCTGTAGCTCTGTCTTTGTCTCATGCGCCTCTGTCTTTGTCTCTGTCCGTGTCTCTGTCTCTGTTTCCGTCTCTGTCGCTGCCTCTGTCTCTGTCTCCGTCTCTCTCTCTTTTCCTGTCTCTGTCTCTGTCTCTGTCTCTGTCCCTGTCTCTGTCTCCGTCTCCGTCTCTGTCCCTGTCTCTGTCATTGGCTCCATCTCGGTCTCTGTCTCAGTCTCTGTCTCTGTCTCTGTCTCTGTCTCTGTCCCTGTCTCTGTTTCTGTCTCTGTGTCTGTCTCTGTCTCTGCCTCTGTCTCTGTCTCTGTCTCTGTCTCTGTCTCCGTCTCTGTCTCTGTCTCTGTCTCTGTCTCTGTCTCCGTCTTTGCCTCTGTCTTTGTCTCCGTATTTGTCTCTGTCTGTGTCGCCATCTTTGCCTCCGCCTTTGTCTCCGTCTTTGTCTCCGTCGCCGTCTTCCTCTTCGTGTCCGTCTTTGTCTCCGTCTTTGTCACCGTCTTTGTCTCCGTCTTTGTCTCCGTCCGTGTCTCCTGCCCCTCTGTTTCTGTCGCTCTCTCTGTCTCTCTCTGTGTCTCTGTCTCCGTCTCTGTCTCTGTCTCTGTCCCTGTCTCTGTCTCTGTCTCTGTCTCTGTCTCTGTCTCTGTCTCTGTCCCTGTCTCTGTCTCCGTATCCGCCGCTGTCTCTGTCTCTGTGTCCATCTCTGTCTCTGTCTCAGTCTCTGTCTCTGTCTCTGTCTCTGTCTGTGTCTCCATCTCTGTCTCTGTCTCTGTCTCTGTCTCTGTCTCTGCCTCTGTCTCTGTCCCTGTCTCTGTCTCCGTCTCCGTCTCTGTCTCTGTCTCTGTCATTGGCTCCATCTCTGTCTCTGTCTCTGTTTCTGTCTCTGTCTCTGTCTCTGTCTCTGTCTCTGTCTCTGTCTCTGTCTCTGTCTCTGTCTCTGTCTCTGTCTCTGTCTCTGTCTCTGTCTCTGTCTCTGTCTCTGTCTCTGTCTCTGTCTCTGTCTCTGTCTCTGTCTCTGTCTCTGTCTCTGTCTCTGTCTCTGTCTCTGCCTCTGTCCTGTCTCTGTCTCTGTCTCTGCCTCTGTCTCTGTCTGTGGCTCTGTCTTTGTCTCTTGCGCCTCTGTCTTTGTCTCTGTCCGTTTCTCTGTGTGTGCCTCTGTCTCTGTCTCTGTTTCCGTCTCTGTCGCTGCCTCTGTCTCTGTCTCCGTCTCTCTCTCCTTTCCTGTCTCTGTCTCTGTCTCTGCCTCTGTCCCTGTCTCTGTCTCTGTCATTGGCTCCATCTCGGTCTCTGTCTCAGTCTCTGTCTCTGTCTCCGTCTCCGTCTCTGTCTCTGTCTCTGTCATTGGCTCCATCTCGGTCTCTGTCTCAGTCTCTGTCTCTGTCTCTGTCTCTGTCTCTGTCTCTGTCTCTGTCTCTGTCTCTGTCTCTGCCTCTGTCTCTGTCTCTGCCTCTGTCTCTGTCTGTGGCTCTGTCTTTGACTCTTGCACCTCTGTCTTTGTCTCTGTCCGTGTCTCTGTCTGTGCCTCTGTCTGTGTCTCCGTCTCCGTCTCTGTCTCTGTCTCTGTCTCTGTCTCTGTCTCTGTCTCTGTCTCTGTCTCTGCCTCTGTCTCTGTCTCTGTTTCTGTCTCTGCCTCTGTCTCTGTCTCTGTCTCTGTCTCTGTCTCTGTCTCTGTCTCTGCCTCTGTCTCTGTCTGTAGCTCTGTCTTTGTCTCATGCGCCTCTGTCTTTGTCTCTGTCCGTGTCTCTGTCTCTGTTTCCGTCTCTGTCGCTTCCTCTGTCTCTGTCTCCGTCTCTCTCTCTTTTCCTGTCTCTGTCTCTGTCTCTGTCTCTGTCTCTGTCCCTGTCTCTGTCTCCGTCTCCGTCTCTGTCCCTGTCTCTGTCATTGGCTCCATCTCGGTCTCTGTCTCAGTCTCTGTCTCTGTCTCTGTCTCTGTCTCTGTCCCTGTCTCTGTTTCTGTCTCTGTGTCTGTCTCTGTCTCTGCCTCTGTCTCTGTCTCTGTCTCTGTCTCTGTCTCTGTCTCTGTCTCTGTCTCTGTCTCTGTCTCTGTCTCTGTCTCTGTCTCCGTCTTTGTCTCTGTCTTTGTCTCCGTATTTGTCTCTGCCTGTGTCTCCATCTTTGTCTCCGTGTTTGTCTCCGTCTTTGCCACCCTCTTTGTCTCCGTATTTGTCTCGGTCTGTGTCGCCATCTTTGCCTCCGCCTTTGTCTCCGTCTTTGTCTCCGTCGCCGTCTTCCTCTTCGTGTCCGTCTTTGTCACCGTCTTTGTCTCCGTCTTTGTCTCCGTCCGTGTCTCCTGCCCCTCTGTTTCTGTCGCTCTCTCTGTCTCTCTCTGTGTCTCTGTCTCCGTCTCTGTCTCTGTCTCTGTCCCTGTCTCTGTCTCTGTCTCTGTCTCTGTCTCTGTCTCTGTCTCTGTCTCTGTCTCTGTCTCTGTCCCTGTCTCTGTCTCCGTATCCGCCGCTGTCTCTGTCTCTGTGTCCATCTCTGTCTCTGTCTCAGTCTCTGTCTCTGTCTCTGTCTGTGTCTCCATCTCTGTCTCTGTCTCTGTCTCTGTCTCTGCCTCTGTCTCTGTCCCTGTCTCTGTCTCCGTCTCCGTCTCTGTCTCTGTCTCTGTCATTGGCTCCATCTCTGTCTCTGTCTCTGTTTCTGTCTCTGTCTCTGTCTCTGTCTCTGTCTCTGTCTCTGTCTCTGTCTCTGTCTCTGTCTCTGTCTCTGGCTCTGCCTCTGTCCTGTCTCTGTCTCTGTCTCTGCCTCTGTCTCTGTCTGTGGCTCTGTCTTTGTCTCTTGCGCCTCTGTCTATGTCTCTGTCCGTGTCTCTGTGTGTGCCTCTGTCTCTGTCTCTGTTTCCGTCTCTGTGGCTGCCTCTGTCTCTGTCTCCGTCTCTCTCTCCTTTCCTGTCTCTGTCTCTGTCTCTGCCTCTGTCCCTGTCTCTGTCTCTGTCATTGGCTCCATCTCGGTCTCTGTCTCAGTCTCTGTCTCTGTCTCCGTCTCCGTCTCTGTCTCTGTCTCTGTCATTGGCTCCATCTCGGTCTCTGTCTCAGTCTCTGTCTCTGTCTCTGTCTCTGTCTCTGTCTCTGTCTCTGTCTCTGTCTCTGTCTCTGCCTCTGTCTCTGTTCCTGTCTCTGTCTCTGTCTCTGTCTCTGTCTCTGTCTCTGTCTCTGTCCCTGTCTCTGTTTCTGTCTCTGTGTCTGTCTCTGTCTCTGCCTCTGTCTCTGTCTCTGTCTCTGTCTCTGTCTCTGTCTCTGTCTCTGTCTCTGTCTCTGTCTCTGTCTCTGTCTCTGTCTCCGTCTTTGTCTCTGTCTTTGTCTCCGTATTTGTCTCTGCCTGTGTCTCCATCTTTGTCTCCGTCTTTGTCTCCGTCTTTGCCACCCTCTTTGTCTCCGTATTTGTCTCGGTCTGTGTCGCCATCTTTGCCTCCGCCTTTGTCTCCGTCTTTGTCTCCGTCGCCGTCTTCCTCTTCGTGTCCGTCTTTGTCACCGTCTTTGTCTCCGTCTTTGTCTCCGTCCGTGTCTCCTGCCCCTCTGTTTCTGTCGCTCTCTCTGTCTCTCTCTGTGTCTCTGTCTCCGTCCTCTGTCTCTGTCTCTGTCCCTGTCTCTGTCTCTGTCTCTGTCTCTGTCTCTGTCTCTGTCTCTGTCTCTGTCTCTGTCTCTGTCCCTGTCTCTGTCTCCGTATCCGCCGCTGTCTCTGTCTCTGTGTCCATCTCTGTCTCTGTCTCAGTCTCTGTCTCTGTCTCTGTCTGTGTCTCCATCTCTGTCTCTGTCTCTGTCTCTGTCTCTGCCTCTGTCTCTGTCCCTGTCTCTGTCTCCGTCTCCGTCTCTGTCTCTGTCTCTGTCATTGGCTCCATCTCTGTCTCTGTCTCTGTTTCTGTCTCTGTCTCTGTCTCTGTCTCTGTCTCTGTCTCTGTCTCTGTCTCTGTCTCTGTCTCTGTCTCTGGCTCTGCCTCTGTCCTGTCTCTGTCTCTGTCTCTGCCTCTGTCTCTGTCTGTGGCTCTGTCTTTGTCTCTTGCGCCTCTGTCTATGTCTCTGTCCGTGTCTCTGTGTGTGCCTCTGTCTCTGTCTCTGTTTCCGTCTCTGTGGCTGCCTCTGTCTCTGTCTCCGTCTCTCTCTCCTTTCCTGTCTCTGTCTCTGTCTCTGCCTCTGTCCCTGTCTCTGTCTCTGTCATTGGCTCCATCTCGGTCTCTGTCTCAGTCTCTGTCTCTGTCTCCGTCTCCGTCTCTGTCTCTGTCTCTGTCATTGGCTCCATCTCGGTCTCTGTCTCAGTCTCTGTCTCTGTCTCTGTCTCTGTCTCTGTCTCTGTCTCTGTCTCTGTCTCTGTCTCTGCCTCTGTCTCTGTTCCTGTCTCTGTCTCTGTCTCTGTCTCTGTCTCTGTCTCTGTCTCTGTCTCTGTCTCTGTCTCTGTCTCTGTCTCTGTCTCTGTCTCTGTCTCTGTCTCTGTCTCTGTCCGGTCTCTGTCTCTGTCACTGCCTCTGTCTCTGTCTGTGGCTCTGTCTTTGTCTCATGCGCCTCTGTCTCTGTCTCTGTCTCTGTTTCTGTCTCTGCCTCTGTCTCTGTATCGGACTTCGTCTCCGTCTTTGTCTTTGTCTTCGTCTTTGTCTCCGTCTTTGCCTCCGTCTTTGCCTCCGTATTTGTCTCCGTCTGTGTCTCCATCTTCGTCTGCGCCTTTGTCTTCGTCTTTGTCTCCGTCGTCGTCGTCCTGTGCGTCTCCGTCCTTGTCTCCGTCTTTGTCTACGTCTTTGTCTACGTCTTTGTCTACGTCTTTGTCTCCGTCTTTGTCTCCGTCTTTGTCTCTGTCTCTGTCTCTGACTCTGTCTCTGTCTCTGACTCTGTCTCTGTCTCTGTCTCTGTCTCTGTCTCTGTCTCTGTCTCTGTCTCTGTCTCTGTCTCTGTCTCTATCTCTGTCTCTGTCTCTGTCTCTGTTCCTGTCTCTGTCGCTGCCTCTGTCCCTGACTCCGTCTCTCTCTCTTTTCCTGTCCCTGTCTCTGTCTCTGTCTCTGTCCCTGTCTCTGTCTCTGTCATTGGCTCCATCTCTGTCTCTCTCTCAGTCTCTGTCTCCGTCTCTGTCTCTGTCTCTGTCTCTGTCTCTGTTTCTGTTTCTGTCTTTGTCGCTGTCCCTGGCTCTGTCTATGTCTATGTCTCTGTCTGTGTCTCTGCCTCCGTCTCCGTCTCTGTCTCTGTCTCTGTCTCTGTCTCTGTCTGTGTCAGTGTCTCTGTCTCTGTCTCTGTATCGGACTCTGTCTCCGTCTCTGTCGCCATATTTGTCTCCGTCTGTGTCTCCATCTTTTGTCTCCGTCTTTGTCTCCGTCTTTGCCTCCGTCTTTGTCTCCGTATTTGTCTCCGTCTGTGTCGCCATCTTTGCCTCCGCCTTTGTCTCCGTCTTTGTCTCCGTCGCCGTCTTCCTCTTCGTTTCCGTCTTTGTCTCCGTCTTTGTCTCCATCCGTGTTTCCTGCCCCTCTGTCTCGGTCGTTGTCTCATGCGCGTCTGTCTCTGTCTGTGTCTCTGTCTCTGTCTCTGCCTCTGTCTCTGTCTCTGTCTTTGGCGCTGTCTCTGTCTTTGTCTCTGTCCCTGTCTCTGTCTCTGTCTCTGTCTCTGTCTCTGTCTCTGTCTCTGTCTCTGTCCCTGTCTCTGTCTCTGTCTCTGTCTCTGTCTCTGTCTCTGTCTCTGTCTCTGTCTCTGTCTCTGTTCCTGTCTCTGTCTCCGTATCCGCCGCTGTCTCTGTCTCTGTGTCCATCTCTGTCTCTGTCTCAGTCTCTGTCTCTGTCTCTGTCTCTGTCTGTGTCTCTGCCTCTGTCGCCTTCTCTGCCGCTGTCTGTGTCTCTGTCGCTGTCTCTGTCTCTGTCTCTGTCTGTGTCTCTGTCTGTGTCTCTGTCTCCGTTTCCGTCTCTGTCTCTGTCTCTGTCTCTGTCTCCATCTCTGTCTCTGTCTCTGTCTCTGTCTCTGTCTCTGTCTCTGTCTCTGTCTCTGTCTCTGTCTCTGTCTCTGTCTCTGTCTCTGTCTCTGTCTCTGTCCTGTCTCTGTCTCTGTCTCTGCCTCTGTCTCTGTCTGTGGCTCTGTCTTTGTCTCTTGCGCCTCTGTCTTTGTCTCTGTCCGTGTCTCTGTCTGTGCCTCTGTCTCTGTCTCTGTTTCCGTCTCTGTCGCTGCCTCTGTCTCTGTCTCCGTCTCTCTCTCTTTTCCTGTCTCTGTCTCTGTCCCTGTCTCTGTCTCCGTCTCCGTCTCCGTCTGTGTCTCTGTCTCTGTCATTGGCTCCATCTCGGTCTCTGTCTCAGTCTCTGTCTCTGTCTCTGTCTCTGTCTCTGTCTCTGTCTCTGTCTCTGTCTCTGTCTCTGTCTCTGTCTCTGTCTCTGTCTCTGTCTCTGTTCCTGTCTCTGTCTCTGTCTCTGTCTCTGTCCTGTCTCTGTCTCTGTCTCTGCCTCTGTCTCTGCCTGTGGCTCTGTCTTTGTCTCATGCGCCTCTGTCTTTGTCTCTGTCTGTGTCTCTGTCTGTGCCTCTGTCTCTGTCTCTGTTTCCGTCTCTGTCGCTGCCTCTGTCCCTGACTCCGTCTCTCTCTCTTTTCCTGTCTCTGTCTCTGTCTCTGTCTCTGTCCCTGTCTCTGTCTCTGTCATTGGCTCCATCTCTGTCTCTCTCTCAGTCTCTGTCTCCGTCTCTGTCTCTGTCTCTGTCTCTGTCTCTGTTTCTGTTTCTGTTTCTGTCTCTGTCGCTGTCCCTGTCTCTGTCTATGTCTACTTCTCTGTCTGTGTCTCTGCCTCCGTCTCCGTCTCTGTCTCTGTCTCTATCTCTGTCTCTGTCTGTGTCAGTGTCTCTGTCTCTGTCTCTGTATCGGACTCTGTCTCCGTCTCTGTCTTCGTCTTTGTCTCCGTCTTTGTCTCTGTCTTTGTCGCCGTATTTGTCTCCGTCTGTGTCTCCATCTTTTGTCTCCGTCTTTGTCTCCGTCTTTGCCTCCGTCTTTGTCTCCGTATTTGTCTCCGTCTGTGTCGCCATCTTTGCCTCCGCCTTTGTCTCCGTCGCCGTCTCCGTCGCCGTCTTCCTCTTCGTGTCCGTCTTTGTCTCCGTCTTTGTCTCCATTCGTGTTTCCTGCCCCTCTGTCTCGGTCGTTGTCTCATGCGCGTCTGTCTCTGTCTCTGTCTCTGTCTCTGTCTCTGTCTCTGTCCCTGTCTCTGTCTCTGTCTCCGTCTCTGTCTCTGTCTCTGTCTCTGTCTCTGTCTCTATCTCTGTCTCTGTCTCTGTTTCTGTCTCTGTCTCTGTCTCTGTCCTGTCTCTGTCTCTGTCTCAGTCTCTGTCTCTGTCTCTGTCTCTGTCTGTGTCTCCACCTCTGTCTCTGTCTCTGTCTCTGTCTCTGTCTCTGTCTCTGCCTCTTTCTCTGTCCCTGTCTCTGTATTGGTCTCCGTCTGTGTCTCTGTCTCTGTCTCTGTCATTGGCTCCATCTCTGTCTCTGTCTCAGTCTCTGTCTCTGTTTTTGTCTCTGTCTCTGTCTCTGCCTCTGTCTCTGTCTCTGTCTCTGTTTCTGTCTCTGTCTCTGTCTCTGTCTCTGTCTCTGTCTCTGTCTCTGTCTCTGTCTCTGTCTCTGTCTCTGTCTCTGTCTCTGTCTCTGTCTCTGTCTCTGTCTCTGTCTCTGTCTCTGTCCTGTCTCTGTCTCTGTCTCTGCCTCTGTCTCTGTCTGTGGCTCTGTCTTTGACTCTTGCACCTCTGTCTTTGTCTCTGTCCGTGTCTCTGTCTGTGCCTCTGTCTGTGTCTCCGTCTCCGTCTCTGTCTCTGTCTCTGTCTCTGTCTCTGTCTCTGTCTCTGTCTCTGTCTCTGTTTCTGTCTCTGCCTCTGTCTCTGTCTCTGTCTCTGTCTCTGTCTCTGTCTCTGTCTCTGTCTCTGCCTCTGTCTCTGTCTGTTGCTCTGTCTTTGTCTCATGCGCCTCTGTCTTTGTCTCTGTCCGTGTCTCTCTCTGTTTCCGTCTCTGTCGCTGCCTCTGTCTCTGTCTCCGTCTCTCTCTCTTTTCCTGTCTCTGTCTCTGTCTCTGTCTCTGTCCCTGTCTCTGTCTCCGTCTCCGTCTCTGTCCCTGTCTCTGTCATTGGCTCCATCTCGGTCTCTGTCTCAGTCTCTGTCTCTGTCTCTGTCTCTGTCTCTGTCCCTGTCTCTGTTTCTGTCTCTGTGTCTGTCTCTGTCTCTGCCTCTGTCTCTGTCTCTGTCTCTGTCTCTGTCTCTGTCTCTGTCTCTGTCTCTGTCTCTGTCTCTGTCTCTGTCTCCGTCTTTGCCTCTGTCTTTGTCTCCGTATTTGTCTCTGTCTGTGTCGCCATCTTTGCCTCCGCCTTTGTCTCCGTCTTTGTCTCCGTCGCCGTCTTCCTCTTCGTGTCCGTCTTTGTCTCCGTCTTTGTCACCGTCTTTGTCTCCGTCTTTGTCTCCGTCCGTGTCTCCTGCCCCTCTGTTTCTGTCGCTCTCTCTGTCTCTCTCTGTGTCTCTGTCCCTGTCTCTGTCTCTGTCTCTGTCTCTGTCTCTGTCTCTGTCTCTGTCCCTGTCTCTGTCTCCGTATCCGCCGCTGTCTCTGTCTCTGTGTCCATCTCTGTCTCTGTCTCAGTCTCTGTCTCTGTCTCTGTCTCTGTCTGTGTCTCCATCTCTGTCTCTGTCTCTGTCTCTGTCTCTGTCTCTGCCTCTGTCTCTGTCCCTGTCTCGGTCTCCGTCTCCGTCTCTGTCTCTGTCTCTGTCATTGGCTCCATCTCTGTCTCTGTCTCTGTTTCTGTCTCTGTCTCTGTCTCTGTCTCTGTCTCTGTCTCTGTCTCTGTCTCTGTCTCTGTCTCTGTCTCTGTCTCTGTCTCTGTCTCTGTCTCTGTCTCTGCCTCTGTCCTGTCTCTGTCTCTGTCTCTGTCTCTGTCTCTGCCTCTGTCTCTGTCTGTGGCTCTGTCTTTGACTCTTGCACCTCTGTCTTTGTCTCTGTCCGTGTCTCTGTCTGTGCCTCTGTCTGTGTCTCCGTCTCCGTCTCTGTCTCTGTCTCTGTCTCTGTCTCTGTCTCTGTCTCTGTCTCTGTCTCTGCCTCTGTCTCTGTCTCTGTTTCTGTCCCTGCCTCTGTCTCTGTCTCTGTCTCTGTCTCTGTCTCTGTCTCTGTCTCTGCCTCTGTCTCTGTCTGTAGCTCTGTCTTTGTCTCATGCGCCTCTGTCTTTGTCTCTGTCCGTGTCTCTGTCTCTGTTTCCGTCTCTGTCGCTGCCTCTGTCTCTGTCTCCGTCTCTCTCTCTTTTCCTGTCTCTGTCTCTGTCTCTGTCTCTGTCCCTGTCTCTGTCTCCGTCTCCGTCTCTGTCCCTGTCTCTGTCATTGGCTCCATCTCGGTCTCTGTCTCAGTCTCTGTCTCTGTCTCTGTCCCTGTCTCTGTTTCTGTCTCTGTGTCTGTCTCTGTCTCTGCCTCTGTCTCTGTCTCTGTCTCTGTCTCTGTCTCTGTCTCTGTCTCTGTCTCTGTCTCTGTCTCTGTCTCCGTCTTTGCCTCTGTCTTTGTCTCCGTATTTGTCTCTGTCTGTGTCTCCATCTTTGTCTCCGTCTTTGTCTCCGTCTTTGCCACCCTCTTTGTCTCCGTATATGTCTCGGTCTGTGTCGCCATCTTTGCCTCCGCCTTTGTCTCCGTCTTTGTCTCCGTCGCCGTCTTCCTCTTCGTGTCCGTCTTTGTCACCGTCTTTGTCTCCGTCTTTGTCTCCGTCCGTGTCTCCTGCCCCTCTGTTTCTGTCGCTCTCTCTGTCTCTCTCTGTGTCTCTGTCTCCGTCTCTGTCTCTGTCTCTGTCCCTGTCTCTGTCTCTGTCTCTGTCTCTGTCTCTGTCTCTGTCTCTGTCTCTGTCTCTGTCTCTGTC
The DNA here is from genome assembly GCA_945859595.2 of Megachile willughbiella. Classification (NCBI taxonomy): domain Eukaryota; kingdom Metazoa; phylum Arthropoda; class Insecta; order Hymenoptera; family Megachilidae; genus Megachile; species Megachile willughbiella. The sequence continues at coordinate 38,399 of CAMAOD020000286.1, forward strand.
CCTGTCTCTGTCTCTGTCTCTGTTCCTGTCTCTGTCTCTGTCTCTGTCTCTGTCCTGTCTCTGTCTCTGTCTCTGCCTCTGTCTCTGCCTGTGGCTCTGTCTTTGTCTCATGCGCCTCTGTCTTTGTCTCTGTCTGTGTCTCTGTCTGTGCCTCTGTCTCTGTCTCTGTTTCCGTCTCTGTCGCTGCCTCTGTCCCTGACTCCGTCTCTCTCTCTTTTCCTGTCTCTGTCTCTGTCTCTGTCTCTGTCCCTGTCTCTGTCTCTGTCATTGGCTCCATCTCTGTCTCTCTCTCAGTCTCTGTCTCCGTCTCTGTCTCTGTCTCTGTCTCTGTCTCTGTTTCTGTTTCTGTTTCTGTCTCTGTCGCTGTCCCTGTCTCTGTCTATGTCTACTTCTCTGTCTGTGTCTCTGCCTCCGTCTCCGTCTCTGTCTCTGTCTCTATCTCTGTCTCTGTCTGTGTCAGTGTCTCTGTCTCTGTCTCTGTATCGGACTCTGTCTCCGTCTCTGTCTTCGTCTTTGTCTCCGTCTTTGTCTCTGTCTTTGTCGCCGTATTTGTCTCCGTCTGTGTCTCCATCTTTTGTCTCCGTCTTTGTCTCCGTCTTTGCCTCCGTCTTTGTCTCCGTATTTGTCTCCGTCTGTGTCGCCATCTTTGCCTCCGCCTTTGTCTCCGTCGCCGTCTCCGTCGCCGTCTTCCTCTTCGTGTCCGTCTTTGTCTCCGTCTTTGTCTCCATTCGTGTTTCCTGCCCCTCTGTCTCGGTCGTTGTCTCATGCGCGTCTGTCTCTGTCTCTGTCTCTGTCTCTGTCTCTGTCTCTGTCCCTGTCTCTGTCTCTGTCTCCGTCTCTGTCTCTGTCTCTGTCTCTGTCTCTGTCTCTATCTCTGTCTTTGTCTCTGTTTCTGTCTCTGTCTCTGTCTCTGTCCTGTCTCTGTCTCTGTCTCAGTCTCTGTCTCTGTCTCTGTCTCTGTCTGTGTCTCCACCTCTGTCTCTGTCTCTGTCTCTGTCTCTGTCTCTGTCTCTGCCTCTTTCTCTGTCCCTGTCTCTGTATTGGTCTCCGTCTGTGTCTCTGTCTCTGTCTCTGTCATTGGCTCCATCTCTGTCTCTGTCTCAGTCTCTGTCTCTGTTTTTGTCTCTGTCTCTGTCTCTGCCTCTGTCTCTGTCTCTGTCTCTGTTTCTGTCTCTGTCTCTGTCTCTGTCTCTGTCTCTGTCTCTGTCTCTGTCTCTGTCTCTGTCTCTGTCTCTGTCTCTGTCTCTGTCTCTGTCTCTGTCTCTGTCTCTGTCTCTGTCTCTGTCCTGTCTCTGTCTCTGTCTCTGCCTCTGTCTCTGTCTGTGGCTCTGTCTTTGACTCTTGCACCTCTGTCTTTGTCTCTGTCCGTGTCTCTGTCTGTGCCTCTGTCTGTGTCTCCGTCTCCGTCTCTGTCTCTGTCTCTGTCTCTGTCTCTGTCTCTGTCTCTGTCTCTGTCTCTGTTTCTGTCTCTGCCTCTGTCTCTGTCTCTGTCTCTGTCTCTGTCTCTGTCTCTGTCTCTGTCTCTGCCTCTGTCTCTGTCTGTTGCTCTGTCTTTGTCTCATGCGCCTCTGTCTTTGTCTCTGTCCGTGTCTCTCTCTGTTTCCGTCTCTGTCGCTGCCTCTGTCTCTGTCTCCGTCTCTCTCTCTTTTCCTGTCTCTGTCTCTGTCTCTGTCTCTGTCCCTGTCTCTGTCTCCGTCTCCGTCTCTGTCCCTGTCTCTGTCATTGGCTCCATCTCGGTCTCTGTCTCAGTCTCTGTCTCTGTCTCTGTCTCTGTCTCTGTCCCTGTCTCTGTTTCTGTCTCTGTGTCTGTCTCTGTCTCTGCCTCTGTCTCTGTCTCTGTCTCTGTCTCTGTCTCTGTCTCTGTCTCTGTCTCTGTCTCTGTCTCTGTCTCTGTCTCCGTCTTTGCCTCTGTCTTTGTCTCCGTATTTGTCTCTGTCTGTGTCGCCATCTTTGCCTCCGCCTTTGTCTCCGTCTTTGTCTCCGTCGCCGTCTTCCTCTTCGTGTCCGTCTTTGTCTCCGTCTTTGTCACCGTCTTTGTCTCCGTCTTTGTCTCCGTCCGTGTCTCCTGCCCCTCTGTTTCTGTCGCTCTCTCTGTCTCTCTCTGTGTCTCTGTCCCTGTCTCTGTCTCTGTCTCTGTCTCTGTCTCTGTCTCTGTCTCTGTCCCTGTCTCTGTCTCCGTATCCGCCGCTGTCTCTGTCTCTGTGTCCATCTCTGTCTCTGTCTCAGTCTCTGTCTCTGTCTCTGTCTCTGTCTGTGTCTCCATCTCTGTCTCTGTCTCTGTCTCTGTCTCTGTCTCTGCCTCTGTCTCTGTCCCTGTCTCGGTCTCCGTCTCCGTCTCTGTCTCTGTCTCTGTCATTGGCTCCATCTCTGTCTCTGTCTCTGTTTCTGTCTCTGTCTCTGTCTCTGTCTCTGTCTCTGTCTCTGTCTCTGTCTCTGTCTCTGTCTCTGTCTCTGTCTCTGTCTCTGTCTCTGTCTCTGCCTCTGTCCTGTCTCTGTCTCTGTCTCTGTCTCTGTCTCTGCCTCTGTCTCTGTCTGTGGCTCTGTCTTTGACTCTTGCACCTCTGTCTTTGTCTCTGTCCGTGTCTCTGTCTGTGCCTCTGTCTGTGTCTCCGTCTCCGTCTCTGTCTCTGTCTCTGTCTCTGTCTCTGTCTCTGTCTCTGTCTCTGTCTCTGCCTCTGTCTCTGTCTCTGTTTCTGTCCCTGCCTCTGTCTCTGTCTCTGTCTCTGTCTCTGTCTCTGTCTCTGTCTCTGCCTCTGTCTCTGTCTGTAGCTCTGTCTTTGTCTCATGCGCCTCTGTCTTTGTCTCTGTCCGTGTCTCTGTCTCTGTTTCCGTCTCTGTCGCTGCCTCTGTCTCTGTCTCCGTCTCTCTCTCTTTTCCTGTCTCTGTCTCTGTCTCTGTCTCTGTCCCTGTCTCTGTCTCCGTCTCCGTCTCTGTCCCTGTCTCTGTCATTGGCTCCATCTCGGTCTCTGTCTCAGTCTCTGTCTCTGTCTCTGTCCCTGTCTCTGTTTCTGTCTCTGTGTCTGTCTCTGTCTCTGCCTCTGTCTCTGTCTCTGTCTCTGTCTCTGTCTCTGTCTCTGTCTCTGTCTCTGTCTCTGTCTCTGTCTCCGTCTTTGCCTCTGTCTTTGTCTCCGTATTTGTCTCTGTCTGTGTCTCCATCTTTGTCTCCGTCTTTGTCTCCGTCTTTGCCACCCTCTTTGTCTCCGTATATGTCTCGGTCTGTGTCGCCATCTTTGCCTCCGCCTTTGTCTCCGTCTTTGTCTCCGTCGCCGTCTTCCTCTTCGTGTCCGTCTTTGTCACCGTCTTTGTCTCCGTCTTTGTCTCCGTCCGTGTCTCCTGCCCCTCTGTTTCTGTCGCTCTCTCTGTCTCTCTCTGTGTCTCTGTCTCCGTCTCTGTCTCTGTCTCTGTCCCTGTCTCTGTCTCTGTCTCTGTCTCTGTCTCTGTCTCTGTCTCTGTCTCTGTCCCTGTCTCTGTCTCCGTATCCGCCGCTGTCTCTGTCTCTGTGTCCATCTCTGTCTCTGTCTCAGTCTCTGTCTCTGTCTCTGTCTCTGTCTGTGTCTCCATCTCTGTCTCTGTCTCTGTCTCTGTCTCTGCCTCTGTCTCTGTCCCTGTCTCTGTCTCCGTCTCCGTCTCTGTCTCTGTCTCTGTCATTGGCTCCATCTCTGTCTCTGTCTCTGTTTCTGTCTCTGTCTCTGTCTCTGTCTCTGTCTCTGTCTCTGTCTCTGTCTCTGTCTCTGTCTCTGTCTCTGTCTCTGGCTCTGCCTCTGTCCTGTCTCTGTCTCTGTCTCTGCCTCTGTCTCTGTCTGTGGCTCTGTCTTTGTCTCTTGCGCCTCTGTCTATGTCTCTGTCCGTGTCTCTGTGTGTGCCTCTGTCTCTGTCTCTGTTTCCGTCTCTGTGGCTGCCTCTGTCTCTGTCTCCGTCTCTCTCTCCTTTCCTGTCTCTGTCTCTGTCTCTGCCTCTGTCCCTGTCTCTGTCTCTGTCATTGGCTCCATCTCGGTCTCTGTCTCAGTCTCTGTCTCTGTCTCCGTCTCCGTCTCTGTCTCTGTCTCTGTCATTGGCTCCATCTCGGTCTCTGTCTCAGTCTCTGTCTCTGTCTCTGTCTCTGTCTCTGTCTCTGTCTCTGTCTCTGTCTCTGTGTCTGTCTCTGCCTCTGTCTCTGTTCCTGTCTCTGTCTCTGTCTCTGTCTCTGTCTCTGTCTCTGTCTCTGTCTCTGTCTCTGTCTCTGTCTCTGTCCTGTCTCTGTCTCTGTCACTGCCTCTGTCTCTGTCTGTGGCTCTGTCTTTGTCTCATGCGCCTCTGTCTCTGTCTCTGTCTCTGTTTCTGTCTCTGCCTCTGTCTCTGTATCGGACTTCGTCTCCGTCTTTGTCTTCGTCTTTGTCTCCGTCTTTGCCTCCGTGTTTGCCTCCGTATTTGTCTCCGTCTGTGTCTCCATCTTTGTCTGCGCCATTGTCTTCGTCTTTGTCTCCGTCGTCGTCGTCCTGTGCGTCTCCGTCCTTGTCTCCGTCTTTGTCTACGTCTTTGTCTACGTCTTTGTCTCCGTCTTTGTCTCCGTCTTTGTCTCCGTCTTTGTCTCTGTCTCTGTCTCTGACTCTGTCTCTGTCTCTGACTCTGTCTCTGTCTCTGTCTCTGTCTCTGTCTCTGTCTCTGTCTCTGTCTCTGTCTCTGTCTCTGTCTCTGTCTCTGTCTCTGTCTCTGTCTCTGTCTCTATTCCTGTCTCTGTCGCTGCCTCTGTCCCTGACTCCGTCTCTCTCTCTTTTCCTGTCCCTGTCTCTGTCTCTGTCTCTGTCCCTGTCTCTGTCTCTGTCATTGGCTCCATCTCTGTCTCTCTCTCAGTCTCTGTCTCCGTCTCTGTCTCTGTCTCTGTCTCTGTCTCTGTTTCTGTTTCTGTCTTTGTCGCTGTCCCTGGCTCTGTCTATGTCTATGTCTCTGTCTGTGTCTCTGCCTCCGTCTCCGTCTCTGTCTCTGTCTCTGTCTCTGTCTCTGTCTCTGTCTGTGTCAGTGTCTCTGTCTCTGTCTCTGTATCGGACTCTGTCTCCGTCTCTGTCGCCATATTTGTCTCCGTCTGTGTCTCCATCTTTTGTCTCCGTCTTTGTCTCCGTCTTTGCCTCCGTCTTTGTCTCCGTATTTGTCTCCGTCTGTGTCGCCATCTTTGCCTCCGCCTTTGTCTCCGTCTTTGTCTCCGTCGCCGTCTTCCTCTTCGTGTCCGTCTTTGTCTCCGTCTTTGTCTCCATCCGTGTTTCCTGCCCCTCTGTCTCGGTCGTTGTCTCATGCGCGTCTGTCTCTGTCTGTGTCTCTGTCTCTGTCTCTGCCTCTGTATCGGTCTCTGTCTTTGGCTCTGTCTCTGTCTTTGTCTCTGTCCCTGTCTCTGTCTCTGTCTCTGTCTCTGTCTCTGTCTCTGTCTCTGTCTCTGTCTCTGTCTCTGTCTCTGTCTCTGTCTCTGTCTCTGTCTCTGTCTCTGTCTCTGTCTCTGTCTCTGTCTCTGTCTCTGTCTCTGTCTCTGTTCCTGTCTCTGTCTCCGTATCCGCCGCTGTCTCTGTCTCTGTGTCCATCTCTGTCTCTGTCTCAGTCTCAGTCTCTGTCTCTGTCTCTGTCTGTGTCTCTGCCTCTGTCGCCTTCTCTGCCGCTGTCTGTGTCTCTGTCGCTGTCTCTGTCTCTGTCTCTGTCTGTGTCTCTGTCTGTGTCTCTGTCTCTGTCTCTGTCCCTGTCTCTGTCTCTGTCATTGGCTCCATCTCTGTCTCTCTCTCAGTCTCTGTCTCCGTCTCTGTCTCTGTCTCTGTCTCTGTCTCTGTTTCTGTTTCTGTTTCTGTCTCTGTCGCTGTCCCTGTCTCTGTCTATGTCTATGTCTCTGTCTGTGTCTCTGCCTCCGTCTCCGTCTCTGTCTCTGTCTCTGTCTGTGTCAGTGTCTCTGTCTCTGTCTCTGTATCGGACTCTGTCTCCGTCTCTGTCTTCGTCTTTGTCTCCGTCTTTGTCTCTGTCTTTGTCGCCGTATTTGTCTCCGTCTGTGTCTCCATCTTTTGTCTCCGTCTTTGTCTCCGTCTTTGCCTCCGTCTTTGTCTCCGTATTTGTCTCCGTCTGTGTCGCCATCTTTGCCTCCGCCTTTGTCTCCGTCTTTGTCTCCGTCGCCGTCTTCCTCTTCGTGTCCGTCTTTGTCTCCGTCTTTGTCTCCATTCGTGTTTCCTGCCCCTCTGTCTCGGTCGTTGTCTCATGCGCGTCTGTCTCTGTCTGTGTCTCTGTCTCTGTCTCTGCCTCTGTATCGGTCTCTGTCTTTGGCTCTGTCTCTGTCTTTGTCTCTGTCCCTGTCTCTGTCTCTGTCTCTGTCTCTGTCTCTGTCTCTGTCTCTGTCTCTGTCTCTGTCTATGTCTCTGTCTGTGTCTCTGTGTCCGTCTCCGTCTCTGTCTCTGTCTCTGTCTCTGTCTCTGTCTCTGTCTCCATCTCTGTCTCTGTCTCTGTCTCTGTCTCTGTCTCTGTCTCTGTCTCTGTCTCTGTCTTTGTCTCCGTATTTGTCTCCGTCTGTGTCTCCATCTTTGTCTCCGTCTTTGTCTCCGTCTTTGCCTCCCTCTTTGTCTCCGTATTTGTCTCCGTCTGTGTCGCCATCTTTGCCTCAATCTTTGTCTCCGTCTTTGTCTCCGTCGCCATCTTCCGCTTCGTGTCCGTCTTTGTCTCCGTCTTTGTCACCGTCTTTGTCTCCGTCTCTGCCTCTGTCTCTGTCTGTGGCTCTGTCTTTGTCTCATGCGCCTCTGTCTTTGTCTCTGTCTGTGTCTCTGTCTGTGCCTCTGTCTCTGTCTCTGTTTCCGTCTCTGTCGCTGCCTCTGTCCCTGACTGCGTCTCTCTCTCTTTTCCTGTCCCTGTCTCTGTCTCTGTCTCTGTCCCTGTCTCTGTCTCCGTCTACGTCTCTGTCTCTGTCTCTGTCATTGGCTCCATCTCTGTCTCTGTCTCAGTCTCTGTCTCCGTCTCTGTCTCTGTCGCTGTCTCTGTCTCTGTCTCTGTTTGTGTTTCTGTTTCTGTCTCTGTCGCTGTCCCTGTCTCTGTCTCTGTCTATGTCTCTGTCTGTGTCTCTGCCTCCGTCTCCGTCTCTGTCTCTGTCTCTGTCTCTGTCTCTGTATGTGTCAGTGTCTCTGTCTCTGTCTCTGTATCGGACTCTGTCTCCGTCTCTGTCCTCGTCTTTGTCTCCGTCTTTGTCTCTGTCTTTGTCGCCGTATTTGTATCCGTCTGTGTCTCCATCTTTTGTCTCCGTCTTTGTCTCCGTCTTTGCCTCCGCCTTTGTCTCCGTATTTGTCTCCGTCTGTGTCGCCATCTTTGCCTCCGCCTTTGTCTCCGTCTTTGTATCCGTCGCCGTCTTCCTCTTCGTGTCCGTCTTTGTCTCCGTCTTTGTCTCCATCCGTGTTTCCTGCCCCTCTGTCTCGGTCGTTGTCTCATGCGCGTCTGTCTCTGTCTGTGTCTCTGTCTCTGTCCCTGTCTCTGTCTCTGTCTCCGTCTCTGTCTCTGTCTCTGTCTCTGTCTCTGTCTCTGTCTCTGTCTCTGTCTCTGTCTCTGTCCCTTTCCCTGTCTCTGCCTCTGTCTCTGTCTGTGGCTCTGTCTTTGTCTCATGCGCCTCTGTCTTCGTCTCTGTCTGTGTCTCTGTCTGTGCCTCTGTCTCTCTCTCTGTTTCCGTCTCTGTCGCTGCCGCAGTCTCTGTCTCCGTCTCTCTCTCTTTTCCTGTCTCTGTCTCTGTCTGTGTATCTGTCTGTGCCTCTGTCTCTGTCTCTGTTTCCGTCTCTGTCGCTGCCTCTGTCTCTGTCTCCGTCTCTCACTCTTTTCCTGTCTCTGTCTCTGTCTATGACTCTGTCCCTGTCCCTGTCTCTGTCTCTGTATCTGTCCCTGTCTCTGTCTCTGCCTCTGTCTCTGTCCCTGTCTCTGTCTCCGTCTCCGCCTCTGTCTCTGTCTCTGTCTCTGTCTCTGTCTCCATCTCTGTCTCTGTCTCTGTCTCTGTCTCTGTCTCTGTCTCTGTCTCTGTCTCTGTCTCTGTTTCTGTCTCTGTCTCTGTCTCTGTCCTGTCTCTGTCTCTGTCTCAGTCTCTGTCTCTGTCTCTGTCTCTGTCTCTGTCTGTGTCTCCACCTCTGTCTCTGTCTCTGTCTCTGTCTCTGTCTCTGCCTCTTTCTCTGTCCCTGTCTCTGTCTCTGTCTCTGTCTCTGTCTCTGTCTCTGCCTCTGTCCTGTCTCTGTCTCTGTCTCTGCCTCTGTCTCTGTCTGTGGCTCTGTCTTTGTCTCTTGCGCCTCTGTCTTTGTCTCTGTCCGTGTCTCTGTGTGTGCCTCTGTCTCTGTCTCTGTTTCCGTCTCTGTCGCTGCCTCTGTCTCTGTCTCCGTCTCTCTCTCCTTTCCTGTCTCTGTCTCTGTCTCTGCCTCTGTCCCTGTCTCTGTCTCTGTCATTGGCTCCATCTCGGTCTCTGTCTCAGTCTCTGTCTCTGTCTCCGTCTCCGTCTCTGTCTCTGTCTCTGTCATTGGCTCCATCTCGGTCTCTGTCTCAGTCTCTGTCTCTGTCTCTGTCTCTGTCTCTGTCTCTGTCTCTGTCTCTGTCTCTGTCTCTGTCTCTGCCTCTGTCTCTGTCTCTGCCTCTGTCTCTGTCTGTGGCTCTGTCTTTGACTCTTGCACCTCTGTCTTTGTCTCTGTCCGTGTCTCTGTCTGTGCCTCTGTCTGTGTCTCCGTCTCCGTCTCTGTCTCTGTCTCTGTCTCTGTCTCTGTCTCTGTCTCTGTCTCTGTCTCTGTTTCTGTCTCTGCCTCTGTCTCTGTCTCTGTCTCTGTCTCTGTCTCTGTCTCTGTCTCTGCCTCTGTTTTTGTCTCCGTATTTGTCTCTGTCTGTGTCTCCATCTTTGTCTCCGTCTTTGTCTCCGTCTTTGCCACCCTCTTTGTCTCCGTATTTGTCTCGGTCTGTGTCGCCATCTTTGCCTCCGCCTTTGTCTCCGTCTTTGTCTCCGTCGCCGTCTTCCTCTTCGTGTCCGTCTTTGTCTCCGTCTTTGTCACCGTCTTTGTCTCCGTCTTTGTCTCCGTCCGTGTCTCCTGCCCCTCTGTTCCTGTCGCTCTCTCTGTCTCTCTCTGTGTCTCTGTCTCCGTCTCTGTCTCTGTCTCTGTCCCTGTCTCTGTCTCTGTCTCTGTCTCTGTCTCTGTCTCTGTCCCTGTCTCTGTCTCCGTATCCGCCGCTGTCTCTGTCTCTGTGTCCATCTCTGTCTCTGTCTCAGTCTCTGTCTCTGTCTCTGTCTCTGTCTGTGTCTCCATCTCTGTCTCTGTCTCTGTCTCTGTCTCTGTCTCTGTCTCTGTCTCTGCCTCTGTCTCTGTCCCTGTCTCTGTCTCCGTCTCCGTCTCTGTCTCTGTCTCTGTCATTGGCTCCATCTCTGTCTCTGTCTCTGTTTCTGTCTCTGTCTCTGTCTCTGTCTCTGTCTCTGTCTCTGTCTCTGTCTCTGTCTCTGTCTCTGTCTCTGTCTCTGTCTCTGTCTCTGTCTCTGTCTCTGTCTCTGTCTCTGCCTCTGTCCTGTCTCTGTCTCTGTCTCTGCCTCTGTCTCTGTCTGTGGCTCTGTCTTTGTCTCTTGCGCCTCTGTCTTTGTCTCTGTCCGTGTCTCTGTGTGTGCCTCTGTCTCTGTCTCTGTTTCCGTCTCTGTCGCTGCCTCTGTCTCTGTCTCCGTCTCTCTCTCTTTTCCTGTCTCTGTCTCTGTCTCTGTCTCTGTCCCTGTCTCTGTCTCCGTCTCCGTCTCTGTCCCTGTCTCTGTCATTGGCTCCATCTCGGTCTCTGTCTCAGTCTCTGTCTCCTTCTCTGTCTCTGTCTCTGTCCCTGTCTCTGTTTCTGTCTCTGTGTCTGTCTCTGTCTCTGCCTCTGTCTCTGTCTCTGTCTCTGTCATTGGCTCCATCTCTGTCTCTGTCTCAGTCTCTGTCTCTGTTTTTGTCTCTGTCTCTGTCTCTGCCTCTGTCTCTGCCTCTGTCTCTGTTTCTGTCTCTGTCTCTGTCTCTGTCTCTGTCTCTGTCTCTGTCTCTGTCTCTGTCTCTGTCTCTGTCTCTGTCTCTGTCTCTGTCTCTGTCTCTGTCTCTGTCTCTGTCTCTGTCTCTGTCTCTGTCTCTGTCTCTGTCTCTGTCTCTGTCCTGTCTCTGTCTCTGTCTCTGCCTCTGTCTCTGTCTGTGGCTCTGTCTTTGACTCTTGCACCTCTGTCTTTGTCTCTGTCCGTGTCTCTGTCTGTGCCTCTGTCTGTGTCTCCGTCTCCGTCTCTGTCTCTGTCTCTGTCTCTGTCTCTGTCTCTGTCTCTGTCTCTGTCTCTGTCTCTGTCTCTGTCTCTGTCTCTGTCTCTGTTTCTGTCTCTGCCTCTGTCTCTGTCTCTGTCTCTGTCTCTGTCTCTGTCTCTGTCTCTGCCTCTGTCTCTGTCTGTAGCTCTGTCTTTGTCTCATGCGCCTCTGTCTTTGTCTCTGTCCGTGTCTCTGTCTCTGTTTCCGTCTCTGTCGCTGCCTCTGTCTCTGTCTCCGTCTCTCTCTCTTTTCCTGTCTCTGTCTCTGTCTCTGTCTCTGTCCCTGTCTCTGTCTCCGTCTCCGTCTCTGTCCCTGTCTCTGTCATTGGCTCCATCTCGGTCTCTGTCTCAGTCTCTGTCTCTGTCTCTGTCTCTGTCTCTGTCCCTGTCTCTGTTTCTGTCTCTGTGTCTGTCTCTGTCTCTGCCTCTGTCTCTGTCTCTGTCTCTGTCTCTGTCTCTGTCTCTGTCTCTGTCTCCGTCTTTGCCTCTGTCTTTGTCTCCGTATTTGTCTCTGTCTGTGTCTCCATCTTTGTCTCCGTCTTTGTCTCCGTCTTTGCCACCCTCTTTGTCTCCGTATTTGTCTCGGTCTGTGTCGCCATCTTTGCCTCCGCCTTTGTCTCCGTCTTTGTCTCCGTCGCCGTCTTCCTCTTCGTGTCCGTCTTTGTCTCCGTCTTTGTCACCGTCTTTGTCTCCGTCTTTGTCTCCGTCCGTGTCTCCTGCCCCTCTGTTCCTGTCGCTCTCTCTGTCTCTCTCTGTGTCTCTGTCTCCGTCTCTGTCTCTGTCTCTGTCCCTGTCTCTGTCTCTGTCTCTGTCTCTGTCTCTGTCTCTGTCCCTGTCTCTGTCTCCGTATCCGCCGCTGTCTCTGTCTCTGTGTCCATCTCTGTCTCTGTCTCAGTCTCTGTCTCTGTCTCTGTCTCTGTCTGTGTCTCCATCTCTGTCTCTGTCTCTGTCTCTGTCTCTGTCTCTGTCTCTGTCTCTGCCTCTGTCTCTGTCCCTGTCTCTGTCTCCGTCTCCGTCTCTGTCTCTGTCTCTGTCATTGGCTCCATCTCTGTCTCTGTCTCTGTTTCTGTCTCTGTCTCTGTCTCTGTCTCTGTCTCTGTCTCTGTCTCTGTCTCTGTCTCTGTCTCTGTCTCTGTCTCTGTCTCTGTCTCTGTCTCTGCCTCTGTCCTGTCTCTGTCTCTGTCTCTGCCTCTGTCTCTGTCTGTGGCTCTGTCTTTGTCTCTTGCGCCTCTGTCTTTGTCTCTGTCCGTGTCTCTGTGTGTGCCTCTGTCTCTGTCTCTGTTTCCGTCTCTGTCGCTGCCTCTGTCTCTGTCTCCGTCTCTCTCTCCTTTCCTGTCTCTGTCTCTGTCTCTGCCTCTGTCCCTGTCTCTGTCTCTGTCATTGGCTCCATCTCGGTCTCTGTCTCAGTCTCTGTCTCTGTCTCCGTCTCCGTCTCTGTCTCTGTCTCTGTCATTGGCTCCATCTCGGTCTCTGTCTCAGTCTCTGTCTCTGTCTCTGTCTCTGTCTCTGTCTCTGTCTCTGTCTCTGTCTCTGTCTCTGTCTCTGTCTCTGCCTCTGTCTCTGTCTCTGCCTCTGTCTCTGTCTGTGGCTCTGTATTTGACTCTTGCACCTCTGTCTTTGTCTCTGTCCGTGTCTCTGTCTGTGCCTCTGTCTGTGTCTCCGTCTCCGTCTCTGTCTCTGTCTCTGTCTCTGTCTCTGTCTCTGTCTCTGTCTCTGTTTCTGTCTCTGCCTCTGTCTCTGTCTCTGTCTCTGTCTCTGTCTCTGTCTCTGTCTCTGCCTCTGTCTTTGTCTCCGTATTTGTCTCTGTCTGTGTCTCCATCTTTGTCTCCGTCTTTGTCTCCGTCTTTGCCACCCTCTTTGTCTCCGTATTTGTCTCGGTCTGTGTCGCCATCTTTGCCTCCGCCTTTGTCTCCGTCTTTGTCTCCGTCGCCGTCTTCCTCTTCGTGTCCGTCTTTGTCTCCGTCTTTGTCACCGTCTTTGTCTCCGTCTTTGTCTCCGTCCGTGTCTCCTGCCCCTCTGTTCCTGTCGCTCTCTCTGTCTCTCTCTGTGTCTCTGTCTCCGTCTCTGTCTCCGTCTCTGTCCCTGTCTCTGTCTCTGTCTCTGTCTCTGTCTCTGTCTCTGTCCCTGTCTCTGTCTCCGTATCCGCCGCTGTCTCTGTCTCTGTGTCCATCTCTGTCTCTGTCTCAGTCTCTGTCTCTGTCTCTGTCTCTGTCTGTGTCTCCATCTCTGTCTCTGTCTCTGTCTCTGTCTCTGTCTCTGCCTCTGTCTCTGTCCCTGTCTCTGTCTCCGTCTCCGTCTCTGTCTCTGTCTCTGTCATTGGCTCCATCTCTGTCTCTGTCTCTGTTTCTGTCTCTGTCTCTGTCTCTGTCTCTGTCTCTGTCTCTGTCTCTGTCTCTGTCTCTGTCTCTGTCTCTGTCTCTGTCTCTGTCTCTGTCTCTGTCTCTGTCTCTGTCTCTGTCTCTGTCTCTGCCTCTGTCCTGTCTCTGTCTCTGTCTCTGCCTCTGTCTCTGTCTGTGGCTCTGTCTTTGTCTCTTGCGCCTCTGTCTTTGTCTCTGTCCGTGTCTCTGTGTGTGCCTCTGTCTCTGTCTCTGTTTCCGTCTCTGTCGCTGCCTCTGTCTCTGTCTCCGTCTCTCTCTCCTTTCCTGTCTCTGTCTCTGTCTCTGCCTCTGTCCCTGTCTCTGTCTCTGTCATTGGCTCCATCTCGGTCTCTGTCTCAGTCTCTGTCTCTGTCTCCGTCTCCGTCTCTGTCTCTGTCTCTGTCATTGGCTCCATCTCGGTCTCTGTCTCAGTCTCTGTCTCTGTCTCTGTCTCTGTCTCTGTCTCTGTCTCTGTCTCTGTCTCTGTCTCTGTCTCTGTCTCTGCCTCTGTCTCTGTCTCTGCCTCTGTCTCTGTCTGTGGCTCTGTCTTTGACTCTTGCACCTCTGTCTTTGTCTCTGTCCGTGTCTCTGTCTGTGCCTCTGTCTGTGTCTCCGTCTCCGTCTCTGTCTCTGTCTCTGTCTCTGTCTCTGTCTCTGTCTCTGTCTCTGTCTCTGTTTCTGTCTCTGCCTCTGTCTCTGTCTCTGTCTCTGTCTCTGTCTCTGTCTCTGTCTCTGCCTCTGTCTCTGTCTGTAGCTCTGTCTTTGTCTCATGCGCCTCTGTCTTTGTCTCTGTCCGTGTCTCTGTCTCTGTTTCCGTCTCTGTCGCTGCCTCTGTCTCTGTCTCCGTCTCTCTCTCTTTTCCTGTCTCTGTCTCTGTCTCTGTCTCTGTCCCTGTCTCTGTCTCCGTCTCCGTCTCTGTCCCTGTCTCTGTCATTGGCTCCATCTCGGTCTCTGTCTCAGTCTCTGTCTCCTTCTCTGTCTCTGTCTCTGTCCCTGTCTCTGTTTCTGTCTCTGTGTCTGTCTCTGTCTCTGCCTCTGTCTCTGTCTCTGTCTCTGTCTCTGTCTCTGTCTCTGTCTCTGTCTCTGTCTCCGTCTTTGCCTCTGTCTTTGTCTCCGTATTTGCCACCCTCTTTGTCTCCGTATTTGTCTCGGTCTGTGTCGCCATCTTTGCCTCCGCCTTTGTCTCCGTCTTTGTCTCCGTCGCCGGCTTCCTCTTCGTGTCCGTCTTTGTCACCGTCTTTGTCTCCGTCTTTGTCTCCGTCCGTGTCTCCTGCCCCTCTGTTTCTGTCGCTCTCTCTGTCTCTCTCTGTGTCTCTGTCTCCGTCTCTGTCTCTGTCTCTGTCCCTGTCTCTGTCTCTGTCTCTGTCTCTGTCTCTGTCTCTGTCTCTGTCTCTGTCTCTGTCCCTGTCTCTGTCTCCGTATCCGCCGCTGTCTCTGTCTCTGTGTCCATCTCTGTCTCTGTCTCGGTCTCTGTCTCTGTCTCTGTCTCTGTCTGTGTCTCCATCTCTGTCTCTGTCTCTGTCTCTGTCTCTGTCTCTGTCTCTGTCTCTGCCTCTGTCTCTGTCCCTGTCTCTGTCTCCGTCTCCGTCTCTGTCTCTGTCTCTGTCATTGGCTCCATCTCTGTCTCTGTCTCTGTTTCTGTCTCTGTCTCTGTCTTTGTCTCTGTCTCTGTCTCTGTCTCTGTCTCTGTCTCTGTCTCTGTCTCTGTCTCTGCCTCTGTCCTGTCTCTGTCTCTGTCTCTGCCTCTGTCTCTGTCTGTGGCTCTGTCTTTGTCTCTTGCGCCTCTGTCTATGTCTCTGTCCGTGTCTCTGTGTGTGCCTCTGTCTCTGTCTCTGTTTCCGTCTCTGTCGCTGCCTCTGTCTCTGTCTCCGTCTCTCTCTCCTTTCCTGTCTCTGTCTCTGTCTCTGCCTCTGTCCCTGTCTCTGTCTCTGTCATCGGCTCCATCTCGGTCTCTGTCTCAGTCTCTGTCTCTGTCTCCGTCTCCGTCTCTGTCTCTGTCTCTGTCATTGGCTCCATCTCGGTCTCTGTCTCAGTCTCTGTCTCTGTCTCTGTCTCTGTCTCTGTCTCTGCCTCTGTCTCTGTTCCTGTCTCTGTCTCTGTCTCTGTCTCTGTCTCTGTCTCTGTCTCTGTCTCTGTCTCTGTCTCTGTCTCTGTCTCTGTCTCTGTCTCTGTCCTGTCTCTGTCTCTGTCACTGCCTCTGTCTCTGTCTGTGGCTCTGTCTTTGTCTCATGCGCCTCTGTCTCTGTCTCTGTCTCTGTTTCTGTCTCTGCCTCTGTCTCTGTATCGGACTTCGTCTCCGTCTTTGTCTTCGTCTTTGTCTCCGTCTTTGCCTCCGTCTTTGCCTCCGTATTTGTCTCCGTCTGTGTCTCCATCTTTGTCTGCGCCTTTGTCTTCGTCTTTGTCTCCGTCGTCGTCGTCCTGTGCGTCTCCGTCCTTGTCTCCGTCTTTGTCTACGTCTTTGTCTACGTCTTTGTCTCCGTCTTTGTCTCCGTCTTTGTCTCTGTCTCTGTCTCTGACTCTGTCTCTGTCTCTGACTCTGTCTCTGTCTCTGTCTCTGTCTCTGTCTCTGTCTCTGTCTCTGTCTCTGTCTCTGTCTCTGTCTCTGTCTCTGTCTCTGTCTCTGTCTCTGTCTCTGTCTCTGTTCCTGTCTCTGTCGCTGCCTCTGTCCCTGACTCCGTCTCTCTCTCTTTTCCTGTCCCTGTCTCTGTCTCTGTCTCTGTCCCTGTCTCTGTCTCTGTCATTGGCTCCATCTCTGTCTCTCTCTCAGTCTCTGTCTCCGTCTCTGTCTCTGTCTCTGTCTCTGTCTCTGTTTCTGTTTCTGTCTTTGTCGCTGTCCCTGGCTCTGTCTATGTCTATGTCTCTGTCTGTGTCTCTGCCTCCGTCTCCGTCTCTGTCTGTGTCTCTGTCTCTGTCTCTGTCTGTGTC
This sequence comes from Megachile willughbiella, assembly GCA_945859595.2. Classification (NCBI taxonomy): domain Eukaryota; kingdom Metazoa; phylum Arthropoda; class Insecta; order Hymenoptera; family Megachilidae; genus Megachile; species Megachile willughbiella. The sequence goes on from CAMAOD020000286.1 coordinate 53,918, forward strand.
AGTGTCTCTGTCTCTGTCTCTGTATCGGACTCTGTCTCTGTCTCTGTCTCTGTCTCTGTCTCTGCCTCTGTCTCTGTCTGTAGCTCTGTCTTTGTCTCATGCGCCTCTGTCTTTGTCTCTGTCCGTGTCTCTGTCTCTGTTTCCGTCTCTGTCGCTGCCTCTGTCTCTGTCTCCGTCTCTCTCTCTTTTCCTGTCTCTGTCTCTGTCTCTGTCTCTGTCCCTGTCTTTGTCTCCGTCTCCGTCTCTGTCCCTGTCTCTGTCATTGGCTCCATCTCGGTCTCTGTCTCAGTCTCTGTCTCTGTCTCTGTCTCTGTCTCTGTCCCTGTCTCTGTTTCTGTCTCTGTGTCTGTCTCTGTCTCTGCCTCTGTCTCTGTCTCTGTCTCTGTCTCTGTCTCTGTCTCTGTCTCTGTCTCTGTCTCTGTCTCTGTCTCCGTCTTTGCCTCTGTCTTTGTCTCCGTATTTGCCACCCTCTTTGTCTCCGTATTTGTCTCGGTCTGTGTCGCCATCTTTGCCTCCGCCTTTGTCTCCGTCTTTGTCTCCGTCGCCGGCTTCCTCTTCGTGTCCGTCTTTGTCACCGTCTTTGTCTCCGTCTTTGTCTCCGTCCGTGTCTCCTGCCCCTCTGTTTCTGTCGCTCTCTCTGTCTCTCTCTGTGTCTCTGTCTCCGTCTCTGTCTCTGTCTCTGTCCCTGTCTCTGTCTCTGTCTCTGTCTCTGTCTCCGTCTCCGTCTCTGTCTCTGTCTCTGTCATTGGCTCCATCTCGGTCTCTGTCACAGTCTCTGTCTCTGTCTCTGTCTCTGTCTCTGTCTCTGCCTCTGTCTCTGTTCCTGTCTCTGTCTCTGTCTCTGTCTCTGTCTCTGTCTCTGTCTCTGTCCGTGTCTCTGTCTGTGCCTCTGTCTCTGTCTCTGTTTCCGTCTCTGTCGCTGCCTCTGTCTCTGTCTCCGTCTCTCTCTCTTTTCCTGTCTCTGTCTCTGTCCCTGTCTCTGTCTCCGTCTCCGTCTCCGTCTGTGTCTCTGTCTCTGTCATTGGCTCCATCTCGGTCTCTGTCTCAGTCTCTGTCTCTGTCTCTGTCTCTGTCTCTGTCTCTGTCTCTGTCTCTGTCTCTGTCTCTGTCTCTGTCTCTGTCTCTGTCTCTGTCTCTGTCTCTGTCTCTGTCTCTGTCTCTGTCTCTGTCTCTGTCTCTGTCTCTGTCTCTGTCTCTGTCTCTGTCTCTGTCTCTGTCTCTGTTCCTGTCTCTGTCGCTGCCTCTGTCCCTGACTCCGTCTCTCTCTCTTTTCCTGTCCCTGTCTCTGTCTCTGTCTCTGTCCCTGTCTCTGTCTCTGTCATTGGCTCCATCTCTGTCTCTCTCTCAGTCTCTGTCTCCGTCTCTGTCTCTGTCTCTGTCTCTGTTTCTGTTTCTGTTTCTGTTTCTGTCTCTGTCGCTGTCCCTGTCTCTGTCTATGTCTATGTCTCTGTCTGTGTCTCTGCCTCCGTCTCCGTCTCTGTCTCTGTCTCTGTCTCTGTCACTGCCTCTGTCTCTGTCTGTGGCTCTGTCTTTGTCTCATGCGCCTCTGTCTCTGTCTCTGTCTCTGTTTCTGTCTCTGCCTCTGTCTCTGTATCGGACTTCGTCTCCGTCTTTGTCTTCGTCTTTGTCTCCGTCTTTGCCTCCGTCTTTGCCTCCGTATTTGTCTCCGTCTGTGTCTCCATCTTTGTCTGCGCCTTTGTCTTCGTCTTTGTCTCCGTCGTCGTCGTCCTGTGCGTCTCCGTCCTTGTCTCCGTCTTTGTCTACGTCTTTGTCTACGTCTTTGTCTCCGTCTTTGTCTCCGTCTTTGTCTCTGTCTCTGTCTCTGACTCTGTCTCTGTCTCTGACTCTGTCTCTGTCTCTGTCTCTGTCTCTGTCTCTGTCTCTGTCTCTGTCTCTGTCTCTGTCTCTGTCTCTGTCTCTGTCTCTGTCTCTGTCTCTGTCTCTGTCTCTGTCTCTGTCTCTGTCTCTGTTCCTGTCTCTGTCGCTGCCTCTGTCCCTGACTCCGTCTCTCTCTCTTTTCCTGTCCCTGTCTCTGTCTCTGTCTCTGTCCCTGTCTCTGTCTCTGTCATTGGCTCCATCTCTGTCTGTCTCTCAGTCTCTGTCTCCGTCTCTGTCTCTGTCTCTGTCTCTGTCTCTGTTTCTGTTTCTGTCTTTGTCGCTGTCCCTGGCTCTGTCTATGTCTATGTCTCTGTCTGTGTCTCTGCCTCCGTCTCCGTCTCTGTCTGTGTCTCTGTCTCTGTCTCTGTCTGTGTCAGTGTCTCTGTCTCTGTCTCTGTATCGGACTCTGTCTCCGTCTCTGTCGCCATATTTGTCTCCGTCTGTGTCTCCATCTTTTGTCTCCGTCTTTGTCTCCGTCTTTGCCTCCGTCTTTGTCTCCGTATTTGTCTCCGTCTGTGTCGCCATCTTTGCCTCCGCCTTTGTCTCCGTCTTTGTCTCCGTCGCCGTCTTCCTCTTCGTGTCCGTCTTTGTCTCCGTCTTTGTCTCCATCCGTGTTTCCTGCCCCTCTGTCTCGGTCGTTGTCTCATGCGCGTCTGTCTCTGTCTTTGTCTCTGTCTCTGTCTCTGCCTCTGTATCGGTCTCTGTCTTTGGCTCTGTCTCTGTCTTTGTCTCTGTCCCTGTCTCTGTCTCTGTCTCTGTCTCTGTCTCTGTCTCTGTCCGTGTCTCTGTCTGTGCCTCTGTCTCTGTCTCTGTTTCCGTCTCTGTCGCTGCCTCTGTCTCTGTCTCCGTCTCTCTCTCTTTTCCTGTCTCTGTCTCTGTCCCTGTCTCTGTCTCCGTCTCCGTCTCCGTCTGTGTCTCTGTCTCTGTCATTGGCTCCATCTCGGTCTCTGTCTCAGTCTCTGTCTCTGTCTCTGTCTCTGTCTCTGTCTCTGTCTCTGTCTCTGTCTCTGTCTCTGTCTCTGTCTCTGTCTCTGTCTCTGACTCTGTCTCTCTCTCTTTTCCTGTCTCTGTCTCTGTCTCTGTCTCTGTCTCTGTCCTGTCTCTGTCTCTGTATCTGCCTCTGTCTCTGTCTGTTGGTCTGTCTTTGTCTCATGCGCCTCTGTCTTTGTCTCTGTCTGTGTCTCTGTCTGTGCCTCTGTCTCTGTCTCTGTTTCCGTCTCTGTCGCTGCCTCTGTCCCTGACTCCGTCTCTCTCTCTTTTCCTGTCTCTGTCTCTGTCTCTGTCTCTGTCCCCCTGTCTCTGTCTCTGTCATTGGCTCCATCTCTGTCTCTCTCTCAGTCTCTGTCTCCGTCTCTGTCTCTGTCTCTGTCTCTGTTTCTGTTTCTGTTTCTGTCTCTGTCGCTGTCCCTGTCTCTGTCTATGTCTATGTCTCTGTCTGTGTCTCTGCCTCCGTCTCCGTCTCTGTCTCTGTCTCTGTCTCTGTCTCTGTCTGTGTCAGTGTCTCTGTCTCTGTCTCTGTATCGGACTCTGTCTCCGTCTCTGTCTTCGTCTTTGTCTCCGTCTTTGTCTCTGTCTTTGTCGCCGTATTTGTCTCCGTCTGTGTCTCCATCTTTTGTCTCCGTGTTTGTCTCCGTCTTTGCCTCCGTCTTTGTCTCCGTATTTGTCTCCGTCTGTGTCGCCATCTTTGCCTCCGCCTTTGCCTCCGCCTTTGTCTCCGTCTTTGTCTCCGTCGCCGTCTTCCTCTTCGTGTCCGTCTTTGTCTCCGTCTTTGTCTCCATTCGTGTTTCCTGCCCCTCTGTCTCGGTCGTTGTCTCATGCGCGTCTGTCTCTGTCTGTGTCTCTGTCTCTGTCTCTGCCTCTGTATCGGTCTCTGTCTTTGGCTCTGTCTCTGTCTTTGTCTCTGTCCCTGTCTCTGTCTCTGTCTCTGTCTCTGTCTCTGTCTCTGTCTCTGTCTATGTCTCTGTCTGTGTCTCTGTGTCCGTCTCCGTCTCTGTCTCTGTCTCTGTCTCTGTCTCTGTCTCCATCTCTGTCTCTGTCTCTGTCTCTGTCTCTGTCTCTGTCTCTGTCTCTGTCTCTCTCTCTGTCTCTGTCTCTGCCTCTGTCTCTGTCCATGTCTCTGTCTCCGTCTCCGTCTCTGCCTCTGTCTCTGTCATTGGCTCCATCTCTGTCTCTGTCTCAGTCTCTGTCACTGTCTCGGTCTCTGTCTCTGTCTCTGTCTCTGTTTCTGTCTCTGTCGCTGTCCCTGTCTCTGTCTATGTCTCTGTCTGTGTCTCTGCCTCCGTCTCCGTCTCTGTCTCTGTCTCTGTCTCTGTCTCTGTCTCTGTCTCTGTATGTGTCAGTGTCTCTGCCTCTGTCTCTGTATCGGACTTCGTCTCCGTCTTTGTCTTCGTCTTTGTCTCCGTCTTTGCCTCCGTCTTTGCCTCCGTATTTGTCTCCGTCTGTGTCTCCATCTTTGTCTGCGCCTTTGTCTTCGTCTTTGTCTCCGTCGTCGTCGTCCTGTGCGTCTCCGTCCTTGTCTCCGTCTTTGTCTACGTCTTTGTCTACGTCTTTGTCTCCGTCTTTGTCTCCGTCTTTGTCTCTGTCTCTGTCTCTGACTCTGTCTCTGTCTCTGACTCTGTCTCTGTCTCTGTCTCTGTCTCTGTCTCTGTCTCTGTCTCTGTCTCTGTCTCTGTCTCTGTCTCTGTCTCTGTCTCTGTCTCTGTCTCTGTCTCTGTCTCTGTTCCTGTCTCTGTCGCTGCCTCTGTCCCTGACTCCGTCTCTCTCTCTTTTCCTGTCCCTGTCTCTGTCTCTGTCTCTGTCCCTGTCTCTGTCTCTGTCATTGGCTCCATCTCTGTCTCTCTCTCAGTCTCTGTCTCCGTCTCTGTCTCTGTCTCTGTCTCTGTCTCTGTTTCTGTTTCTGTCTTTGTCGCTGTCCCTGGCTCTGTCTATGTCTATGTCTCTGTCTGTGTCTCTGCCTCCGTCTCCGTCTCTGTCTGTGTCTCTGTCTCTGTCTCTGTCTGTGTCAGTGTCTCTGTCTCTGTCTCTGTATCGGACTCTGTCTCTGTCTCTGTCTCTGTCTCTGTCTCTGCCTCTGTCTCTGTCTGTAGCTCTGTCTTTGTCTCATGCGCCTCTGTCTTTGTCTCTGTCCGTGTCTCTGTCTCTGTTTCCGTCTCTGTCGCTGCCTCTGTCTCTGTCTCCGTCTCTCTCTCTTTTCCTGTCTCTGTCTCTGTCTCTGTCTCTGTCCCTGTCTTTGTCTCCGTCTCCGTCTCTGTCCCTGTCTCTGTCATTGGCTCCATCTCGGTCTCTGTCTCAGTCTCTGTCTCTGTCTCTGTCTCTGTCTCTGTCCCTGTCTCTGTTTCTGTCTCTGTGTCTGTCTCTGTCTCTGCCTCTGTCTCTGTCTCTGTCTCTGTCTCTGTCTCTGTCTCTGTCTCTGTCTCTGTCTCTGTCTCTGTCTCCGTCTTTGCCTCTGTCTTTGTCTCCGTATTTGCCACCCTCTTTGTCTCCGTATTTGTCTCGGTCTGTGTCGCCATCTTTGCCTCCGCCTTTGTCTCCGTCTTTGTCTCCGTCGCCGGCTTCCTCTTCGTGTCCGTCTTTGTCACCGTCTTTGTCTCCGTCTTTGTCTCCGTCCGTGTCTCCTGCCCCTCTGTTTCTGTCGCTCTCTCTGTCTCTCTCTGTGTCTCTGTCTCCGTCTCTGTCTCTGTCTCTGTCCCTGTCTCTGTCTCTGTCTCTGTCTCTGTCTCCGTCTCCGTCTCTGTCTCTGTCTCTGTCATTGGCTCCATCTCGGTCTCTGTCACAGTCTCTGTCTCTGTCTCTGTCTCTGTCTCTGTCTCTGCCTCTGTCTCTGTTCCTGTCTCTGTCTCTGTCTCTGTCTCTGTCTCTGTCTCTGTCTCTGTCCGTGTCTCTGTCTGTGCCTCTGTCTCTGTCTCTGTTTCCGTCTCTGTCGCTGCCTCTGTCTCTGTCTCCGTCTCTCTCTCTTTTCCTGTCTCTGTCTCTGTCCCTGTCTCTGTCTCCGTCTCCGTCTCCGTCTGTGTCTCTGTCTCTGTCATTGGCTCCATCTCGGTCTCTGTCTCAGTCTCTGTCTCTGTCTCTGTCTCTGTCTCTGTCTCTGTCTCTGTCTCTGTCTCTGTCTCTGTCTCTGTCTCTGTCTCTGTCTCTGTCTCTGTCTCTGTCTCTGTCTCTGTCTCTGTCTCTGTCTCTGTCTCTGTCTCTGTCTCTGTCTCTGTCTCTGTCTCTGTCTCTGTCTCTGTCTCTGTTCCTGTCTCTGTCGCTGCCTCTGTCCCTGACTCCGTCTCTCTCTCTTTTCCTGTCCCTGTCTCTGTCTCTGTCTCTGTCCCTGTCTCTGTCTCTGTCATTGGCTCCATCTCTGTCTCTCTCTCAGTCTCTGTCTCCGTCTCTGTCTCTGTCTCTGTCTCTGTTTCTGTTTCTGTTTCTGTTTCTGTCTCTGTCGCTGTCCCTGTCTCTGTCTATGTCTATGTCTCTGTCTGTGTCTCTGCCTCCGTCTCCGTCTCTGTCTCTGTCTCTGTCTCTGTCACTGCCTCTGTCTCTGTCTGTGGCTCTGTCTTTGTCTCATGCGCCTCTGTCTCTGTCTCTGTCTCTGTTTCTGTCTCTGCCTCTGTCTCTGTATCGGACTTCGTCTCCGTCTTTGTCTTCGTCTTTGTCTCCGTCTTTGCCTCCGTCTTTGCCTCCGTATTTGTCTCCGTCTGTGTCTCCATCTTTGTCTGCGCCTTTGTCTTCGTCTTTGTCTCCGTCGTCGTCGTCCTGTGCGTCTCCGTCCTTGTCTCCGTCTTTGTCTACGTCTTTGTCTACGTCTTTGTCTCCGTCTTTGTCTCCGTCTTTGTCTCTGTCTCTGTCTCTGACTCTGTCTCTGTCTCTGACTCTGTCTCTGTCTCTGTCTCTGTCTCTGTCTCTGTCTCTGTCTCTGTCTCTGTCTCTGTCTCTGTCTCTGTCTCTGTCTCTGTCTCTGTCTCTGTCTCTGTCTCTGTCTCTGTCTCTGTCTCTGTTCCTGTCTCTGTCGCTGCCTCTGTCCCTGACTCCGTCTCTCTCTCTTTTCCTGTCCCTGTCTCTGTCTCTGTCTCTGTCCCTGTCTCTGTCTCTGTCATTGGCTCCATCTCTGTCTGTCTCTCAGTCTCTGTCTCCGTCTCTGTCTCTGTCTCTGTCTCTGTCTCTGTTTCTGTTTCTGTCTTTGTCGCTGTCCCTGGCTCTGTCTATGTCTATGTCTCTGTCTGTGTCTCTGCCTCCGTCTCCGTCTCTGTCTGTGTCTCTGTCTCTGTCTCTGTCTGTGTCAGTGTCTCTGTCTCTGTCTCTGTATCGGACTCTGTCTCCGTCTCTGTCGCCATATTTGTCTCCGTCTGTGTCTCCATCTTTTGTCTCCGTCTTTGTCTCCGTCTTTGCCTCCGTCTTTGTCTCCGTATTTGTCTCCGTCTGTGTCGCCATCTTTGCCTCCGCCTTTGTCTCCGTCTTTGTCTCCGTCGCCGTCTTCCTCTTCGTGTCCGTCTTTGTCTCCGTCTTTGTCTCCATCCGTGTTTCCTGCCCCTCTGTCTCGGTCGTTGTCTCATGCGCGTCTGTCTCTGTCTTTGTCTCTGTCTCTGTCTCTGCCTCTGTATCGGTCTCTGTCTTTGGCTCTGTCTCTGTCTTTGTCTCTGTCCCTGTCTCTGTCTCTGTCTCTGTCTCTGTCTCTGTCTCTGTCCGTGTCTCTGTCTGTGCCTCTGTCTCTGTCTCTGTTTCCGTCTCTGTCGCTGCCTCTGTCTCTGTCTCCGTCTCTCTCTCTTTTCCTGTCTCTGTCTCTGTCCCTGTCTCTGTCTCCGTCTCCGTCTCCGTCTGTGTCTCTGTCTCTGTCATTGGCTCCATCTCGGTCTCTGTCTCAGTCTCTGTCTCTGTCTCTGTCTCTGTCTCTGTCTCTGTCTCTGTCTCTGTCTCTGTCTCTGTCTCTGTCTCTGTCTCTGTCTCTGACTCTGTCTCTCTCTCTTTTCCTGTCTCTGTCTCTGTCTCTGTCTCTGTCTCTGTCCTGTCTCTGTCTCTGTATCTGCCTCTGTCTCTGTCTGTTGGTCTGTCTTTGTCTCATGCGCCTCTGTCTTTGTCTCTGTCTGTGTCTCTGTCTGTGCCTCTGTCTCTGTCTCTGTTTCCGTCTCTGTCGCTGCCTCTGTCCCTGACTCCGTCTCTCTCTCTTTTCCTGTCTCTGTCTCTGTCTCTGTCTCTGTCCCCCTGTCTCTGTCTCTGTCATTGGCTCCATCTCTGTCTCTCTCTCAGTCTCTGTCTCCGTCTCTGTCTCTGTCTCTGTCTCTGTTTCTGTTTCTGTTTCTGTCTCTGTCGCTGTCCCTGTCTCTGTCTATGTCTATGTCTCTGTCTGTGTCTCTGCCTCCGTCTCCGTCTCTGTCTCTGTCTCTGTCTCTGTCTCTGTCTGTGTCAGTGTCTCTGTCTCTGTCTCTGTATCGGACTCTGTCTCCGTCTCTGTCTTCGTCTTTGTCTCCGTCTTTGTCTCTGTCTTTGTCGCCGTATTTGTCTCCGTCTGTGTCTCCATCTTTTGTCTCCGTGTTTGTCTCCGTCTTTGCCTCCGTCTTTGTCTCCGTATTTGTCTCCGTCTGTGTCGCCATCTTTGCCTCCGCCTTTGCCTCCGCCTTTGTCTCCGTCTTTGTCTCCGTCGCCGTCTTCCTCTTCGTGTCCGTCTTTGTCTCCGTCTTTGTCTCCATTCGTGTTTCCTGCCCCTCTGTCTCGGTCGTTGTCTCATGCGCGTCTGTCTCTGTCTGTGTCTCTGTCTCTGTCTCTGCCTCTGTATCGGTCTCTGTCTTTGGCTCTGTCTCTGTCTTTGTCTCTGTCCCTGTCTCTGTCTCTGTCTCTGTCTCTGTCTCTGTCTCTGTCTCTGTCTATGTCTCTGTCTGTGTCTCTGTGTCCGTCTCCGTCTCTGTCTCTGTCTCTGTCTCTGTCTCTGTCTCCATCTCTGTCTCTGTCTCTGTCTCTGTCTCTGTCTCTGTCTCTGTCTCTGTCTCTCTCTCTGTCTCTGTCTCTGCCTCTGTCTCTGTCCATGTCTCTGTCTCCGTCTCCGTCTCTGCCTCTGTCTCTGTCATTGGCTCCATCTCTGTCTCTGTCTCAGTCTCTGTCACTGTCTCGGTCTCTGTCTCTGTCTCTGTCTCTGTTTCTGTCTCTGTCGCTGTCCCTGTCTCTGTCTATGTCTCTGTCTGTGTCTCTGCCTCCGTCTCCGTCTCTGTCTCTGTCTCTGTCTCTGTCTCTGTCTCTGTCTCTGTATGTGTCAGTGTCTCTGTCTCTGTCTCTGTATCGGACTCTGTCTCCGTCTCTGTCCTCGTCTTTGTCTCCGTCTTTGTCTCTATCTTTGTCGCCGTATTTGTCTCCGTCTGTGTCTCCATCTTTTGTCTCCGTCTTTGTCTCCGTCTTTAACTCCGCCTTTGTCTCCGTATTTGTCTCCGTCTGTGTCGCCATCATTGCCTCCGCCTTTGTCTCCGTCTTTGTCTCCGTCGCCGTCTTCCTCTTCGTGTCCATCTTTGCCTCCGTCTTTGTCTCCATCCGTGTTTCCTGCCCCTCTGTCTCGGTCGTTGTCTCATGCGCGTCTGTCCCTGTCTGTGTCTCTGTCTCAGTCTCTGTTTCTGTCTCTGTCTCTGTCTCTGTCTCTGTCTCTGTCTCTGTCTCTGTCTCTGTCTCTGTCCTGTCTCTGTCTCTGTCTCTGTCTCTGCCTCTGTCTCTGTCTGTAGCTCTGTCTTTGTCTCATGCGCCTCTGTCTTTGTCTCTGTCCGTGTCTCTGTCTGTGCCTCTGTCTCTGTCTCTGTTTCCGTCTCTGTCGCTGCCTCTGTCTCTGTCTCCGTCTCTCTCTCTTTTCCTGTCTCTGTCTCTGTCTCTGTCTCTGTCCCTGTCTCTGTCTCCGTCTCCGTCTCTGTCCCTGTCTCTGTCATTGGCTCCATCTCGGTCTCTGTTTCAGTCTCTGTCTCTGTCTCTGTCTCTGTCTCTGTCCCTGTCTCTGTTTCTGTCTCTGTGTCTGTCTCTGTCTCTGCCTCTGTCTCTGTCTCTGTCTCTGTCTCTGTCTCTGTCTCTGTCTCTGTCTCTGTCTCTGTCTCTGTCTCTGTCTCTGTCTCTGTCTCTGTCTCTGTCTCTGTCTCTGTCTCTGTCTGTGTCTGTGTCTCTGTCTCTGTCTCTGTATCGGACTCTGTCTCCGTCTTTGCCTCTGTCTTTGTCTCCGTATTTGTCTCTGTCTGTGTCTCCATCTTTGTCTCCGTCTTTGTCCCCGTCTTTGCCACCCTCTTTGTCTCCGTATTTGTCTCGGTCTGTGTCGCCATCTTTGCCTCCGCCTTTGTCTCCGTCTTTGTCTCCGTCGCCGTCTTCCTCTTCGTGTCCGAATTTGTCTCCGTCTTTGTCACCGTCTTTGTCTCCGTCTTTGTCTCCGTCCGTGTCTCCTGCCCCTCTGTTTCTGTCGCTCTCTCTGTCTCTCTCTGTGTCTCTGTCTCCGTCTCTGTCTCTGTCTCTGTCCCTGTCTCTGTCTCTGTGTCTGTCTCTGTCTCTGTCTCTGTCTCTGTCTCTGTCTCTGTCTCTGTCTCTGTCTCTGTCCCTGTCTCTGTCTCCGTATCCGCCGCTGTCTCTGTCTCTGTGTCCATCTCTGTCTCTGTCTCAGTCTCTGTCTCTGTCTCTGTCTCTGTCTGCGTCTCCATCTCTGTCTCTGTCTCTGTCTCTGTCTCTGTCTCTTTCTCTGTCTCTGCCTCTGTCTCTGTCCCTGTCTCTGTCTCCGTCTCCGTCTCTGTCTCTGTCTCTGTCATTGGCTCCATCTCTGTCTCTGTCTCTGTTTCTGTCTCTGTCTCTGTCTCTGTCTCTGTCTCTGTCTCTGTATCTGTCTCTGTCTCTGTCTCTGTCTCTGTCTCTGTCTCTGCCTCTGTCCTGTCTCTGTCTCTGTCTCTGCCTCTGTCTCTGTCTGTGGCTCTGTCTTTGTCTCTTGCGCCTCTGTCTTTGTCTCTGTCCGTGTCTCTGTGTGTGCCTCTGTCTCTGTCTCTGTTTCCGTCTCTGTCGCTGCCTCTGTCTCTGTCTCCGTCTCTCTCTCCTTTCCTGTCTCTGTCTCTGTCTCTGCCTCTGTCCCTGTCTCTGTCTCTGTTTCCGTCTCTGTCGCTGCCTCTGTCTCTGTCTCCGTCTCTCTCTCCTTTCCTGTCTCTGTCTCTGTCTCTGCCTCTGTCCCTGTCTCTGTCTCTGTCATTGGCTCCATCTCGGTCTCTGTCTCAGTCTCTGTCTCTGTCTCCGTCTCCGTCTCTGTCTCTGTCTCTGTCTTTGGCTCCATCTCGGTCTCTGTCTCAGTCTCTGTCTCTGTCTCTGTCTCTGTCTCTGTCTCTGTCTCTGTCTCTGTCTCTGTCTCTGTCTCTGTCTCTGTCTCTGCCTCTGTCTCTGTTCCTGTCTCTGTCTCTGTCTCTGTCTCTGTCTCTGTCTCTGTCTCTGTCTCTGTCTCTGTCTCTGTCTCTGTCTCTGTCTCTGTCCTGTCTCTGTCTCTGTCACTGCCTCTGTCTCTGTCTGTGGCTCTGTCTTTGTCTCATGCGCCTCTGTCTTTGTCTCTGTCTGTGTCTCTGTCTGTGCCTCTGTCTCTGTCTCTGTTTCCGTCTCTGTCGCTGCCTCTGTCCCTGACTCCGTCTCTCTCTCTTTTCCTGTCTCTGTCTCTGTCTCTGTCTCTGTCCCTGTCTCTGTCTCTGTCATTGGCTCCATCTCTGGCTCTCTCTCAGTCTCCGTCTCCGTCTCTGTCTCTGTCTCTGTCTCTGTCTCTGTCTCTGTCTCTGTCTCTGTCTCTGTCTCTGTCTCTGTTTCTGTCTCTGCCTCTGTCTCTGTATCGGACTTCGTCTCCGTCTTTGTCTTCGTCTTTGTCTCCGTCCTTGCCTCCGTCTTTGCCTCCGTATTTGTCTCCGTCTGTGTCTCCATCTTTGTCTGCGCCTTTGTCTTCGTCTTTGTCTCCGTCGTCGTCGTCCTGTGCGTCTCCGTCCTTGTCTCCGTCTTTGTCTACGTCTTTGTCTACGTCTTTGTCTCCGTCTTTGTCTCCGTCTTTGTCTCTGTCTCTGTCTCTGACTCTGTCTCTGTCTCTGACTCTGTCTCTGTCTCTGTCTCTGTCTCTGTCTCTGTCTCTGTCTCTGTCTCTGTCTCTGTCTCTGTCTCTGTCTCTGTCTCTGTCTCTGTCTCTGTCTCTGTCTCTGTTCCTGTCTCTGTCTCCGTATCCGCCGCTGTCTCTGTCTCTGTGTCCATCTCTGTCTCTGTCTCAGTCTCTGTCTCTGTCTCTGTCTCTGTCTGTGTCTCTGCCTCTGTCGCCTTCTCTGCCGCTGTCTGTGTCTCTGTCGCTGTCTCTGTCTCTGTCTCTGTCTGTGTCTCTGTCTGTGTCTCTGTCTCCGTTTCCGTCTCTGTCTCTGTCTCTGTCTCTGTCTCCATCTCTGTCTCTGTCTCTGTCTCTGTCTCTGTCTCTGTCTCTGTCTCTGTCTCTGTCTCTGTCTCTGTCTCTGTCTCTGTCCTGTCTCTGTCTCTGTCTCTGTCTCTGCCTCTGTCTCTGTCTGTGGCTCTGTCTTTGTCTCTTGCGCCTCTGTCTTTGTCTCTGTCCGTGTCTCTGTCTGTGCCTCTGTCTCTGTCTCTGTTTCCGTCTCTGTCGCTGCCTCTGTCTCTGTCTCCGTCTCTCTCTCTTTTCCTGTCTCTGTCTCTGTCCCTGTCTCTGTCTCCGTCTCCGTCTCCGTCTGTGTCTCTGTCTCTGTCATTGGCTCCATCTCGGTCTCTGTCTCAGTCTCTGTCTCTGTCTCTGTCTCTGTCTCTGTCTCTGTCTCTGTCTCTGTCTCTGTCTCTGTCTCTGTCTCCGTCTCTGTCTCTGTCTCTGTTCCTGTCTCTGTCTCTGTCTCTGTCTCTGTCCTGTCTCTGTCTCTGTCTCTGCCTCTGTCTCTGTCTGTGGCTCTGTCTTTGTCTCATGCGCCTCTGTCTTTGTCTCTGTCTGTGTCTCTGTCTGTGCCTCTGTCTCTGTCTCTGTTTCCGTCTCTGTCGCTGCCTCTGTCCCTGACTCCGTCTCTCTCTCTTTTCCTGTCTCTGTCTCTGTCTCTGTCTCTGTCCCTGTCTCTGTCTCTGTCATTTGCTCCATCTCTGTCTCTCTCTCAGTCTCTGTCTCCGTCTCTGTCTCTGTCTCTGTCTCCGTCTCTGTTTCTGTCTCTGTCTCTGTCTCTGTCGCTGTCCCTGTCTCTGTCTATGTCTATGTCTCTGTCTGTGTCTCTGCCTCCGTCTCCGTCTCTGTCTCTGTCTCTGTCTCTGTCTCTGTCTGTGTCAGTGTCTCTGTCTCTGTCTCTGTATCGGACTCTGTCTCCGTCTCTGTCTTCGTCTTTGTCTCCGTCTTTGTCTCTGTCTTTGTCGCCGTATTTGTCTCCGTCTGTGTCTCCATCTTTTGTCTCCGTCTTTGTCTCCGTCTTTGCCTCCGTCTTTTTCTCCGTATTTGTCTCCGTCTGTGTCGCCATCTTTGCCTCCGCCTTTGTCTCCGTCTTTGTCTCCGTCGCCGTCTTCCTCTTCGTGTCCGTCTTTGTCTCCGTCTTTGTCTCCATCCGTGTTTCCTGCCCCTCTGTCTCGGTCGTTGTCTCATGCGCGTCTGTCTCTGTCTGTGTCTCTGTCTCTGTCTCTGCCTCTGTATCGGTCTCTGTCTTTGGCTCTGTCTCTGTCTTTGTCTCTGTCCCTGTCTCTGTCTCTGTCTCTGTCTCTGTCTCTGTCTCTGTCTCTGTCTCTGTCTCTGTCTCTGTCTCTGTCTCTGTCTCTGTCTCTGTCTCTGTCTCTGTCTCTGTCTCTGTCTCTGTCTCTGTTCCTGTCTCTGTCTCCGTATCCGCCGCTGTCTCTGTCTCTGTCTCAGTCTCTGTCTCTGTCTCTGTCTCTGTCTGTGTCTCTGCCTCTGTCGCCTTCTCTGCCGCTGTCTGTGTCTCTGTCGCTGTCTCTGTCTCTGTCTCTGTCTGTGTCTCTGTCTGTGTCTCTGTCTCCGTTTCCGTCTCTGTCTCTGTCTCTGTCTCTGTCTCCATCTCTGTCTCTGTCTCTGTCTCTGTCTCTGTCTCTGTCTCTGTCTCTGTCTCTGTCTCTGTCTCTGTCTCTGTCTCTGTCTCTGTCCTGTCTCTGTCTCTGTCTCTGCCTCTGTCTCTGTCTGTGGCTCTGTCTTTGTCTCTTGCGCCTCTGTCTTTGTCTCTATCCGTGTCTCTGTCTGTGCCTCTGTCTCTGTCTCCGTTTCCGTCTCTGTCGCTGCCTCTGTCTCTGTCTCCGTCTCTCTCTCTTTTCCTGTCTCTGTCTCTGTCCCTGTCTCTGTCTCCGTCTCCGTCTCCGTCTGTGTCTCTGTCTCTGTCATTGGCTCCATCTCGGTCTCTGTCTCAGTCTCTGTCTCTGTCTCTGTCTCTGTCTCTGTCTCTGTCTCTGTCTCTGTCTCTGTCTCTGTCTCTGTCTCTGTCTCTGTCTCTGTCTCTGTCTCTGTTCCTGTCTCTGTCTCTGTCTCTGTCTCTGTCTCTGTCCTGTCTCTGTCTCTGTCTCTGCCTCTGTCTCTGTCTGTGGCTCTGTCTTTGTCTCATACGCCTCTGTCTTTGTCTCTGTCTGTGTCTCTGTCTGTGCCTCTGTCTCTGTCCCTGTCTCTGTCTCCGACTCCGCCGCTGTCTCTGTCTCTGTCTCTGTCTCTGTCCCTGTCTCTGTCTCTGTCTCTGTCTCTGTCTCTGTATCTGTCTCTGTCTCTGTCCCTGTCTCTGTCTCCGTCTCCGCCGCTGTCTCTGTCTCTGTGTCCATCTCTGTCTCTGTCTCAGTCTCTGTCTCTGTCTCTGTCTGTGTCCCTGCCTCTGTCGCCTTCTCTGCCGCTGTCTGTGTCTCTGTCGCTGTCTCTGTCTCTGTCTCTGTCTGTGTCTCTGTCTGTGTCTCTGTCTCCGTTTCCGTCTCTGTCTCTGTCTCTGTCTCTGTCTCTGTCTCCATCTCTGTCTCTGTCTCTATCTCTGTCTCTGTCTCTGTCTCTGTCTCTGTCTCTGTCTCTGTCTCTGTCATTGGCTCCATCTCTGTCTCCGTCTTTGTCTCTGTCTCTGTCTCTGACTCTGTCTCTGTCTCTGTCTCTGCCTCTGTCCTGTCTCTGTCTCTGTCTCTGCCTCTGTCTCTGTCTGTGGCTCTGTCTTTGTCTCTTGCGCCTCTGTCTTTGTCTCTGTCCGTGTCTCTGTGTGTGCCTCTGTCTCTGTCTCTGTTTCCGTCTCTGTCGCTGCCTCTGTCTCTGTCTCCGTCTCTCTCTCCTTTCCTGTCTCTGTCTCTGTCTCTGCCTCTGTCCCTGTCTCTGTCTCTGTCATGGGCTCCATCTCGGTCTCTGTCTCAGTCTCTGTCTCTGTCTCTGTCTCTGTCTCTGTCTCTGTCTCTGTTTCTGTCAATGTCTCTGTCTCTGTCTCTGTCTCTGTCTCTGTCTCTATCTCTGTCTCTGTCCTGTCCCTGTCTCTGTCTCTGTCTCTGTCTCTGTCTCTGTCTCTGTCTTCCTCTTCGTGTCCGTCTTTGTCTCCGTCTTTGTCTCCATCCGTGTTTCCTGCCCCTCTGTCTCGGTCGTTGTCTCATGCGCGTCTGTCTCTGTCTGTGTCTCTGTCTCTGTCTCTGTTTCTGTCTCTGTTTCTGTCTCTGTCTCTGTCTCTGTCTCTGTCTCTGTCCTGTCTCTGTCTCTGTCTCTGCCTCTGTCTCTGTCTGTGGCTCTGTCTTTGTCTCATACGCCTCTGTCTTTGTCTCTGTCTGTGTCTCTGTCTGTGCCTCTGTCTCTGTCCCTGTCTCTGTCTCCGACTCCGCCGCTGTCTCTGTCTCTGTCTCTGTCTCTGTCCCTGTCTCTGTCTCTGTCTCTGTCCTGTCTCTGTCTCTGTCATTGCCTCTGTCTCTGTCTGTGGCTCTGTCTTTGTCTCATGCGCCTCTGTCTTTGTCTCTGTCTGTGTCTCTGTCTGTGCCTCTGTCTCTGTCTCTGTTTCCGTCTCTGTCGCTGCCTCTGTCCCTGACTCCGTCTCTCTCTCTTTTCCTGTCTCTGTCTCTGTCTCTGTCTCTGTCCATGTCTCTGTCTCTGTCATTGGCTCCATCTCGGTCTCTGTCTCAGTCTCTGTCTCTGTCTCTGTCTCTGTCTCTGTCTCTGTCTCTGTCTCTGTCTCTGTCTCTGTCTCTGTCTCTGTCTCTGTCTCTACCTCTGTCTCTGTCTCTGTCTCTGTTTCTGTCTCTGTCTCTGTCTCTGTCTCTGTCTCTGTCTCTGTCTCTGCCTCTGTCTCTGTCTCTGTCTCTGTCTCTGTCTCTGTCTCTGTCTCTGTCTCTGTCTCTGTCTCTGTCTCTGTCTCTGTCTCTGTCTCTGTCTCTGTCTCTGTCTCTGTCTCTGTCTCTGCCTCTGTCCTGTCTCTGTCTCTGTCTCCGTCTCTGCCGCTGTCTGTGTCTCTGTCGCTGTCTCTGTCTCTGTCTCTGTCTAAGTCTCTGTCTGTGTCTCTGTGTCCGTCTCCGTCTCTGTCTCTGTCTCTGTCTCTGTCTCTGTCTCTGTCTCCATCTCTGTCTCTGTCTCTGTCTCTGTCTCTGTCTCTGTCTCTGTCTCTCTCTCTGTCTCTGTCTCTGCCTCTGTCTCTGTCTCGGTCTCTGTCTCTGTCTCTGTCTCTGTCTCTGTCTCTGTCTCTGTCTCTGTCTCTGTCTCTGTCTCTGTCTCTGTCTCTGTCTCTGTCACTGTCTCTGCCTCTGTCCTGTCTCTGTCTCCGTCTCTGCCTCTGTCTCTGTCTGTGGCTCTGTCTTTGTCTCTTGCGCCTCTGTCTTTGTCTCTGTCCGTGTCTCTGTGTGTGCCTCTGTCTCTGTCTCTGTTTCCGTCTCTGTCGCTGCCTCTGTCTCTGTCTCCGTCTCTCTCTCCTTTCCTGTCTCTGTCTCCGTCTCTCTCTCCTTTCCTGTCTCTGTCTCTGTCTCTGCATCTGTCCCTGTCTCTGTCTCTGTCATTGGCTCCATCTCGGTCTCTGTCTCCGTCTTTGCCTCCCTCTTTGTCTCCGTATTTGTCTCCGTCTGTGTCGCCATCTTTGCCTCCATTTTTGTCTCCGTCTTTGTCTCCGTCGCCATCTTCCGCTTCGTGTCCGTCTTTGTCTCCGTCTTTGTCACCGTCTTTGTCTCCGTCTCTGCCTCTGTCTCTGTCTGTGGCTCTGTCTTTGTCTCATGCGCCTCTGTCTTTGACTCTGTCTGTGTCTCTGTCTGTGCCTCTGTCTCTGTCTCTGTCTCTGTTTCCGTCTCTGTCGCTGCCTCTGTCCCTGACTCCGTCTCTCTCTCTTTTCCTGTCTCTGTCTCTGTCTCTGTCTCTGTCCCTGTCTCTGTCTCCGTCTACGTCTCTGTCTCTGTCTCTGTCATTGGCTCCATCTCTGTCTCTGTCTCAGTCTCTGTCACTGTCTCTGTCTCTGTCTCTGTCTCTGTCTCTGTTTCTGTCAATGTCTCTGTCTCTGTCTCTGTCTCTGTCTCTGTCTCTGTCTCTGTCTCTGTCTCTGTCCTGTCCCTGTCTCTGTCTCTGTCTTTGTCTCTGTCTCTGTCTCTGTCTCTGTCTCTGTCTCTGTCTCTGTCCTGTCCCTGTCTCTGTCTTCGTCTTTGTCTCCGTCTTTGCCTCTGTCTTTGTCTCTGTCTTTGTCTCCGTATTTGTCTCCGTCTGTGTCTCCATCTTTGTCTCCGTCTTTGTCTCCGTCTTTGCCTCGCTCTTTGTCTCCGTATTTGTCTCCGTCTGTGTCGCCATCTTTGCCTCCGCCTTTGTCTCCGTCTTTGTCTCCGTCGCCGTCTTCCTCTTCGTGTCCGTCTTTGTCTCCGTCTTTGTCTCCATCCGTGTTTCCTGCCCCTCTGCCTCGGTCGTTGTCTCATGCGCGTCTGTCTCTGTGTGTGTCTCTGTCTCTGTCTCTGTTTCTGTCTCTGTCTCTGTCTCTGTCTCTGTCTCTGTCTCTGTCTCTGTCTCTCTCTCTGTCCCTGTCTCTGTCTCTGTCTCTGTCTCCGTCTCTGTCTCTGTCTCTGTCTCTGTCTCTGTCTCTGTCTCTGTCTCTGTCCTGTCTCTGTCTCTGTCTCTGCCTCTGTCTCTGTCTGTGGCTCTGACTTTGTATCATGCGCCTGTGTCTTTGTCTCTGTCCGTGTCTCTGTCTGTGCCCCTGTCTCTGTCTCTGTTTCCGTCTCTGTCGCTGCCTCTGTGTCTGTCTCCGTCTCTCTCTCTTTTCCTGTCTCTGTCTCTGTCTCTGTCTCTGTCCCGGTCTCTGTCTCCGTCTCCGTCTCTGTCTCTGTCTCTGTCATTAGCTCCATCTCTGGCTCTGTCTCAGTCTCTGTCTCTGTCTCTGTCTCTGTGTCTGTCTCTGTCTCTGTCTCGGTTTCTGTCTCTGTCTCTGTCTCTGCCTCTGTCTCTGCCTCTGCCTCTGTCTCTGTCTCTGTCTCTGTCTGTGTCTGTGTCTCTGTCTCTGTCTCTGTATCAGACTCTGTCTCCGTCTCTGTCTTCGTCTTTGTCTCCGTCTTTGTCTCTGTCTTTGTCTCCGTATTTGTCTCCGTCTGTGTCACCATCTTTGTCTCCGTCTTTGTCTCCGTCTTTGCCTCCCTCTTTGTCTCCGTATTTGTCTCCGTATGTGTCGCCATCTTTGCCTCCATATTTGTCTCCGTCTTTGTCTCCGTCGCCGTCTTCCTCTTCGTGTCCGTCTTTGTCTCCGTCTTTGTCACCGTCTTTGTCTCAGTCTTTGTCTCCGTCCGTGTCTCCTGCCCCTCTGTTTCTGTCGCTCTCTTTGTCTCTGTCAGTGCCTCTGTCTCTGTCTCTGTTTCCGTCTCTGTCGCTGCCTCTCTCTCTGTCTCTGTCCTGTCTCTGTCTCTGTCTCTGTCCCCTTCCCTGTCTCTGTCTCTGTCTCTGTCCCTGTCCCTGTCTCTGTCTCTGTCTCTGTCCCTGTCTCTGTCTCTGCCTCTGTCTCTGTCCCTGTCTCTGTCTCTGTCATTGGCTCCATCTCTGTTCTTCTCTCAGTCTCCGTCTCCGTCTCTGTCTCTGTCTCTGTCTCTGTCTCTGTCTCTGTTTCTGTTTCTGTCTCTGTCGCTGTCCCTGTCTCTGTCTCTGTCTATGTCTCTGTCTGTGTCTCTGCCTCCGTCTCCGTCTCTGTCTCTGTCTCTGTCTCTGTCTCTGTCTGTGTCAGTGTCTCTGTCTCTGTCTCTGTATCGGACTCTGTCTCCGTCTCTGTCTTCATCTTTGTCTCCGTCTTTGTCTCTGTCTTTGTCGCCGTATTTGTCTCCGTCTGTGTCTCCATCTTTTGTCTCCGTCTTTGTCTCCGTCTTTGCCTCCGTCTTTGTCTCCGTATTTGTCTCCATCCGTGTTTCCTGCCCCTCTGTCTCGGTCGTTGTCTCATGCGCGTCTGTCTCTGTCTGTGTCTCTGTCTCTGTCTCTGCCTCTGTATCGGTCTCTGTCTTTGGCTCTGTCTCTGTCTCTGTCTCTGTCCCTGTCTCTGTCTCTGTCTCTGTCTCTGTCTCTGTCTCTGTCTCTGTCTCTGTTCCTGTCTCTGTCTCCGTATCCGCCGCTGTCTCTGTCTCTGTGTCCATCTCTGTCTCTGTCTCAGTCTATGTCTCGGTCTCTGTCTCTGTCTGTGTCTCTACCTCTGTCTCTGTCTCTGTCTCTGTCTCTGTCTCTGTCTCTGTCCTGTCTCTGCCTCTGTCTCTGTCCCTGTCCCTGTCTCTGTCTCTGTCTCTGTCTCTGTCTCTGTCTCTGTCTCTGTCCCTGTATCTGTCTCTGTCTCTGTCTCTGTCTCCATCTCTGTCTCTGTCTCTGTCTCTGTCTCTGTCTCTGTCTCTGTCTCTGCCTCTGTCTCTGCCCCTGTCTCTGTCCCTTTCGCTGTCTCCGTCTCTGTCTCCGTCTCTGTCTCTGTCATTGGCTCCATCTCTGTCTCCGTCTTTGTCTCTGTCTCTGTCTCTGACTCTGTCTCTGTCTCTGACTCTGTCTCTGTCTCTGTCTCTGTCTCTGCCTCTGTCTCTGTCTCTGTCCTGTCTCTGCCTCTGTCTCTGTCCCTGTCCCTGTCTCTGTCTCTGTCTCTGTCTCTGTCTCTGTCCCTGTATCTGTCTCTGCCTCTGTCTCTGTCCCTGTCTCTGTCTCCGTCTCCGCCGCTGTCTCTGTCTCTGTCTCTGTGTCCATCTCTGTCTCTGTCTCTGTCTCTGTCTCTGTCTCTGTCTCTGTCTCTGTCCCTGTCTCTGTCTCTGTCTCTGTATCCGTCTCTGTCTCTGTCCCTGTCTCTGTCTCTGTCTCTGTTTCTGTCTCTGTCTCTGTCTCTGTCTCTGTCAGGTCTCTGTCTCTGTTTCTGCCTCTGTCTCTGTCTGTGGCTCTGTCTCTGTCTCTGTCATTGGCTCCATCTCGGTCTCTGTCTCAGTCTCTGCCTCTGTCTCTGTCTCTGTCTCTGTCTCTGTCTCTGTCTCTGTCTCTGTCTCTGTCTCTGTCTCTGTCTCTGCCTCTGTCTCTGTTCCTGTCTCTGTCTCCGTCTCTGTCTCTGTCTCTGTCTCTGTCTCTGTCCCTGTCTCTGTCCCCGTATCCGCCGCTGTCTCTGTCTCTGTGTCCATCTCTGTCTCTGTCTCAGTCTCTGTCTCTGTCTCCGTCCCTGTCTGTGTCTCCATCTCTGCCTCTGTCTCTGTCTCTCTCTCTGTCTCTGTCTCTGTCTCTGTCTCTGTCTCTGCCTCTGTCTCTGTCCCTGTCTCTGTCTCCGTCTCCGTCTCCGTCTCTGTCTCTGTCTCTGTCTCTGTCATTGGCTCCATCTCTGTTTCTGTCTCTGTCTCTGTCTCTGCCTCTGTCTCTGTTTCTGTCTCTGTTTCTGTCTCTGTCTCTGTCTCTGTCTCTGTCTCTGTCTCTGTCTCTGTCTCTGTCTCTGTCTCTGTCTCTGTCTCTGTCTCTGTCTCTGTCTCTGTCTCTGTCTCTGTCTCTGTCTCTGTCTCTGTCTCTGTCTCTGTCTCTGTCTCTGTCTCTGTCTCTGTCTCTGTCTCTGTCTCTGTCTCTGTCTCTGTCTCTGTCTCTGTCTCTGTCTCTGTCTCTGTCTCTGTCTCTGTCTCTGTCTCTGTCTCTGTCTCTGTCTCTGTCTCTGTCTCTGTCTCTGTCTCTGTCTCTGTCTCTGTCTCTGTCTCTGTCTCTGTCTCTGTCCTGTCTCTGTCTCTGTCTCTGCCTCTGTCTCTCTCTGTGGCTCTGTCTTTGTCTCTTGCGCCTCTGTCTCTGTCTCTGTGTCCATCTCTGTCTCTGTCTCAGCCTCTGTCTCTGTCTCTGTCTCTGTCTGTGTCTCCATCTCTGTCTCCATCTCTGTCTCTGT
>CAMAOD020000286.1:1882500-2112500 GCA_945859595.2 Megachile willughbiella
TCTCTGTGTCTCTGTCTCTGTGTCTCCGTCTCTGTGTGTCGGTCTCTATGTCTCTGTCTCTGTGTCTCTGCCTGTGTGTCTCTGTCTCGGTGTCTCTGTCCCTGTGCCTCCGTCTCTGTGTCTCTGTCTCTGTGTCTGTGTCACCGTGTCCCTGTCTCCGTCCCTATGTCTCTGTCTCTGTGTCTCTGTCTCTATGAATCTGTCTCTGTGTTTCTGTCTCTGTGTCTCTGGCCCTGTGTCTCCGTCTCTGTATCTCTGTCCCCTGACTCTGTCTCTGCGTCTCTGTCTCTGTGTATCTGTCTCTGTGTCTCTGTCTGTGTGTCTCTGTCTCTGTGTCTCTGTCGCTGTGTCACTGTCTCTGATTCTCTGTCTCTGATTCTCAGTCTCTGTGTCTCTGTCTCTGTGTCTCTGTCTCTGTGTCTCTGTCTCTGTGTCTCTTCTCTGTGTCTCTGTCTCTGTGTATCTGTCTCTGTGTCTCTGTCTCCGTGTCTCCGTCCCTGTGTCTCTGTCTCTGTCTCTGTGCCTCTGCCTCTGTGTATCTGTCTATGTGTCTCTGTCTCCGTGTCTCTGCCTCAGTGTCTCTGTCTCTTTTTTCTCTGTCTCTGTGTCTCCGTCCCTGTGTCTTCGTCGCTGTGTCACTGTCTCTGTGTCTCTGTCTCTGAGTCTCTGCATCTGTGTCTCTGTCTCTGTCTCTGTCTCTGTCTCTGTCTCTGTGGCTATGTCTCTGTGTCCCTGTCCCTGTGTCTCTGTCTCTGTGGCTATGTCTGTGTGTCCCTGTCTCTGTGTCTCTGTCTCTGTGTCTCTGTCTCTGTGTCTCTGTCTCTGTGTCTCTGTCTCTGTGTCTCTGTCTCTGTGTCTCTGTCTCTGTGTCTCTGTCTCCGTGTCCCTGTCCCTGCGTCGCCGTCTCTGTGTCTCTGCCTCTGTCTCTGCCTCTGTGTCTCTGCCTCTGTATCTTTCTCTGCGTCTCCGTCTCTGTATCTCTGTCTCTGTGTCTCTGTCCCTGAGTCTCTCTCTCTGTGTCCCTGTCTCTGTGTCTCGGTCCATGCGTCTCCGCCTCTGTGTCTCCGTCTCTGTGTCTCTGTCTTTGTGTCTATGTCTCCGTGCCTATGCCTCTGTCCGTGTGTCTCTGTACCTGTGTCTCCGTCTCTGGGGCTCTCTCTCTATGTCTCTGTCTCTGTGGCTATGTCTCTGTGTCCCTGTCCCTGTGTCACTGTCTCTGTGTCTCTGTATCTGTGTCTATGCCTCTGTCCGTGTGTCACTGTACCTACGTCTCCGTCTCTGTGTCTCTGTCTCTATGTCTCTGTCTCTGTCTCTGTCTCTGTCTCTGTCTCTGTGTCTCCGTCTCTGTGTCTCTCTCCCTGTGTCTCTGTCTCTGAATCTCTGTCATTGTGTCTCTGTCTCTGTGTGTCTCTGTCTCTGTGTCTCTGTCTCTGTGTCTCTGTCTCTGTGTCTCTGTCTCTGTGTCTCTGTCTCTGTGACCCTGTCTCTGTGTCTCTGTCTCTGTGTCTCTGTCTCTGTGTCTCCGTCTCTGT
Organism: Megachile willughbiella; assembly: GCA_945859595.2. NCBI lineage: Eukaryota > Metazoa > Arthropoda > Insecta > Hymenoptera > Megachilidae > Megachile > Megachile willughbiella. The sequence continues at coordinate 1,884,033 of CAMAOD020000286.1, forward strand.
GTGTCGGTCTCTATGTCTCTGTCTCTGTGTCTCTGCCTGTGTGTCTCTGTCTCGGTGTCTCTGTCCCTGTGCCTCCGTCTCTGTGTCACTGTCTCTGTGTCTCTGTGTCTGTGTTTCGGTCTCTGTGTCTCTGGCCCTGTGTCTCCGTCTCTGTATCTCTGTCCTTCTGACTCTGTCTCTGTGTCACTGTGTCTGAATCTCTGTACCTGCGTCTCTGCCTCTGTGTCTCTGTCTCTGTGTCTCTGTCTCTATGTCCATGTCTCTGTGTCTCTATCTCTGTGTCACTGTCTCTGTGTCTCTGTCTCTGTGTCTCTGTCTCTGTCTCTGTGTCTCTGTCTCTGTGTCTCTGTCTCTGTGTCTCCGTCTCTGTGTCCCTGTCGCTGTGTCTCCGTCTCTGTGTCACTGTCTCTGTGTCTCTGTCTCTGTGTCTCTGTCCCTGTGTCTCTGTCTCTGTGTCTCTGTCTCTGTGTCTCTGTCTCTGTGACTCTGTCTCTGTGTCTCTGTCTCTGTGTCTCTGTCTCTGTGTCTCCGTCTCTGTGTGTCGGTCTCTATGTCTCTGTCTCTGTGTCTCTGCCCGTGTGTCTCTGTCTCGGTGTCTCTGTCCCTGTGCCTCCGTCTCTGTGTCACTGTCTCTGTGTCTCTGTCTCTGTGTTTCGGTCACTGTGTCTCTGGCCCTGTGTCTCCGTCTCTGTATCTCTGTCCTTCTGACTCTGTCTCTGTGTCACTGTGTCTGAATCTCTGTCTCTGCGTCTCTGTCTCTGTGTCTCTGTCTCTGTGTCTCTGTCTCTCTGTCTCTGTCTCTGTGTCTCCGTTTCTGTGTCTCTCTCCCTGTGTCTCTGTCTCTGAATCTCTGTCATTGTGTCTCTGTCTCTGTGTCTCTGTCTCTATGAATCTGTCTCTGTGTTTCTGTCTCTGTGTCTCTGGCCCTGTGTCTCCGTCTCTCTATCTCTGTCCCCTGACTCTGTCTCTGTGTCACTGTGTCTGAATCTCTGTCTCTGTGCCTCTGCCTCTGTGTATCTGTCTATGTGTCTCTGTCTCCGTGTCTCTGCCTCAGTGTCTCTGTCTCTTTTTTCTCTGTCTCTGTGTCTCTGTCTCCGTCTCCGTGTCTCTGTCTCTGTGTCTCCGTCCCTGTGTCTTCGTCGCTGTGTCACTGTCTCTGTGTCTCTGTCTCTGAGTCTCTGCATCTGTGTCTCTGTCTCTGTCTCATTCTCTGTCTCTGTCTCTGTCAATGTGTCTCTGTCTCTATGGCTATGTCTCTGTGTCCCTGTCCCTGTGTCTCTGTCTCTGTGGCTATGTCTGTGTGTCCCTGTCTCTGTGTCTCTGTCCCTGTGTCTCCGTCTCTGTTTCTCTGTCTCTGTCTCTGTGTCTCTGCCTCTGTGTCTCTCTCTCTGTGTCTCTGTCTCTGTGTCTCTGTCTCTGTGTCTCTGTCTCTGTGTCTCTGTCTCTGTGTCTCTGTCTCTGTGTCTCTGTCTCTGTGTCTCTGTCTCTGTGTCTCTGTCTCTGTGTCTCTGTCTCTGTGTCTCTGTCTCTGTGTCTCTGTCTCTGTGTCTCTCTCTGTGTCTCTCTCTCTGTGTCTCTGTCCCTGTGTCTCCGTCTCTGTGTCTCTGTCTCTGTCTCTGTGTCTCTGCCTCTGTGTCTCTCTCTCTGTGTCCCTGTCCCTGTGTGACTGTCTCTGCGTCTCTGTCTCTGTGTCTATGCCTCTGTCCGTGTGTCACTGTACCGGTGTCTCCGTCTCTGTGTCTCTGTCTCTGTCTCTGTGTCTCTGCCTCTGTGTCTCTCTCTCTGTGTCCCTGTCCCTGTGTCACTGTCTCTGCGTCTCTGTCTCTGTGTCTATGCCTCTGTCCGTGTGTCACTGTACCTGTGTCTCCGTCTCTGTGTCTCTGTCTCTATGTCTCTGTCTCTCTAATCTCTGTCTGTGTCTCTGTGTCTCCGTCTCTGTGTCTCTCTCCCTGTGTCTCTGTCTCTGAATCTCTGTCATTGTGTCTCTGTCTCTGTGTCTCTGTCTCTGTGTCTCTGTCTCTGTGTCTCTGTCTCTGTGTCTATGTCTCTGTGTCTATGTCTCTGTGTCTCTGTCTCTTTGCCTCTGTCTCTGTGTCTCTGTCTCGGAGTCTCCCTCTCTGTGTCCCTGTCTCTGTGTCTCTGTCTCTGAGTCTCTGTCTCTGTGTCTTTGTCTCCGTCTCTGTGTCTCTGTCTCCGAGTCTCTGTCTCTGCGTCCCTGTCTCTGTGTCCCTGTCCCTGCGTCTCCGTCTCTGTGTCTCTGCCTCTGTCTCTGTCTCTGTGTCTCTGCCTCTGTATCTTTCTCTGCGTCTCCGTCTCTGTATCTCTGTCTCTGTGTCTCTGTCCTTGAGTCTCTCTCTCTGTGTCCCTGTCTCTGTGTCTCTGTCCTTGCGTCTCCGCCTCTGTGTCTCCGTCTCTGTGTCTCTGTCTTTTTGTCTATGTCTCCGTGCCTATGTCTCTGTCCGTGTGTCTCTGTACCTGTGTCTCCGTCTCTGTGTCTCTGTCTCTATGTCTCTGTCTCTGCGTCCCTGTCTCTGTGTCCCTGTCCCTGTGTCACTGTCTCTGCGTCTCTGTCTCTGTGTCTATGCCTCTGTCCGTGTGTCACTGTACCTGTGTCTCCGTCTCTGTGTATCTGTCTCTATGTCTCTGTCTCTCTGTCTCTGTCTCTGTCTCTGTCTCTGTGTCTCCGTTTCTGTGTCTCTCTCCCTGTGTCTCTGTCTCTGAATCTCTGTCATTGTGTCTCTGTCTTTGTGTCTCTGTCTCTGTGTCTCTGTCTCTGTGTCTCTGTCTCTGTGTCTCTGTCTCGGAGTCTCTCTCTCTGTGCCCCTGTCTCTGTGTCTCTGTCCTTGCGTCTCCGTCTCTGTGTCTCTGGCTCTGTGTCTCTGTCTCTGTGTCTATGTCTCTGTGCCTCAGTCTCTGTGTCTCTGTCTCTGTGTCTCTGTCTCTGTGTCTCTGTGTCTGTGTCTCTGTCTCTGTGTCTCTGTCTCTGTGTCTCTGCCTCTGTGCCTCTGCCTCTGTGTCTCGGTTTCTGTGTCTCTGTCTCTGCGTCTCTGTCTCTGTGCCTCTGCCTCTGTGCCTCTGCCTCTGTGTCTCGGTCTCTGTGTCTCTGTCTCTGCGTCTCTGTCTCTGTGCCTCTGTTTCTGTGTCTCTGTGTCTCTGTCTCTGTGTCTCTGTCTCTGTGTCTCTGTGTCTGTGTCTCTGTCTCTGTGTCTCTGTCTCTGCGTCTCTGTCTCTGTGTCTATGCCCCTGTCCGTGTGTCTCTGGACCTGCGTCTCCGTCTCCGTGTCTCGGGCTCTATGTCTCTGTCTTTATGTCTCTGCCTCTGTGTCTCTGTCTCGGTGTCTCTGTCTCTGTGTCTCTGTCTCTGTGTCTCTGTCTCTGCGTCTCTGTCTCTGTGTCTATGTCTCTGTGTCTCTGTCCCTGAGTCTCTCTCTCTGTGTCCCTGTCTCTGTGTCTCTGTCCTTGCGTCTCCGCCTCTGTGTCTCCGTCTCTGTGTCACTGTCTTTGTGTCTATGTCTCCGTGCCTATGCCTCTGTCCGTGTGTCTCTGTACCTGTGTCTCCGTCTCTGTGTCTCTGTCTCTATGTCTCTGTCTCTGTGGCTATGTCTCTGTGTCCCTGTCCCTGTGTCACTGTCTCTGCGTCTCTGTCTCTGTGTCTATGCCTCTGTCCGTGTGTCACTGTACCTGTGTCTCCGTCTCTGTGTCTCTGTCTCTATGTCTCTGTCTCTCTGTCTCTGTCTCTGTCCCTGTGTCTCCGTTTCTGTGTCTCTCTCCCTGTGTCTCTGTCTCTGAATCTCTGTCATTGTGTCTCTGTCTCTGTGTCTCTGTCTCTTTGCCTCTGTCTCTGTGTCTCTGTCTCGGAGTCTCTCTCTCTGTGCCCCTGTCTCTGTGTCTCTGTCCTTGCGTCTCCGTCTCTGTGTCTCTGGCTCTGTGTCTCTGTCTCTGTGTCTATGTCTCTGTGCCTCTGTCTCTGTGTCTCTGCCTCTGTGTCTCTGTCTCAGTGTCTCTGTCTCTTTGCCTCTGTCTCTGTGTCTCTGTCTCTTTGCCTCTGTCTCTGTGTCTCTGTCTCGGAGTCTCTCTCTCTGTGTCCCCGTCTCTGTGTCTCTGTCCTTGCGTCTCCGTCTCTGTGTCTCTGGCTCTGTGTCTCTGTCTCTGCGTCTCTGTCTCTGTGCCTCTGTTTCTGTGTCTCTGTGTCTCTGGCTCTGTGTCTCTGTCCCTGTGTCTCTGTGTCTGTGTCTCTGTCATTGTGTCTCTGTCTCTGTGTCTATGTCTCTGTGCCTCTGTCTCTGTGTCTCTGTCTCTGTGTCTCTGTGTCTGTGTCTCTGTCTCTGTGTCTCTGTGTCTCTGCCTCTGTGTCTCTGTCTCGGTGTCTCTGTCCCTGTGCCTCCGTCTCTGTGTCACTGTCTCTATGTCCATGTCTCTGTGTCTCTGTCCCTGTGTCTCCGTCTCTGTGTCTCTGTCTCTGTGTATCTGTCTCTGTGTCCATGTCTCTGTGTCTCTATCTCTATGTCTCTGTCTCTGTGCCTCTGTCTCTGTGTCTCTGTCTCTTAGAATCTGTCTCTGTGTTTCTGTCTCTGTGTCTCTGTCCCTGTGTCTCCGTCTCTGTGTCTCTGTCTCTATGTATCTGTCTCTGTGTCTCTGTCTCTGTGTCTCTGTCTCTGTCTCTGTTTCTCTTTCTCTGTGTCTCTGTCTCTATGTCTCCGTGAGTGTGTCTCCGTCTCTGTGTCTCTGTCTCTGTGCCTCTGCCTCTGTGTATCTGTCTATGTGTCTCTGTCTCCGTGTCTCTGCCTCAGTGTCTCTGTCTCTTTTTTCTCTGTCTCTGCGTCTCTGTCTCTGTGTCTCTGTCTCTGTGTCTCTGTCTCTGTGTCTCTGTCTCTGTGTCTCTGTCTCTGTGTCTCTGTCTCTGTGTCTCTGTCTCTGTGTCTCTGTCTCTGTGTCTCTGTCTCTGTGTCTCTGTCTCTGTGTCTCTGTCTCTGTGTCTCTGCCTCTGTGTCTCTGTCTCTGTGTCTCTGTCTCTGTGTCTCTGTCTCTGTGTCTCTGTCTCCGTGTTTCTGTCTCCGTGTCTCTGTCTCTGTGTCTCTGTCTCTGTGTCTATGCCTCTGTCCGTGTGTCACTGTACCTGTGTCTCCGTCTCTGTGTCTCTGTCTCTGTATCTCTGTCCCTCTGACTCTGTCTCTGTGTCTCTGTCTCTGTGTCTCTGTCTCTGTGTCTCCGTCTCTGTGTGTCGGTCTCTATGTCTCTGTCTCTGTGTCTCTGCCTGTGTGTCTCTGTCTCGGTGTCTCTGTCCCTGTGCCTCCGTCTCTGTGTCTCTGTCTCTGTGTCTGTGTCACCGTGTCCCTGTCTCCGTCCCTATGTCTCTGTCTCTGTGTCTCTGTCTCTATGAATCTGTCTCTGTGTCTCTGTCTCTTTGAATCTGTCTCTGTGTTTCTGTCTCTGTGTCTCTGTCCCTGTGTCTCCGTCTCTGTGTCTCTGTCTCTGTGTCTCTGTCTCTGTGTCTCTGTCTCTGAGTCTCTGTCTCTGTGTCTCTGTCTCTGTGTCTCTGTCTCTGTGTCTCTGTCTCTGTGTCTCTGTCTCTGTGTCTCTGTCTCCGTGTTTCTGTCTCCGTGTCTCTGTCTCTGTGCCTCTGTCTCTGTGTCTCTGTCCCTTGGATCTGTCTCTGTGTTTCTGTCTCTGTGTCTCTGTCCCTGTGTCTCCGTCTCTGTGTCTCTGTCTCTGTGTCTCTGTCTCTGTGTCTCTGTCTCTGAGTCTCTGTCTCTGTGTCTCTGTATCTGTGTCTATGCCTCTGTCCGTGTGTCACTGTACCTATGTCTCCGTCTCTGTGTCTCTGTCTCTATGTCTCTGTCTCTGTCTCTGTCTCTGTCTCTGTCTCTGTGTCTCCGTCTCTGTGTCTCTCTCCCTGTGTCTCTGTCTCTGAATCTCTGTCATTGTGTCTCTGTCTCTGTGTGTCTCTGTCTCTGTGTCTCTGTCTCTGTGTCTCTGTCTCTGTGTCTCTGTCTCTGTGTCTCTGTCTCTGTGACTCTGTCTCTGTGTCTCTGTCTCTGTGTCTCTGTCTCTGTGTCTCCGTCTCTGTGTGTCGGTCTCTATGTCTCTGTCTCTGTGTCTCTGCCTGTGTGTCTCTGTCTCGGTGTCTCTGTCCCTGTGCCTCCGTCTCTGTGTCTCTGTCTCTGTGTCTGTGTCACCGTGTCCCTGTCTCCGTCCCTATGTCTCTGTCTCTGTGTCTCTGTCTCTATGAATCTGTCTCTGTGTTTCTGTCTCTGTGTCTCTGGCCCTGTGTCTCCGTCTCTGTATCTCTGTCCCCTGACTCTGTCTCTGCGTCTCTGTCTCTGTGTATCTGTCTCTGTGTCTCTGTCTGTGTGTCTCTGTCTCTGTGTCTCTGTCGCTGTGTCACTGTCTCTGATTCTCTGTCTCTGATTCTCAGTCTCTGTGTCTCTGTCTCTGTGTCTCTGTCTCTGTGTCTCTTCTCTGTGTCTCTGTCTCTGTGTATCTGTCTCTGTGTCTCTGTCTCCGTGTCTCCGTCCCTGTGTCTCTGTCTCTGTCTCTGTGCCTCTGCCTCTGTGTATCTGTCTATGTGTCTCTGTCTCCGTGTCTCTGCCTCAGTGTCTCTGTCTCTTTTTTCTCTGTCTCTGTGTCTCCGTCCCTGTGTCTTCGTCGCTGTGTCACTGTCTCTGTGTCTCTGTCTCTGAGTCTCTGCATCCGTGTCTCAGTCTCTGTCTCTGTCTCTGTCTCTGTCTCTGTCTCTGTGGCTATGTCTCTGTGTCCCTGTCCCTGTGTCTCTGTCTCTGTGGCTATGTCTGTGTGTCCCTGTCTCTGTGTCTCTGTCTCTGTGTCTCTGTCTCTGTGTCTCTGTCTCTGTGTCTCTGTCTCTGTGTCTCTGTCTCTGTGTCTCTGTCTCTGTGTCTCTGTCTCCGTGTCCCTGTCCCTGCGTCTCCGTCTCTGTGTCTCTGCCTCTGTCTCTGCCTCTGTGTCTCTGCCTCTGTATCTTTCTCTGCGTCTCCGTCTCTGTATCTCTGTCTCTGTGTCTCTGTCCCTGAGTCTCTCTCTCTGTGTCCCTGTCTCTGTGTCTCGCTCCATGCGTCTCCGCCTCTGTGTCTCCGTCTCTGTGTCTCTGTCTTTGTGTCTATGTCTCCGTGCCTATGCCTCTGTCCGTGTGTCTCTGTACCTGTGTCTCCGTCTCTGGGGCTCTCTCTCTATGTCTCTGTCTCTGTGGCTATGTCTCTGTGTCCCTGTCCCTGTGTCACTGTCTCTGTGTCTCTGTATCTGTGTCTATGCCTCTGTCCGTGTGTCACTGTACCTATGTCTCCGTCTCTGTGTCTCTGTCTCTGTGTCTCTGTCTCTGTGTCTCTGTCTCTGTGTCTCTGTCTCTGTGTCTCTGTCTCTGTGTCTCCGTCTCTGTGTCCCTGTCGCTGTGTCTCCGTCTCTGTGTCACTGTCTCTGTGTCTCTGTCTCTGTGTCTCTGTCCCTGTGTCTCTGTCTCTGTGTCTCTGCCTCTGTGTCTCTGTCTCTGTGACTCTGTCTCTGTGTCTCTGTCTCTGTGTCTCTGTCTCTGTGTCTCCGTCTCTGTGTGTCGGTCTCTATGTCTCTGTCTCTGTGTCTCTGCCTGTGTGTCTCTGTCTCGGTGTCTCTGTCCCTGTGCCTCCGTCTCTGTGTCACTGTCTCTGTGTCTCTGTCTCTGTGTTTCGGTCACTGTGTCTCTGGCCCTGTGTCTCCGTCTCTGTATATCTGTCCTTCTGACTCTGTCTCTGTGTCACTGTGTCTGAATCTCTGTCTCTGCGTCTCTGTCTCTGTGTCTCTGTCTCTGTGTCTCTGTCTCTGTGTCTCTGTCTCTGTGTCTCTGTCTCTGTGTCTCTGTCTCTGTGTCTCTGTCTCTGTGTCTCTGTCTCTGTGTCTCTGTCTCTGTGTCTCTGTCTCTGTGTCTGTGTCTCTGTGTCTCTGTCTCTGTGTCTCTGTATCTGTGTCTCTGTCTCTGAGTCTCTGCATCTGTGTCTCTGTCTCTATCTCTGTCTCTGTCTCTGTGTCTCCGTTTCTGTGTCTCTCTCCCTGTGTCTCTGTCTCTGAATCTCTGTCTCTGTGTGTCTCTGTCTCTGTGTCTCTGTCTCTGTGTCTATGTCTCTGTGTCTCTGTCTCTTTGCCTCTGTCTCTGTGTCTCTGTCTCTGAGTCTCTCTCTCTGTGTCCCTGTCTCTGTGTCTCTGTCCTTGCGTCTCCGTGTCTGTGTCTCTGGCTCTGTGTCTCTGTCTCTGTGTCTATGTCTCTGTGCCTCTGTCTCTGTGTCTCTGTCTCTGTGTCTCTGTCTCTGTGGCTATGTCTCTGTGTCCCTGTCCCTGTGTCTCTGTCTCTGTGGCTATGTCTCTGTGTCCCTGTCTCTGTGTCTCTGTCCCTGTGTCACCGTCTCTGTGTCTCTGTCTCTGTCTCTGTGTCTCTGCCTCTGTGTCTCTCTCTCTGTGTCTCTGTCTCTGTGTCTCTGTCTCTGTGTCTATGCCTCTGTCCGTGTGTCTCTGGACCTGCGTCTCCGTCTCCGTGTCTCGGTCTCTATGTCTCTGTCTTTATGTCTCTGCCTCTGTGTCTCTGTCTCTGTGACTCTGTCTCTGTGTCTCTGTCTCTGTGTCTCTGTCTCTGTGTCTCTGTCTCTGTGTCTCCGTCTCTGTGTCTCTGTCTCTGTGTCTCTGTCTCTGTGTCTCTGTCTCTGTGTCTCTGTCTCTGTGTCTCTGTCTCTGTGCCTCTGTCTCTGTGTCTCTCTCTCTGTGTCTCTGTCTCTGTGTCTCTGTCTCCGTGTCCCTGTCCCTGCGTCTCCGTCTCTGTGTCTCTGCCTCTGTCTCTGTCTCTGTGTCTCTGCCTCTGTATCTTTCTCTGCGTCTCCGTCTCTGTATCTCTGTCTCTGTGTCTCTGTCCCTGAGTCTCTCTCTCTGTGTCCCTGTCTCTGTGTCTCTGTCCATGCGTCTCCGCCTCTGTGTCTCCGTCTCTGTGTCTCTGTCTTTGTGTCTATGTCTCCGTGCCTATGCCTCTGTCCGTGTGTCTCTGTACCTGTGTCTCCGTCTCTGGGGCTCTCTCTCTATGTCTCTGTCTCTGTGGCTATGTCTCTGTGTCCCTGTCCCTGTGTCACTGTCTCTGTGTCTCTGTATCTGTGTCTATGCCTCTGTCCGTGTGTCACTGTACCTGTGTCTCCGTCTCTGTGTCTCTGTCTCTATGTCTCTGTCTCTGTCTCTGTCTCTGTCTCTGTGTCTCCGTTTCTGTGTCTCTCTCCCTGTGTCTCTGTCTCTGAATCTCTGTCATTGTGTCTCTGTCTCTGTGTCTCTGTCTCTATGAATCTGTCTCTGTGTTTCTGTCTCTGTGTCTCTGGCCCTGTGTCTCCGTCTCTCTATCTCTGTCCCCTGACTCTGTCTCTGTGTCACTGTGTCTGAATCTCTGTCTCTGTGCCTCTGCCTCTGTGTATCTGTCTATGTGTCTCTGTCTCCGTGTCTCTGCCTCAGTGTCTCTGTCTCTTTTTTCTCTGTCTCTGTGTCTCTGTCTCCGTCTCCGTGTCTCTGTCTCTGTGTCTCCGTCCCTGTGTCTTCGTCGCTGTGTCACTGTCTCTGTGTCTCTGTCTCTGAGTCTCTGCATCTGTGTCTCTGTCTCTGTCTCTGTCTCTGTCTCTGTCTCTGTGTCTCTGTCTCTGTGGCTATGTCTCTGTGTCCCTGTCCCTGTGTCTCTGTCTCTGTGGCTATGTCTGTGTGTCCCTGTCTCTGTGTCTCTGTCCCTGTGTCTCCGTCTCTGTTTCTCTGTCTCTGTCTCTGTGTCTCTGCCTCTGTGTCTCTCTCTCTGTGTCTCTGTCTCTGTGTCTCTGTCTCTGTGTCTCTGTCTCTGTGTCTCTGACTCTGTGTCTCTGTCTCTGTGTCTCTGTCTCTGTGTCTCTGTCTCTGAGTGTCTGCCTCTGTGTCTTTGTCTCTGTGTCTCTGTCTCTGTGTCTCTGTCTCTGTGTCTCTGTCTCTGTGTCTCTGTCTCTGTGTCTCTGTCTCTGTGTCTCTGTCTCTGTGTCTCTGTCTCTGTGTCTCTGTCTCTGTGTCTCTGTCTCTGTGTCTCTGTCTCTGTGTCTCTCTCTGTGTCTCTCTCTCTGTGTCTCTGTCCCTGTGTCTCCGTCTCTGTGTCTCTGTCTCTGTCTCTGTGTCTCTGCCTCTGTGTCTCTCTCTCTGTGTCCCTGTCCCTGTGTCACTGTCTCTGCGTCTCTGTCTCTGTGTCTATGCCTCTGTCCGTGTGTCACTGTACCTGTGTCTCCGTCTCTGTGTCTCTGTCTCTGTCTCTATGTCTCTGTCTCTCTAATCTCTGTCTGTGTCTCTGTGTCTCCGTCTCTGTGTCTCTCTCCCTGTGTCTCTGTCTCTGAATCTCTGTCATTGTGTCTCTGTCTCTGTGTCTCTGTCTCTGTGTCTCTGTCTCTGTGTCTCTGTCTCTGTGTCTATGTCTCTGTGTCTATGTCTCTGTGTCTCTGTCTCTTTGCCTCTGTCTCTGTGTCTCTGTCTCGGAGTCTCCCTCTCTGTGTCCCTGTCTCTGTGTCTCTGTCTCTGAGTCTCTGTCTCTGTGTCTTTGTCTCCGTCTCTGTGTCTCTGTCTCCGAGTCTCTGTCTCTGCGTCCCTGTCTCTGTGCCTCTGTTTCTGTGTCTCTGTGTCTCTGGCTCTGTGTCTCTGTCCCTGTGTCTCTGTGTCTGTGTCTCTGTCTCTGTCTCTGTTTCTCTTTCTCTGTGTCTCTGTCTCTATGTCTCCGTGAGTGTGTCTCCGTCTCTGTGTCTCTGTCTCTGTGCCTCTGCCTCTGTGTCTCTGTCTCTTAGAATCTGTCTCTGTGTTTCTGTCTCTGTGTCTCTGTCCCTGTGTCTCCGTCTCTGTGTCTCTGTCTCTATGTATCTGTCTCTGTGTCTCTGTCTCTGTGTCTCTGTCTCTGTCTCTGTTTCTCTTTCTCTGTGTCTCTGTCTCTATGTCTCCGTGAGTGTGTCTCCGTCTCTGTGTCTCTGTCTCTGTGCCTCTGCCTCTGTGTATCTGTCTATGTGTCTCTGTCTCCGTGTCTCTGCCTCAGTGTCTCTGTCTCTGCGTCTCTGTCTCTGTGTCTCTGTCTCTGTGTCTCTGTCTCTGTGTCTCTGTCTCTGTGTCTCTGTCTCTGTGTCTCTGCCTCTGTGTCTCTGCCTCTGTGTCTCTGTCTCTGTGTCTCTGTCTCTGTGTCTCTGTCTCTGTGTCTCTGTCTCTGTGTCTCTGTCTCTGTGTCTCTGTCTCTGTGTCTCTGTCTCCGTGTTTCTGTCTCCGTGTCTCTGTCTCTGTGTCTCTGTCTCTGTGTCTATGCCTCTGTCCGTGTGTCACTATACCTGTGTCTCCGTCTCTGTGTCTCTGTCTCTGTATCTCTGTCCCTCTGACTCTGTCTCTGTGTCACTGTGTCTGAATCTCTGTCTCTGCGTCTCTGTCTCTGTGTCTCTGTCTCTATGTCCATGTCTCTGTGTCTCTATCTCTGTGTCTCTGTCTCTGTGCCGCTGTCTCTGTGTCTCTGTCTCTTTGAATCTGTCTCTGTGTTTCTGTCTCTGTGTCTCTGTCCCTGTGTCTCCGTCTCTGTGTCCCTGTCACTGTGTATCTGTCTCTGTGTCCATGTCTCTGTGTCTCTATCTCTATGTCTCTGTCTCTGTGCCTCTGTCTCTGTGTCTCTGTCTCTTAGAATCTGTCTCTGTGTTTCTGTCTCTGTGTCTCTGTCCCTGGGTCTCCGTCTCTGTGTCTCTGTCTCTATGTATCTGTCTCTGTGTCTCTGTCTCTGTGTCTCTGTCTCTGTCTCTGTTTCTCTTTCTCTGTGTCTCTGTCTCTATGTCTCCGTGAGTGTGTCTCCGTCTCTGTGTCTCTGTCTCTGTGCCTCTGCCTCTCTGTATCTGTCTATGTGTCTCTGTCTCCGTGTCTCTGCCTCAGTGTCTCTGTCTCTTTTTTCTCTGTCTCTGCGTCTCTGTCTCCGTCTCTGTGTCTCTGTCTCTGTGTCTCCGTCCCTGTGTCTCCGTCTCTGTGTCACTGTCTCTGTGTCTCTGTCCCTGTGTCTCCGTCTCTGCGTCTCTGTCTCTGTGTCTATGTCTCTGTGTCTCTGTCTCTGTGTTTCTCTCTTTATGTCTCTGTCTCTGTGTCTCTGTCTCTGTGTCTCTGCCTCTGTGTCTCTGTCTCTGTGTCTCTGTCTCTGTGTCTCTGACTCTGTGTCTCTGTCTCTGTGTCTCTGTCTCTGTGTCTCTGTCTCTGTGTCTCTGTCTCTGTGTCTCTGTCTCTGTGTCTCTGTCTCTGTGTCTCTGTCTCTGTGTCTCTGTCTCTGTGTCTCTGTCTCTGTGTCTCTGTCTCTGTGTCTCTGTCTCTGTGTCTCTGTCTCTGTGTCTCTGTCTCTGTGTCTCTGTCTCCGTGTTTCTGTCTCCGTGTCTCTGTCTCTGTGTCTCTGTCTCTGTGTCTATGCCTCTGTCCGTGTGTCACTGTACCTGTGTCTCCGTCTCTGTGTCTCTGTCTCTGTATCTCTGTCCCTCTGACTCTGTCTCTGTGTCACTGTGTCTGAATCTCTGTCTCTGCGTCTCTGTCTCTGTGTCTCTGTCTCTATGTCCATGTCTCTGTGTCTCTATCTCTGTGTCTCTGTCTCTGTGCCTCTGTCTCTGTGTCTCTGTCTCTTTGAATCTGTCTCTTTGAATCTGTCTCTGTGTTTCTGTCTCTGTGTCTCTGTCCCTGTGTCTCCGTCTCTGTGTCTCTGTCTCTGTGTCTCTGTCTCTGTGTCTCTGTCTCTGAGTCTCTGTCTCTGTGTCTCTGTCTCTGTGTCTCTGTCTCTGTGTCTCTGTCTCTGTGTCTCTGTCTCTGTGTCTCTGTCTCTGTGTCTCTGTGTCTGTGTCTCTGTCTCTGTGTCTCTGTCTCTGTGTCTCTGTCTCTGTGTCTCTGTCTCTGTGTCTCTGTCTCTGAGTCTCTGTCTCTGTGTCTCTGTCTCTGTGTCTCTGTCTCTGTGTCTCTGTCTCCGTGTTTCTGTCTCCGTGTCTCTGTCTCTGTGTCTCTGTCTCTGTGTCTATGCCTCTGTCCGTGTGTCACTGTACCTATGTCTCCGTTTCTGTGTCTCTGTCTCTATGTCTCTGTCTCTGTCTCTGTCTCTGTCTCTGTCTCTGTGTCTCCGTCTCTGTGTCTCTCTCCCTGTGTCTCTGTCTCTGAATCTCTGTCATTGTGTCTCTGTCTCTGTGTGTCTCTGTCTCTGTGTCTCTGTCTCTGTGTCTCTGTCTCTGTGTCTCTGTCTCTGTGACTCTGTCTCTGTGTCTCTGTCTCTGTGTCTCTGTCTCTGTGTCTCCGTCTCTGTGTGTCGGTCTCTATGTCTCTGTCTCTGTGTCTCTGCCTGTGTGTCTCTGTCTCGGTGTCTCTGTCCCTGTGCCTCCGTCTCTGTGTCTCTGTCTCTGTGTCTGTGTCACCGTGTCCCTGTCTCCGTCCCTATGTCTCTGTCTCTGTGTCTCTGTCTCTATGAATCTGTCTCTGTGTTTCTGTCTCTGTGTCTCTGGCCCTGTGTCTCCGTCTCTGTATCTCTGTCCCCTGACTCTGTCTCTGCGTCTCTGTCTCTGTGTATCTGTCTCTGTGTCTCTGTCTGTGTGTCTCTGTCTCTGTGTCTCTGTCGCTGTGTCACTGTCTCTGATTCTCTGTCTCTGATTCTCAGTCTCTGTGTCTCTGTCTCTGTGTCTCTGTCTCTGTGTCTCTGTCTCTGTGTCTCTTCTCTGTGTCTCTGTCTCTGTGTATCTGTCTCTGTGTCTCTGTCTCCGTGTCTCCGTCCCTGTGTCTCTGTCTCTGTCTCTGTGCCTCTGCCTCTGTGTATCTGTCTATGTGTCTCTGTCTCCGTGTCTCTGCCTCAGTGTCTCTGTCTCTTTTTTCTCTGTCTCTGTGTCTCCGTCCCTGTGTCTTCGTCGCTGTGTCACTGTCTCTGTGTCTCTGTCTCTGAGTCTCTGCATCTGTGTCTCTGTCTCTGTCTCTGTCTCTGTCTCTGTCTCTGTGGCTATGTCTCTGTGTCCCTGTCCCTGTGTCTCTGTCTCTGTGGCTATGTCTGTGTGTCCCTGTCTCTGTGTCTCTGTCTCTGTGTCTCTGTCTCTGTGTCTCTGTCTCTGTGTCTCTGTCTCTGTGTCTCTGTCTCTGTGTCTCTGTCTCTGTGTCTCTGTCTCTGTGTCTCTGTGTCCGTGTCCCTGTCCCTGCGTCTCCGTCTCTGTGTCTCTGCCTCTGTCTCTGCCTCTGTGTCTCTGCCTCTGTATCTTTCTCTGCGTCTCCGTCTCTGTATCTCTGTCTCTGTGTCTCTGTCCCTGAGTCTCTCTCTCTGTGTCCCTGTCTCTGTGTCTCGGTCCATGCGTCTCCGCCTCTGTGTCTCCGTCTCTGTGTCTCTGTCTTTGTGTCTATGTCTCCGTGCCTATGCCTCTGTCCGTGTGTCTCTGTACCTGTGTCTCCGTCTCTGGGGCTCTCTCTCTATGTCTCTGTCTCTGTGGCTATGTCTCTGTGTCCCTGTCCCTGTGTCACTGTCTCTGTGTCTCTGTATCTGTGTCTATGCCTCTGTCCGTGTGTCACTGTACCTATGTCTCCGTCTCTGTGTCTCTGTCTCTATGTCTCTGTCTCTGTCTCTGTCTCTGTCTCTGTCTCTGTGTCTCCGTCTCTGTGTCTCTCTCCCTGTGTCTCTGTCTCTGAATCTCTGTCATTGTGTCTCTGTCTCTGTGTGTCTCTGTCTCTGTGTCTCTGTCTCTGTGTCTGTGTCTCTGTGTCTCTGTCTCTGTGTCTCTGTCTCTGTGTCTCTGTCTCTGAGTGTCTGCCTCTGTGTCTTTGTCTCTGTGTCTCTGTCTCTGTGTCTCTGTCTCTGTGTCTCTGTCTCTGTGTCTCTGTCTCTGTGTCTCTGTCTCTGTGTCTCTGTCTCTGTGTCTCTGTCTCTGTGTCTCTGTCTCTGTGTCTCTGTCTCTGTGTCTCTGTCTCTGTGTCTCTGTCTCTGTGTCTCTGTCTCTGTGTCTCTCTCTGTGTCTCTCTCTCTGTGTCTCTGTCCCTGTGTCTCCGTCTCTGTGTCTCTGTCTCTGTCTCTGTGTCTCTGCCTCTGTGTCTCTCTCTCTGTGTCCCTGTCCCTGTGTCACTGTCTCTGCGTCTCTGTCTCTGTGTCTATGCCTCTGTCCGTGTGTCACTGTACCGGTGTCTCCGTCTCTGTGTCTCTGTCTCTGTCTCTGTGTCTCTGCCTCTGTGTCTCTCTCTCTGTGTCCCTGTCCCTGTGTCACTGTCTCTGCGTCTCTGTCTCTGTGTCTATGCCTCTGTCCGTGTGTCACTGTACCTGTGTCTCCGTCTCTGTGTCTCTGTCTCTATGTCTCTGTCTCTCTAATCTCTGTCTGTGTCTCTGTGTCTCCGTCTCTGTGTCTCTCTCCCTGTGTCTCTGTCTCTGAATCTCTGTCATTGTGTCTCTGTCTCTGTGTCTCTGTCTCTGTGTCTCTGTCTCTGTGTCTCTGTCTCTGTGTCTATGTCTCTGTGTCTATGTCTCTGTGTCTCTGTCTCTTTGCCTCTGTCTCTGTGTCTCTGTCTCGGAGTCTCCCTCTCTGTGTCCCTGTCTCTGTGTCTCTGTCTCTGAGTCTCTGTCTCTGTGTCTTTGTCTCCGTCTCTGTGTCTCTGTCTCCGAGTCTCTGTCTCTGCGTCCCTGTCTCTGTGTCCCTGTCCCTGCGTCTCCGTCTCTGTGTCTCTGCCTCTGTCTCTGTCTCTGTGTCTCTGCCTCTGTATCTTTCTCTGCGTCTCCGTCTCTGTATCTCTGTCTCTGTGTCTCTGTCCCTGAGTCTCTCTCTCTGTGTCCCTGTCTCTGTGTCTCTGTCCTTGCGTCTCCGCCTCTGTGTCTCCGTCTCTGTGTCTCTGTCTTTTTGTCTATGTCTCCGTGCCAATGTCTCTGTCCGTGTGTCTCTGTACCTGTGTCTCCGTCTCTGTGTCTCTGTCTCTGTGTCTCTGTCTCTGTGTCTCTGTCTCCGTGTTTCTGTCTCCGTGTCTCTGTCTCTGTGCCCCTGTCTCTGTGTCTCTGTCTCTTTGAATCTGTCTCTGTGTTTCTGTCTTTGTGTCTCTGTCCCTGTGTCTCCGTCTCTGTGTCTCTGTCTCTGTGTCTCTGTCTCTGTGTCTCTGTCTCTGAGTCTCTGTCTCTGTGTCTCTGTATCTGTGTCTATGCCTCTGTCCGTGTGTCGCTGTACCTATGTCTCCGTCTCTGTGTCTCTGTCTCTATGTCTCTGTCTCTGTCTCTGTCTCTGTCTCTGTCTCTGTGTCTCCGTCTCTGTGTCTCTCTCCCTGTGTCTCTGTCTCTGAATCTCTGTCATTGTGTCTCTGTCTCTGTGTGTCTCTGTCTCTGTGTCTCTGTCTCTGTGTCTCTGTCTCTGTGTCTCTGTCTCTGTGTCTCTGTCTCTGTGACTCTGTCTCTGTGTCTCTGTCTCTGTGTCTCTGTCTCTGTGTCTCCGTCTCTGTGTGTCGGTCTCTATGTCTCTGTCTCTGTGTCTCTGCCTGTGTGTCTCTGTCTCGGTGTCTCTGTCCCTGTGCCTCCGTCTCTGTGTCTCTGTCTCTGTGTCTATGCCTCTGTCCGTGTGTCACTGTACCTGTGTCTCCGTCTCTGTGTCTCTGTCTCTGTATCTCTGTCCCTCTGACTCTGTCTCTGTGTCACTGTGTCTGAATCTCTGTCTCTGCGTCTCTGTCTCTGTGTCTCTGTCTCTATGTCCATGTCTCTGTGTCTCTATCTCTGTGTCTCTGTCTCTGTGCCTCTGCCTCTGTGTCTCTGTCTCTTTGAATCTGTCTCTGTGTTTCTGTCTCTGTGTCCCTGTCCCTGTGTCTCCGTCTCTGTGTCTCTGTCTCTGTGTCTCTGTCTCTGTGTCTCTGTCTCTGAGTCTCTGTCTCTGTGTCTCTGTCTCTGTGTCTCTGTCTCTGTGTCTCTGCCTCTGTGTCTCTGTCTCTGTGTCTCTGTCTCTGTGTCTCTGTCTCTGTGTCTCTGTCTCTGTGTCTCTGTCTCTGTGTCTCTGTCTCCGTGTTTCTGTCTCCGTGTCTCTGTCTCTGTGCCTCTGTCTCTGTGTCTCTGTCTCTTTGAATCTGTCTCTGTGTTTCTGTCTCTGTGTCTCTGTCCCTGTGTCTCCGTCTCTGTGTCTCTGTCTCTGTGTCTCTGTCTCTGTGTCTCTGTCTCTGAGTCTCTGTCTCTGTGTCTCTGTATCTGTGTCTATGCCTCTGTCCGTGTGTCACTGTACCTATGTCTCCGTCTCTGTGTCTCTGTCTCTATGTCTCTGTCTCTGTCTCTGTCTCTGTCTCTGTCTCTGTCTCTGTGTCTCCGTCTCTGTGTCTCTCTCCCTGTGTCTCTGTCTCTGAATCTCTGTCATTGTGTCTCTGTCTCTGTGTGTCTCTGTCTCTGTGTCTCTGCCTCTGTGTCTCTGTCTCTGTGTCTCTGTCTCTGTGTCTCTGTCTCTGTGACTCTGTCTCTGTGTCTCTGTCTCTGTGTCTCTGTCTCTGTGTCTCCGTCTCTGTGTGTCGGTCTCTATGTCTCTGTCTCTGTGTCTCTGCCTGTGTGTCTCTGTCTCGGTGTCTCTGTCCCTGTGCCTCCGTCTCTGTGTCTCTGTCTCTGTGTCTGTGTCACCGTGTCCCTGTCTCCGTCCCTATGTCTCTGTCTCTGTGTCTCTGTCTCTATGAATCTGTCTCTGTGTTTCTGTCTCTGTGTCTCTGGCCCTGTGTCTCCGTCTCTGTATCTCTGTCCCCTGACTCTGTCTCTGCGTCTCTGTCTCTGTGTATCTGTCTCTGTGTCTCTGTCTGTGTGTCTCTGTCTCTGTGTCTCTGTCGCTGTGTCACTGTCTCTGATTCTCTGTCTCTGATTCTCAGTCTCTGTGTCTCTGTCTCTGTGTCTCTGTCTCTGTGTCTCTGTCTCTGTGTCTCTTCTCTGTGTCTCTGTCTCTGTGTATCTGTCTCTGTGTCTGTGTCTCCGTGTCTCCGTCCCTGTGTCTCTGTCTCTGTCTCTGTGCCTCTGCCTCTGTGTATCTGTCTATGTGTCTCTGTCTCCGTGTCTCTGCCTCAGTGTCTCTGTCTCTTTTTTCTCTGTCTCTGTGTCTCCGTCCCTGTGTCTTCGTCGCTGTGTCACTGTCTCTGTGTCTCTGTCTCTGAGTCTCTGCATCTGTGTCTCTGTCTCTGTCTCTGTCTCTGTCTCTGTCTCTGTGGCTATGTCTCTGTGTCCCTGTCCCTGCGTCTCTGTCTCTGTGGCTATGTCTGTGTGTCCCTGTCTCTGTGTCTCTGTCTCTGTGTCTCTGTCTCTGTGTCTCTGTCTCTGTGTCTCTGTCTCTGTGTCTCTGTCTCTGTGTCTCTGTCTCTGTGTCTCTGTCCCCGTGTCCCTGTCCCTGCGTCTCCGTCTCTGTGTCTCTGCCTCTGTCTCTGCCTCTGTGTCTCTGCCTCTGTATCTTTCTCTGCGTCTCCGTCTCTGTATCTCTGTCTCTGTGTCTCTGTCCCTGAGTCTCTCTCTCTGTGTCCCTGTCTCTGTGTCTCGGTCCATGCGTCTCCGCCTCTGTGTCTCCGTCTCTGTGTCTCTGTCTTTGTGTCTATGTCTCCGTGCCTATGCCTCTGTCCGTGTGTCTCTGTACCTGTGTCTCCGTCTCTGGGGCTCTCTCTCTATGTCTCTGTCTCTGTGGCTATGTCTCTGTGTCCCTGTCCCTGTGTCACTGTCTCTGTGTCTCTGTATCTGTGTCTATGCCTCTGTCCGTGTGTGACTGTACCTATGTCTCCGTCTCTGTGTCTCTGTCTCTATGTCTCTGTCTCTGTCTCTGTCTCTGTCTCTGTCTCTGTGTCTCCGTCTCTGTGTCTCTCTCCCTGTGTCTCTGTCTCTGAATCTCTGTCATTGTGTCTCTGTCTCTGTGTGTCTCTGTCTCTGTGTCTCTGTCTCTGTGTCTCTGTCTCTGTGTCTCTGTCTCTGTGTCTCTGTCTCTGTGACCCTGTCTCTGTGTCTCTGTCTCTGTGTCTCCGTCTCTGTGTGTCGGTCTCTATGTCTCTGTCTCTGTGTCTCTGCCTGTGTGTCTCTGTCTCGGTGTCTCCGTCCCTGTGCCTCCGTCTCTGTGTCACTGTCTCTGTGTCTCTGTCTCTGTGTTTCGGTCTCTGTGTCTCTGGCCCTGTGTCTCCGTCTCTGTATCTCTGTCCTTCTGACTCTGTCTCTGTGTCACTGTGTCTGAATCTCTGTATCTGCGTCTCTGCCTCTGTGTCTCTGTCTCTGTGTCTCTGTCTCTATGTCCATGTCTCTGTGTCTCTATCTCTGTGTCACTGTCTCTGTGTCTCTGTCTCTGTGTCTCTGTCTCTGTCTCTGTGTCTCTGTCTCTGTGTCTCTGTCTCTGTGTCTCCGTCTCTGTGTCCCTGTCGCTGTGTCTCCGTCTCTGTGTCACTGTCTCTGTGTCTCTGTCTCTGTGTCTCTGTCCCTGTGTCTCTGTCTCTGTGTCTCTGTCTCTGTGTCTCTGTCTCTGTGACTCTGTCTCTGTGTCTCTGTCTCTGTGTCTCTGTCTCTGTGTCTCCGTCTCTGTGTGTCGGTCTCTATGTCTCTGTCTCTGTGTCTCTGCCTGTGTGTCTCTGTCTCGGTGTCTCTGTCCCTGTGCCTCCGTCTCTGTGTCACTGTCTCTGTGTCTCTGTCTCTGTGTTTCGGTCACTGTGTCTCTGGCCCTGTGTCTCCGTCTCTGTATCTCTGTCCTTCTGACTCTGTCTCTGTGTCACTGTGTCTGAATCTCTGTCTCTGCGTCTCTGTCTCTGTGTCTCTGTCTCTGTGTCTCTGTCTCTCTGTCTCTGTCTCTGTGTCTCCGTTTCTGTGTCTCTCTCCCTGTGTCTCTGTCTCTGAATCTCTGTCATTGTGTCTCTGTCTCTGTGTCTCTGTCTCTATGAATCTGTCTCTGTGTTTCTGTCTCTGTGTCTCTGGCCCTGTGTCTCCGTCTCTCTATCTCTGTCCCCTGACTCTGTCTCTGTGTCACTGTGTCTGAATCTCTGTCTCTGTGCCTCTGCCTCTGTGTATCTGTCTATGTGTCTCTGTCTCCGTGTCTCTGCCTCAGTGTCTCTGTCTCTTTTTTCTCTGTCTCTGTGTCTCTGTCTCCGTCTCCGTGTCTCTGTCTCTGTGTCTCCGTCCCTGTGTCTTCGTCGCTGTGTCACTGTCTCTGTGTCTCTGTCTCTGAGTCTCTGCATCTGTGTCTCTGTCTCTGTCTCTGTCTCTGTCTCTGTCTCTGTCTCTGTCTCTGTCTCTGTCTCTGTGTCTCTGTCTCTGTGTCTCTGTCTCTGTGTCTCTGTCTCTGTGTCTCTGTCTCTGTGTCTCTGTCTCTGTGTCTCTGTCTCTGTGTCTCTGTCTCTGTGTCTCTCTCTGTGTCTCTCTCTCTGTGTCTCTGTCCCTGTGTCTCCGTCTCTGTGTCTCTGTCTCTGTCTCTGTGTCTCTGCCTCTGTGTCTCTCTCTCTGTGTCCCTGTCCCTGTGTCACTGTCTCTGCGTCTCTGTCTCTGTGTCTATGCCTCTGTACGTGTGTCACTGTACCGGTGTCTCCGTCTCTGTGTCTCTGTCTCTGTCTCTGTGTCTCTGCCTCTGTGTCTCTCTCTCTGTGTCCCTGTCCCTGTGTCACTGTCTCTGCGTCTCTGTCTCTGTGTCTATGCCTCTGTCCGTGTGTCACTGTACCTGTGTCTCCGTCTCTGTGTCTCTGTCTCTATGTCTCTGTCTCTCTAATCTCTGTCTGTGTCTCTGTGTCTCCGTCTCTGTGTCTCTCTCCCTGTGTCTCTGTCTCTGAATCTCTGTCATTGTGTCTCTGTCTCTGTGTCTCTGTCTCTGTGTCTCTGTCTCTGTGTCTCTGTCTCTGTGTCTCTGTCTCTGTGTCTATGTCTCTGTGTCTCCCTCTCTGTGTCCCTGTCTCTGTGTCACTGTCTCTGAGTCTCTGTCTCTGTGTCTTTGTCTCCGTCTCTGTGTCTCTGTCTCCGAGTCTCTGTCTCTGCGTCCCTGTCTCTGTGTCCCTGTTCCTGCGTCTCCGTCTCTGTGTCTCTGCCTCTGTCTCTGTCTCTGTGTCTCTGCCTCTGTATCTTTCTCTGCGTCTCCGTCTCTGTATCTCTGTCTCTGTGTCTCTGTCCTTGAGTCTCTCTCTCTGTGTCCCTGTCTCTGTGTCTCTGTCCTTGCGTCTCCGCCTCTGTGTCTCCGTCTCTGTGTCTCTGTCTTTTTGTCTATGTCTCCGTGCCTATGTCTCTGTCCGTGTGTCTCTGTACCTGTGTCTCCGTCTCTGTGTCTCTGTCTCTATGTCTCTGTCTCTGCGTCCCTGTCTCTGTGTCCCTGTCCCTGTGTCACTGTCTCTGCGTCTCTGTCTCTGTGTCTATGCCTCTGTCCGTGTGTCACTGTACCTGTGTCTCCGTCTCTGTGTATCTGTCTCTATGTCTCTGTCTCTCTGTCTCTGTCTCTGTCTCTGTCTCTGTGTCTCCGTTTCTGTGTCTCTCTCCCTGTGTCTCTGTCTCTGAATCTCTGTCATTGTGTCTCTGTCTTTGTGTCTCTGCCTCTGTGTCTCTGTCTCTGTGTCTCTGTCTCTGTGTCTCAATCTCTGTGTCTCTGTCTCTGTGTCTATGTCTCTGTGTCTCTGTCTCTTTGCCTCTGTCTCTGTGTCTCTGTCTCGGAGTCTCTCTCTCTGTGCCCCTGTCTCTGTGTCTCTGTCCTTGCGTCTCCGTCTCTGTGTCTCTGGCTCTGTGTCTCTGTCTCTGTGTCTATGTCTCTGTGCCTCAGTCTCTGTGTCTCTGTCTCTGTGTCTCTGTCTCTGTGTCTCTGTGTCTGTGTCTCTGTCTCTGTGTCTCTGTCTCTGTGTCTCTGCCTCTGTGCCTCTGCCTCTGTGTCTCGGTCTCTGTGTCTCTGTCTCTGCGTCTCTGTCTCTGTGCCTCTGCCTCTGTGCCTCTGCCTCTGTGTCTCGGTCTCTGTGTCTCTGTCTCTGCGTCTCTGTCTCTGTGCCTCTGTTTCTGTGTCTCTGTGTCTCTGTCTCTGTGTCTCTGTCTCTGTGTCTCTGTGTCTGTGTCTCTGTCTCTGTGTCTCTGTCTCTGCGTCTCTGTCTCTGAGTCTATGCCCCTGTCCGTGTGTCTCTGGACCTGCGTCTCCGTCTCCGTGTCTCGGGCTCTATGTCTCTGTCTTTATGTCTCTGCCTCTGTGTCTCTGTCTCGGTGTCTCTGTCTCTGTGTCTCTGTCTCTGTGTCTCTGTCTCTGCGTCTCTGTCTCTGTGTCTATGTCTCTGTGTCTCTGTCCCTGAGTCTCTCTCTCTGTGTCCCTGTCTCTGTGTCTCTGTCCTTGCGTCTCCGCCTCTGTGTCTCCGTCTCTGTGTCACTGTCTTTGTGTCTATGTCTCCGTGCCTATGCCTCTGTCCGTGTGTCTCTGTACCTGTGTCTCCGTCTCTGTGTCTCTGTCTCTATGTCTCTGTCTCTGTGGCTATGTCTCTGTGTCCCTGTCCCTGTGTCACTGTCTCTGCGTCTCTGTCTCTGTGTCTATGCCTCTGTCCGTGTGTCACTGTACCTGTGTCTCCGTCTCTGTGTCTCTGTCTCTATGTCTCTGTCTCTCTGTCTCTGTCTCTGTCCCTGTGTCTCCGTTTCTGTGTCTCTCTCCCTGTGTCTCTGTCTCTGAATCTCTGTCATTGTGTCTCTGTCTCTGTGTCTCTGTCTCTGTGTCTCTGTCTCTGTGTCTCTGTCTCTGTGTCTCTGTCTCTGTGTCTCTGTCTCTGTGTCTCTGCCTCTGTGTCTCTGTCTCTGTGTCTCTGTCTCTGTGTCTCTGTCTCTGTGTCTCTGTCTCCGTGTTTCTGTCTCCGTGTCTCTGTCTCTGTGTCTCTGTCTCTGTGTCTATGCCTCTGTCCGTGTGTCACTGTACCTGTGTCTCCGTCTCTGTGTCTCTGTCTCTGTATCTCTGTCCCTCTGACTCTGTCTCTGTGTCTCTGTCTCTGTGTCTCTGTCTCTGTGTCTCCGTCTCTGTGTGTCGGTCTCTATGTCTCTGTCTCTGTGTCTCTGCCTGTGTGTCTCTGTCTCGGTGTCTCTGTCCCTGTGCCTCCGTCTCTGTGTCTCTGTCTCTGTGTCTGTGTCACCGTGTCCCTGTCTCCGTCCCTATGTCTCTGTCTCTGTGTCTCTGTCTCTATGAATCTGTCTCTGTGTCTCTGTCTCTTTGAATCTGTCTCTGTGTTTCTGTCTCTGTGTCTCTGTCCCTGTGTCTCCGTCTCTGTGTCTCTGTCTCTGTGTCTCTGTCTCTGAGTCTCTGTCTCTGTGTCTCTGTCTCTGTGTCTCTGTCTCTGTGTCTCTGTCTCTGTGTCTCTGTCTCTGTGTCTCTGTCTCTGTGTCTCCGTCTCTGTGTCTCTGTCTCTGTGTCTCTGCCTCTGTGTCTCTGTCTCTGTGTCTCTGTCTCTGTGTCTCTGTCTCTGTGTCTCTGTCTCTGTGTCTCTGTCTCCGTGTTTCTGTCTCCGTGTCTCTGTCTCTGTGCCTCTGTCTCTGTGTCTCTGTCTCTTTGAATCTGTCTCTGTGTTTCTGTCTCTGTGTCTCTGTCCCTGTGTCTCCGTCTCTGTGTCTCTGTCTCTGTGGCTATGTCTCTGTGTCCCTGTCCCTGTGTCTCTCTCTCTGTGTCCCCGTCTCTGTGTCTCTGTCCTTGCGTCTCCGTCTCTGTGTCTCTGGCTCTGTGTCTCTGTCTCTGCGTCTCTGTCTCTGTGCCTCTGTTTCTGTGTCTCTGTGTCTCTGGCTCTGTGTCTCTGTCCCTGTGTCTCTGTGTCTGTGTCTCTGTCATTGTGTCTCTGTCTCTGTGTCTATGTCTCTGTGCCTCTGTCTCTGTGTCTCTGTCTCTGTGTCTCTGTGTCTGTGTCTCTGTCTCTGTGTCTCTGCCTCTGTGTCTCTGTCTCGGTGTCTCTGTCCCTGTGCCTCCGTCTCTGTGTCACTGTCTCTATGTCCATGTCTCTGTGTCTCTGTCCCTGTGTCTCCGTCTCTGTGTCTCTGTCTCTGTGTATCTGTCTCTGTGTCCATGTCTCTGTGTCTCTATCTCTATGTCTCTGTCTCTGTGCCTCTGTCTCTGTGTCTCTGTCTCTTAGAATCTGTCTCTGTGTTTCTGTCTCTGTGTCTCTGTCCCTGTGTCTCCGTCTCTGTGTCTCTGTCTCTATGTATCTGTCTCTGTGTCTCTGTCTCTGTGTCTCTGTCTCTGTCTCTGTTTCTCTTTCTCTGTGTCTCTGTCTCTATGTCTCCGTGAGTGTGTCTCCGTCTCTGTGTCTCTGTCTCTGTGCCTCTGCCTCTGTGTATCTGTCTATGTGTCTCTGTCTCCGTGTCTCTGCCTCAGTGTCTCTGTCTCTTTTTTCTCTGTCTCTGCGTCTCTGTCTCTGTGTCTCTGTCTCTGTGTCTCTGTCTCTGTGTCTCTGTCTCTGTGTCTCTGTCTCTGTGTCTCTGTCTCTGTGTCTCTGTCTCTGTGTCTCTGTCTCTGTGTCTCTGTCTCTGTGTCTCTGCCTCTGTGTCTCTGTCTCTGTGTCTCTGTCTCTGTGTCTCTGTCTCTGTGTCTCTGTCTCTGTGTCTCTGTCTCCGTGTTTCTGTCTCCGTGTCTCTGTCTCTGTGTCTCTGTCTCTGTGTCTATGCCTCTGTCCGTGTGTCACTGTACCTGTGTCTCCGTCTCTGTGTCTCTGTCTCTGTATCTCTGTCCCTCTGACTCTGTCTCTGTGTCTCTGTCTCTGTGTCTCTGTCTCTGTGTCTCTGTCTCTGTGTCTCCGTCTCTGTGTGTCGGTCTCTATGTCTCTGTCTCTGTGTCTCTGCCTGTGTGTCTCTGTCTCGGTGTCTCTGTCCCTGTGCCTCCGTCTCTGTGTCTCTGTCTCTGTGTCTGTGTCACCGTGTCCCTGTCTCCGTCCCTATGTCTCTGTCTCTGTGTCTCTGTCTCTATGAATCTGTCTCTGTGTCTCTGTCTCTTTGAATCTGTCTCTGTGTTTCTGTCTCTGCGTCTCTGTCCCTGTGTCTCCGTCTCTGTGTCTCTGTCTCTGTGTCTCTGTCTCTGTGTCTCTGTCTCTGAGTCTCTGTCTCTGTGTCTCTGTCTCTGTGTCTCTGTCTCTGTGTCTCTGTCTCTGTGTCTCTGTCTCTGTGTCTCTGTCTCTGTGTCTCTGTCTCTGTGTCTCTGTCTCTGTGTCTCTGTCTCTGTGTCTCTGTCTCTGTGTCTCTGCCTCTGTGTCTCTGTCTCTGTGTCTCTGTCTCTGTGTCTCTGTCTCTGTGTCTCTGTCTCTGTGTCTCTGTCTCTGTGTCTCTGTCTCCGTGTTTCTGTCTCCGTGTCTCTGTCTCTGTGCCTCTGTCTCTGTGTCTCTGTCTCTTTGAATCTGTCTCTGTGTTTCTGTCTCTGTGTCTCTGTCCCTGTGTCTCCGTATCTGTGTCTCTGTCTCTGTGTCTCTGTCTCTGTGTCTCTGTCTCTGAGTCTCTGTCTCTGTGTCTCTGTATCTGTGTCTATGCCTCTGTCCGTGTGTCACTGTACCTATGTCTCCGTCTCTGTGTCTCTGTCTCTATGTCTCTGTCTCTGTCTCTGTCTCTGTCTCTGTCTCTGTGTCTCCGTCTCTGTGTCTCTCTCCCTGTGTCTCTGTCTCTGAATCTCTGTCATTGTGTCTCTGTCTCTGTGTGTCTCTGTCTCTGTGTCTCTGTCTCTGTGTCTCTGTCTCTGTGTCTCTGTCTCTGTGTCTCTGTCTCTGTGACTCTGTCTCTGTGTCTCTGTCTCTGTGTCTCTGTCTCTGTGTCTCCGTCTCTGTGTGTCGGTCTCTATGTCTCTGTCTCTGTGTCTCTGCCTGTGTGTCTCTGTCTCGGTGTCTCTGTCCCTGTGCCTCCGTCTCTGTGTCTCTGTCTCTGTGTCTGTGTCACCGTGTCCCTGTCTCCGTCCCTATGTCTCTGTCTCTGTGTCTCTGTCTCTATGAATCTGTCTCTGTGTTTCTGTCTCTGTGTCTCTGCCTCTGTGTCTCTCTCTCTGTGTCCCTGTCCCTGTGTCACTGTCTCTGCGTCTCTGTCTCTGTGTCTATGCCTCTGTCCGTGTGTCACTGTACCGGTGTCTCCGTCTCTGTGTCTCTGTCTCTGTCTCTGTGTCTCTGCCTCTGTGTCTCTCTCTCTGTGTCCCTGTCCCTGTGTCACTGTCTCTGCGTCTCTGTCTCTGTGTCTATGCCTCTGTCCGTGTGTCACTGTACCTGTGTCTCCGTCTCTGTGTCTCTGTCTCTATGTCTCTGTCTCTCTAATCTCTGTCTGTGTCTCTGTGTCTGAATCTCTGTCATTGTGTCTCTGTCTCTGTGTCTCTGTCTCTTTTTTCTCTGTCTCTGCGTCTCTGTCTCTGTGTCTCTGTCTCTGTGTCTCTGTCTCTCTGTCTCTGTCTCTGTCTCTGTCTCTGTGTCTCCGTTTCTGTGTCTCTCTCCCTGTGTCTCTGTCTCTGAATCTCTGTCATTGTGTCTCTGTCTTTGTGTCTCTGTCTCTGTGTCTCTGTCTCTGTGTCTCTGTCTCTGTGTCTCAATCTCTGTGTCTCTGTCTCTGTGTCTATGTCTCTGTGTCTCTGTCTCTTTGCCTCTGTCTCTGTGTCTCTGTCTCGGAGTCTCTCTCTCTGTGCCCCTGTCTCTGTGTCTCTGTCCTTGCGTCTCCGTCTCTGTGTCTCTGGCTCTGTGTCTCTGTCTCTGTGTCTATGTCTCTGTGCCTCAGTCTCTGTGTCTCTGTCTCTGTGTCTCTGTCTCTGTGTCTCTGTGTCTGTGTCTCTGTCTCTGTGTCTCTGTCTCTGTGTCTCTGCCTCTGTGCCTCTGCCTCTGTGTCTCGGTCTCTGTGTCTCTGTCTCTGCGTCTCTGTCTCTGTGCCTCTGCCTCTGTGCCTCTGCCTCTGTGTCTCGGTCTCTGTGTCTCTGTCTCTGCGTCTCTGTCTCTGTGCCTCTGTTTCTGTGTCTCTGTGTCTCTGTCTCTGTGTCTCTGTCTCTGTGTCTCTGTGTCTGTGTCTCTGTCTCTGTGTCTCTGTCTCTGCGTCTTTCTCTGTGTCTATGCCCCTGTCCGTGTGTCTCTGGACCTGCGTCTCCGTCTCCGTGTCTCGGGCTCTATGTCTCTGTCTTTATGTCTCTGCCTCTGTGTCTCTGTCTCGGTGTCTCTGTCTCTGTGTCTCTGTCTCTGTGTCTCTGTCTCTGCGTCTCTGTCTCTGTGTCTATGTCTCTGTGTCTCTGTCCCTGAGTCTCTCTCTCTGTGTCCCTGTCTCTGTGTCTCTGTCCTTGCGTCTCCGCCTCTGTGTCTCCGTCTCTGTGTCACTGTCTTTGTGTCTATGTCTCCGTGCCTATGCCTCTGTCCGTGTGTCTCTGTACCTGTGTCT
Organism: Megachile willughbiella; assembly: GCA_945859595.2. NCBI lineage: Eukaryota > Metazoa > Arthropoda > Insecta > Hymenoptera > Megachilidae > Megachile > Megachile willughbiella. The sequence continues at coordinate 1,911,274 of CAMAOD020000286.1, forward strand.
CCGTCTCTGTGTCTCTGTCTCTATGTCTCTGTCTCTGTGGCTATGTCTCTGTGTCCCTGTCCCTGTGTCACTGTCTCTGCGTCTCTGTCTCTGTGTCTATGCCTCTGTCCGTGTGTCACTGTACCTGTGTCTCCGTCTCTGTGTCTCTGTCTCTATGTCTCTGTCTCTCTGTCTCTGTCTCTGTCCCTGTGTCTCCGTTTCTGTGTCTCTCTCCCTGTGTCTCTGTCTCTGAATCTCTGTCATTGTGTCTCTGTCTCTGTGTCTCTGTCTCTTTGCCTCTGTCTCTGTGTCTCTGTCTCGGAGTCTCTCTCTCTGTGCCCCTGTCTCTGTGTCTCTGTCCTTGCGTCTCCGTCTCTGTGTCTCTGGCTCTGTGTCTCTGTCTCTGTGTCTATGTCTCTGTGCCTCTGTCTCTGTGTCTCTGCCTCTGTGTCTCTGTCTCAGTGTCTCTGTCTCTTTGCCTCTGTCTCTGTGTCTCTGTCTCTTTGCCTCTGTCTCTGTGTCTCTGTCTCGGAGTCTCTCTCTCTGTGTCCCCGTCTCTGTGTCTCTGTCCTTGCGTCTCCGTCTCTGTGTCTCTGGCTCTGTGTCTCTGTCTCTGCGTCTCTGTCTCTGTGCCTCTGTTTCTGTGTCTCTGTGTCTCTGGCTCTGTGTCTCTGTCCCTGTGTCTCTGTGTCTGTGTCTCTGTCATTGTGTCTCTGTCTCTGTGTCTATGTCTCTGTGCCTCTGTCTCTGTGTCTCTGTCTCTGTGTCTCTGTGTCTGTGTCTCTGTCTCTGTGTCTCTGTGTCTCTGCCTCTGTGTCTCTGTCTCGGTGTCTCTGTCCCTGTGCCTCCGTCTCTGTGTCACTGTCTCTATGTCCATGTCTCTGTGTCTCTGTCCCTGTGTCTCCGTCTCTGTGTCTCTGTCTCTGTGTATCTGTCTCTGTGTCCATGTCTCTGTGTCTCTATCTCTATGTCTCTGTCTCTGTGCCTCTGTCTCTGTGTCTCTGTCTCTTAGAATCTGTCTCTGTGTTTCTGTCTCTGTGTCTCTGTCCCTGTGTCTCCGTCTCTGTGTCTCTGTCTCTATGTATCTGTCTCTGTGTCTCTGTCTCTGTGTCTCTGTCTCTGTCTCTGTTTCTCTTTCTCTGTGTCTCTGTCTCTATGTCTCCGTGAGTGTGTCTCCGTCTCTGTGTCTCTGTCTCTGTGCCTCTGCCTCTGTGTATCTGTCTATGTGTCTCTGTCTCCGTGTCTCTGCCTCAGTGTCTCTGTCTCTTTTTTCTCTGTCTCTGCGTCTCTGTCTCTGTGTCTCTGTCTCTGTGTCTCTGTCTCTGTGTCTCTGTCTCTGTGTCTCTGTCTCTGTGTCTCTGTCTCTGTGTCTCTGTCTCTGTGTCTCTGTCTCTGTGTCTCTGCCTCTGTGTCTCTGTCTCTGTGTCTCTGTCTCTGTGTCTCTGTCTCTGTGTCTCTGTCTCCGTGTTTCTGTCTCCGTGTCTCTGTCTCTGTGTCTCTGTCTCTGTGTCTATGCCTCTGTCCGTGTGTCACTGTACCTGTGTCTCCGTCTCTGTGTCTCTGTCTCTGTATCTCTGTCCCTCTGACTCTGTCTCTGTGTCTCTGTCTCTGTGTCTCTGTCTCTGTGTCTCCGTCTCTGTGTGTCGGTCTCTATGTCTCTGTCTCTGTGTCTCTGCCTGTGTGTCTCTGTCTCGGTGTCTCTGTCCCTGTGCCTCCGTCTCTGTGTCTCTGTCTCTGTGTCTGTGTCACCGTGTCCCTGTCTCCGTCCCTATGTCTCTGTCTCTGTGTCTCTGTCTCTATGAATCTGTCTCTGTGTCTCTGTCTCTTTGAATCTGTCTCTGTGTTTCTGTCTCTGTGTCTCTGTCCCTGTGTCTCCGTCTCTGTGTCTCTGTCTCTGTGTCTCTGTCTCTGTGTCTCTGTCTCTGAGTCTCTGTCTCTGTGTCTCTGTCTCTGTGTCTCTGTCTCTGTGTCTCTGTCTCTGTGTCTCTGTCTCTGTGTCTCTGTCTCTGTGTCTCCGTCTCTGTGTCTCTGTCTCTGTGTCTCTGCCTCTGTGTCTCTGTCTCTGTGTCTCTGTCTCTGTGTCTCTGTCTCTGTGTCTCTGTCTCTGTGTCTCTGTCTCTGTGTCTCTGTCTCCGTGTTTCTGTCTCCGTGTCTCTGTCTCTGTGCCTCTATCTCTGTGTCTCTGTCTCTTTGAATCTGTCTCTGTGTTTCTGTCTCTGTGTCTCTGTCCCTGTGTCTCCGTCTCTGTGTCTCTGTCTCTGTGGCTATGTCTCTGTGTCCCTGTCCCTGTGTCTCTCTCTCTGTGTCCCCGTCTCTGTGTCTCTGTCCTTGCGTCTCCGTCTCTGTGTCTCTGGCTCTGTGTCTCTGTCTCTGCGTCTCTGTCTCTGTGCCTCTGTTTCTGTGTCTCTGTGTCTCTGGCTCTGTGTCTCTGTCCCTGTGTCTCTGTGTCTGTGTCTCTGTCATTGTGTCTCTGTCTCTGTGTCTATGTCTCTGTGCCTCTGTCTCTGTGTCTCTGTCTCTGTGTCTCTGTGTCTGTGTCTCTGTCTCTGTGTCTCTGCCTCTGTGTCTCTGTCTCGGTGTCTCTGTCCCTGTGCCTCCGTCTCTGTGTCACTGTCTCTATGTCCATGTCTCTGTGTCTCTGTCCCTGTGTCTCCGTCTCTGTGTCTCTGTCTCTGTGTATCTGTCTCTGTGTCCATGTCTCTGTGTCTCTATCTCTATGTCTCTGTCTCTGTGCCTCTGTCTCTGTGTCTCTGTCTCTTAGAATCTGTCTCTGTGTTTCTGTCTCTGTGTCTCTGTCCCTGTGTCTCCGTCTCTGTGTCTCTGTCTCTATGTATCTGTCTCTGTGTCTCTGTCTCTGTGTCTCTGTCTCTGTCTCTGTTTCTCTTTCTCTGTGTCTCTGTCTCTATGTCTCCGTGAGTGTGTCTCCGTCTCTGTGTCTCTGTCTCTGTGCCTCTGCCTCTGTGTATCTGTCTATGTGTCTCTGTCTCCGTGTCTCTGCCTCAGTGTCTCTGTCTCTTTTTTCTCTGTCTCTGCGTCTCTGTCTCTGTGTCTCTGTCTCTGTGTCTCTGTCTCTGTGTCTCTGTCTCTGTGTCTCTGTCTCTGTGTCTCTGTCTCTGTGTCTCTGTCTCTGTGTCTCTGTCTCTGTGTCTCTGTCTCTGTGTCTCTGCCTCTGTGTCTCTGTCTCTGTGTCTCTGTCTCTGTGTCTCTGTCTCTGTGTCTCTGTCTCCGTGTTCCTGTCTCCGTGTCTCTGTCTCTGTGTCTCTGTCTCTGTGTCTATGCCTCTGTCCGTGTGTCACTGTACCTGTGTCTCCGTCTCTGTGTCTCTGTCTCTGTATCTCTGTCCCTCTGACTCTGTCTCTGTGTCTCTGTCTCTGTGTCTCTGTCTCTGTGTCTCCGTCTCTGTGTGTCGGTCTCTATGTCTCTGTCTCTGTGTCTCTGCCTGTGTGTCTCTGTCTCGGTGTCTCTGTCCCTGTGCCTCCGTCTCTGTGTCTCTGTCTCTGTGTCTGTGTCACCGTGTCCCTGTCTCCGTCCCTATGTCTCTGTCTCTGTGTCTCTGTCTCTATGAATCTGTCTCTGTGTCTCTGTCTCTTTGAATCTGTCTCTGTGTTTCTGTCTCTGTGTCTCTGTCCCTGTGTCTCCGTCTCTGTGTCTCTGTCTCTGTGTCTCTGTCTCTGTGTCTCTGTCTCTGAGTCTCTGTCTCTGTGTCTCTGTCTCTGTGTCTCTGTCTCTGTGTCTCTGTCTCTGTGTCTCTGTCTCTGTGTCTCTGTCTCTGTGTCTCTGTCTCTGTGTCTCTGTCTCTGTGTCTCTGCCTCTGTGTCTCTGTCTCTGTGTCTCTGTCTCTGTGTCTCTGTCTCTGTGTCTCTGTCTCTGTGTCTCTGTCTCTGTGTCTCTGTCTCCGTGTTTCTGTCTCCGTGTCTCTGTCTCTGTGCCTCTGTCTCTGTGTCTCTGTCTCTTTGAATCTGTCTCTGTGTTTCTGTCTCTGTGTCTCTGTCCCTGTGTCTCCGTCTCTGTGTCTCTGTCTCTGTGTCTCTGTCTCTGTGTCTCTGTCTCTGAGTCTCTGTCTCTGTGTCTCTGTATCTGTGTCTATGCCTCTGTCCGTGTGTCACTGTACCTATGTCTCCGTCTCTGTGTCTCTGTCTCTGTGTCTGTGTCACCGTGTCCCTGTCTCCGTCCCTATGTCTCTGTCTCTGTGTCTCTGTCTCTATGAATCTGTCTCTGTGTTTCTGTCTCTGTGTCTCTGGCCCTGTGTCTCCGTCTCTGTATCTCTGTCCCCTGACTCTGTCTCTGCGTCTCTGTCTCTGTGTATCTGTCTCTGTGTCTCTGTCTGTGTGTCTCTGTCTCTGTGTCTCTGTCGCTGTGTCACTGTCTCTGATTCTCTGTCTCTGATTCTCAGTCTCTGTGTCTCTGTCTCTGTGTCTCTGTCTCTGTGTCTCTGTCTCTGTGTCTCTTCTCTGTGTCTCTGTCTCTGTGTATCTGTCTCTGTGTCTCTGTCTCCGTGTCTCCGTCCCTGTGTCTCTGTCTCTGTCTCTGTGCCTCTGCCTCTGTGTATCTGTCTATGTGTCTCTGTCTCCGTGTCTCTGCCTCAGTGTCTCTGTCTCTGTGTCTCTGTCTCTGTGTCTCTGTCTCTGTGTCTCTGTCTCTGTGACTCTGTCTCTGTGTCTCTGTCTCTGTGTCTCTGTCTCTGTGTCTCCGTCTCTGTGTGTCGGTCTCTATGTCTCTGTCTCTGTGTCTCTGCCTGTGTGTCTCTGTCTCGGTGTCTCTGTCCCTGTGCCTCCGTCTCTGTGTCTCTGTCTCTGTGTCTGTGTCACCGTGTCCCTGTCTCCGTCCCTATGTCTCTGTCTCTGTGTCTCTGTCTCTATGAATCTGTCTCTGTGTTTCTGTCTCTGTGTCTCTGGCCCTGTGTCTCCGTCTCTGTATCTCTGTCCCCTGACTCTGTCTCTGCGTCTCTGTCTCTGTGTATCTGTCTCTGTGTCTCTGTCTGTGTGTCTCTGTCTCTGTGTCTCTGTCGCTGTGTCACTGTCTCTGATTCTCTGTCTCTGATTCTCAGTCTCTGTGTCTCTGTCTCTGTGTCTCTGTCTCTGTGTCTCTGTCTCTGTGTCTCTTCTCTGTGTCTCTGTCTCTGTGTATCTGTCTCTGTGTCTCTGTCTCCGTGTCTCCGTCCCTGTGTCTCTGTCTCTGTCTCTGTGCCTCTGCCTCTGTGTATCTGTCTATGTGTCTCTGTCTCCGTGTCTCTGCCTCAGTGTCTCTGTCTCTTTTTTCTCTGTCTCTGTGTCTCCGTCCCTGTGTCTTCGTCGCTGTGTCACTGTCTCTGTGTCTCTGTCTCTGAGTCTCTGCATCTGTGTCTCTGTCTCTGTCTCTGTCTCTGTCTCTGTCTCTGTGGCTATGTCTCTGTGTCCCTGTCCCTGTGTCTCTGTCTCTGTGGCTATGTCTGTGTGTCCCTGTCTCTGTGTCTCTGTCTCTGTGTCTCTGTCTCTGTGTCTCTGTCTCTGTGTCTCTGTCTCTGTGTTTCTGTCTCTGTGTCTCTGTCTCCGTGTCCCTGTCCCTGCGTCTCCGTCTCTGTGTCTCTGCCTCTGTCTCTGCCTCTGTGTCTCTGCCTCTGTATCTTTCTCTGCGTCTCCGTCTCTGTATCTCTGTCTCTGTGTCTCTGTCTCTGTCTCTGTCTCTGTCTCTGTGTCTCCGTCTCTGTGTCTCTCTCCCTGTGTCTCTGTCTCTGAATCTCTGTCATTGTGTCTCTGTCTCTGTGTGTCTCTGTCTCTGTGTCTCTGTCTCTGTGTCTCTGTCTCTGTGTCTCTGTCTCTGTGTCTCTGTCTCTGTGACTCTGTCTCTGTGTCTCTGTCTCTGTGTCTCTGTCTCTGTGTCTCCGTCTCTGTGTGTCGGTCTCTATGTCTCTGTCTCTGTGTCTCTGCCTGTGTGTCTCTGTCTCGGTGTCTCTGTCCCTGTGCCTCCGTCTCTGTGTCACTGTCTCTGTGTCTCTGTCTCTGTGTTTCGGTCTCTGTGTCTCTGGCCCTGTGTCTCCGTCTCTGTATCTCTGTCCTTCTGACTCTGTCTCTGTGTCACTGTGTCTGAATCTCTGTATCTGCGTCTCTGCCTCTGTGTCTCTGACTCTGTGTCTCTGTCTCTATGTCCATGTCTCTGTGTCTCTATCTCTGTGTCACTGTCTCTGTGTCTCTGTCTCTGTGTCTCTGTCTCTGTGTCTCTGTCTCTGTGTCTCTGTCTCTGTGTCTCCGTCTCTGTGTCCCTGTCGCTGTGTCTCCGTCTCTGTGTCACTGTCTCTGTGTCTCTGTCTCTGTGTCTCTGTCCCTGTGTCTCTGTCTCTGTGTCTCTGCCTCTGTGTCTCTGTCTCTGTGACTCTGTCTCTGTGTCTATGTCTCTGTGCCTCTGTCTCTGTGTCTCTGCCTCTGTGTCTCTGTCTCAGTGTCTCTGTCTCTTTGCCTCTGTCTCTGTGTCTCTGTCTCTGTGCCTCTGTTTCTGTGTCTCTGTGTCTCTGGCTCTGTGTCTCTGCCCCTGTGTCTCTGTGTCTGTGTCTCTGTCATTGTGTCTCTGTCATTGTGTCTCTGTCTCTGTGTCTATGTCTCTGTGCCTCTGTCTCTGTGTCTCTGTCTCTGTGTCTCTGTGTCTGTGTCTCTGTCTCTGTGTCTCTGTGTCTCTGCCTCTGTGTCTCTGTCTCGGTGTCTCTGTCCCTGTGCCTCCGTCTCTGTGTCACTGTCTCTATGTCCATGTCTCTGTGTCTCTGTCCCTGTGTCTCCGTCTCTGTGTCTCTGTCTCTGTGTATCTGTCTCTGTGTCCATGTCTCTGTGTCTCTATCTCTATGTCTCTGTCTCTGTGCCTCTGTCTCTGTGTCTCTGTCTCTTAGAATCTGTCTCTGTGTTTCTGTCTCTGTGTCTCTGTCCCTGTGTCTCCGTCTCTGTGTCTCTGTCTCTATGTATCTGTCTCTGTGTCTCTGTCTCTGTGTCTCTGTCTCTGTCTCTGTTTCTCTTTCTCTGTGTCTCTGTCTCTATGTCTCCGTGAGTGTGTCTCCGTCTCTGTGTCTCTGTCTCTGTGCCTCTGCCTCTGTGTATCTGTCTATGTGTCTCTGTCTCCGTGTCTCTGCCTCAGTGTCTCTGTTTCTTTTTTCTCTGTCTCTGCGTCTCTGTCTCTGTGTCTCTGTCTCTGTGTCTCTGTCTCTGTGTCTCTGTCTCTGTGTCTCTGTCTCTGTGTCTCTGTCTCTGTGTCTCTGTCTCTGTGTCTATGTCTCTGTGCCTCTGTCTCTGTGTCTCTGTCTCTGTGTCTCTGTGTCTGTGTCTCTGTCTCTGTGTCTCTGTGTCTCTGCCTCTGTGTCTCTGTCTCGGTGTCTCTGTCCCTGTGCCTCCGTCTCTGTGTCACTGTCTCTATGTCCATGTCTCTGTGTCTCTGTCCCTGTGTCTCCGTCTCTGTGTCTCTGTCTCTGTGTATCTGTCTCTGTGTCCATGTCTCTGTGTCTCTATCTCTATGTCTCTGTCTCTGTGCCTCTGTCTCTGTGTCTCTGTCTCTTAGAATCTGTCTCTGTGTTTCTGTCTCTGTGTCTCTGTCCCTGTGTCTCCGTCTCTGTGTCTCTGTCTCTATGTATCTGTCTCTGTGTCTCTGTCTCTGTGTCTCTGTCTCTGTCTCTGTTTCTCTTTCTCTGTGTCTCTGTCTCTATGTCTCCGTGAGTGTGTCTCCGTCTCTGTGTCTCTGTCTCTGTGCCTCTGCCTCTGTGTATCTGTCTATGTGTCTCTGTCTCCGTGTCTCTGCCTCAGTGTCTCTGTCTCTTTTTTCTCTGTCTCTGCGTCTCTGTCTCTGTGTCTCTGTCTCTGTGTCTCTGTCTCTGTGTCTCTGTCTCTGTGTCTCTGTCTCTGTGTCTCTGTCTCTGTGTCTCTGTCTCTGTGTCTCTGTCTCTGTGTCTCTGTCTCTGTGTCTCTGTCTCTGTGTCTCTGCCTCTGTGTCTCTGTCTCTGTGTCTCTGTCTCTGTGTCTCTGTCTCTGTGTCTCTGTCTCCGTGTTTCTGTCTCCGTGTCTCTGTCTCTGTGTCTCTGTCTCTGTGTCTATGCCTCTGTCCGTGTGTCACTGTACCTGTGTCTCCGTCTCTGTGTCTCTGTCTCTGTATCTCTGTCCCTCTGACTCTGTCTCTGTGTCACTGTGTCTGAATCTCTGTCTCTGCGTCTCTGTCTCTGTGTCTCTGTCTCTATGTCCATGTCTCTGTGTCTCTATCTCTGTGTCTCTGTCTCTGTGCCTCTGTCTCTGTGTCTCTGTCTCTTTGAATCTGTCTCTGTGTTTCTGTCTCTGTGTCTCTGTCCCTGTGTCTCCGTCTCTGTGTCTCTGTCTCTGTGTCTCTGTCTCTGTGTCTCTGTCTCTGAGTCTCTGTCTCTGTGTCTCTGTCTCTGTGTCTCTGTCTCTGTGTCTCTGTCTCTGTGTCTCTGTCTCTGTGTCTCTGTCTCTGTGTCTCTGTCTCTGTGTCTCTGTCTCTGTGTCTCTGTCTCTGTGTCTCTGCCTCTGTGTCTCTGTCTCTGTGTCTCTGTCTCTGTGTCTCTGTCTCTGTGTCTCTGTCTCTGTGTCTCTGTCTCTGTGTCTCTGTCTCTGTGCCTCTGTCTCTGTGTCTCTGTCTCTGTGTCTCTGTCTCTGTGTCTCTGTCTCCGTGTCCCTGTCCCTGCGTCTCCGTCTCTGTGTCTCTGCCTCTGTCTCTGTCTCTGTGTCTCTGCCTCTGTATCTTTCTCTGCGTCTCCGTCTCTGTATCTCTGTCTCTGTGTCTCTGTCCCTGAGTCTCTCTCTCTGTGTCCCTGTCTCTGTGTCTCTGTCCATGCGTCTCCGCCTCTGTGTCTCCGTCTCTGTGTCTCTGTCTTTGTGTCTATGTCTCCGTGCCTATGCCTCTGTCCGTGTGTCTCTGTACCTGTGTCTCCGTCTCTGGGGCTCTCTCTCTATGTCTCTGTCTCTGTGGCTATGTCTCTGTGTCCCTGTCCCTGTGTCACTGTCTCTGTGTCTCTGTATCTGTGTCTATGCCTCTGTCCGTGTGTCACTGTACCTGTGTCTCCGTCTCTGTGTCTCTGTCTCTATGTCTCTGTCTCTGTCTCTGTCTCTGTCTCTGTGTCTCCGTTTCTGTGTCTCTCTCCCTGTGTCTCTGTCTCTGAATCTCTGTCATTGTGTCTCTGTCTCTGTGTCTCTGTCTCTATGAATCTGTCTCTGTGTTTCTGTCTCTGTGTCTCTGGCCCTGTGTCTCCGTCTCTCTATCTCTGTCCCCTGACTCTGTCTCTGTGTCACTGTGTCTGAATCTCTGTCTCTGTGCCTCTGCCTCTGTGTATCTGTCTATGTGTCTCTGTCTCCGTGTCTCTGCCTCAGTGTCTCTGTCTCTTTTTTCTCTGTCTCTGTGTCTCTGTCTCCGTCTCCGTGTCTCTGTCTCTGTGTCTCCGTCCCTGTGTCTTCGTCGCTGTGTCACTGTCTCTGTGTCTCTGTCTCTGAGTCTCTGCATCTGTGTCTCTGTCTCTGTCTCTGTCTCTGTCTCTGTCTCTGTGTCTCTGTCTCTGTGGCTATGTCTCTGTGTCCCTGTCCCTGTGTCTCTGTCTCTGTGGCTATGTCTGTGTGTCCCTGTCTCTGTGTCTCTGTCCCTGTGTCTCCGTCTCTGTTTCTCTGTCTCTGTGTCTATGCCTCTGTCCGTGTGTCACTGTACCTGTGTCTCCGTCTCTGTGTATCTGTCTCTATGTCTCTGTCTCTCTGTCTCTGTCTCTGTCTCTGTGTCTCTGTCTCTGTGTCTCTGTCTCTGTGTCTCTGACTCTGTGTCTCTGTCTCTGTGTCTCTGTCTCTGTGTCTCTGTCTCTGCGTCTCTGTCTCTGTGCCTCTGTTTCTGTGTCTCTGTGTCTCTGTCTCTGTGTCTCTGTCTCTGTGTCTCTGTGTCTGTGTCTCTGTCTCTGTGTCTCTGTCTCTGCGTCTCTGTCTCTGTGTCTATGCCCCTGTCCGTGTGTCTCTGGACCTGCGTCTCCGTCTCAGTGTCTCGGGCTCTATGTCTCTGTCTTTATGTCTCTGCCTCTGTGTCTCTGTCTCGGTGTCTCTGTCTCTGTGTCTCTGTCTCTGTGTCTCTGTCTCTGCGTCTCTGTCTCTGTGTCTATGTCTCTGTGTCTCTGTCCCTGAGTCTCTCTCTCTGTGTCCCTGTCTCTCTGTCTCTGTCCTTGCGTCTCCGCCTCTGTGTCTCCGTCTCTGTGTCACTGTCTTTGTGTCTATGTCTCCGTGCCTATGCCTCTGTCCGTGTGTCTCTGTACCTGTGTCTCCGTCTCTGTGTCTCTGTCTCTATGTCTCTGTCTCTGTGGCTATGTCTCTGTGTCCCTGTCCCTGTGTCACTGTCTCTGCGTCTCTGTCTCTGTGTCTATGCCTCTGTCCGTGTGTCACTGTACCTGTGTCTCCGTCTCTGTGTCTCTGTCTCTATGTCTCTGCCTCTCTGTCTCTGTCTCTGTCCCTGTGTCTCCGTTTCTGTGTCTCTCTCCCTGTGTCTCTGTCTCTGAATCTCTGTCATTGTGTCTCTGTCTCTGTGTCTCTGTCTCTTTGCCTCTGTCTCTGTGTCTCTGTCTCGGAGTCTCTCTCTCTGTGCCCCTGTCTCTGTGTCTCTGTCCTTGCGTCTCCGTCTCTGTGTCTCTGGCTCTGTGTCTCTGTCTCTGTGTCTATGTCTCTGTGCCTCTGTCTCTGTGTCTCTGCCTCTGTGTCTCTGTCTCAGTGTCTCTGTCTCTTTGCCTCTGTCTCTGTGTCTCTGTCTCTTTGCCTCTGTCTCTGTGTCTCTGTCTCGGAGTCTCTCTCTCTGTGTCCCCGTCTCTGTGTCTCTGTCCTTGCGTCTCCGTCTCTGTGTCTCTGGCTCTGTGTCTCTGTCTCTGCGTCTCTGTCTCTGTGCCTCTGTTTCTGTGTCTCTGTGTCTCTGGCTCTGTGTCTCTGTCCCTGTGTCTCTGTGTCTGTGTCTCTGTCATTGTGTCTCTGTCTCTGTGTCTATGTCTCTGTGCCTCTGTCTCTGCGTCCCTGTCTCTGTGTCCCTGTCCCTGTGTCACTGTCTCTGCGTCTCTGTCTCTGTGTCTATGCCTCTGTCCGTGTGTCACTGTACCTGTGTCTCCGTCTCTGTGTATCTGTCTCTATGTCTCTGTCTCTCTGTCTCTGTCTGTGTCTCTGTCTCTGTATCTCCGTTTCTGTGTCTCTCTCCCTGTGTCTCTGTCTCTGAATCTCTGTCATTGTGTCTCTGTCTCTGTGTCTCTGTCTCTGTGTCTCTGTCTCTGTGTCTCAATCTCTGTGTCTCTGTCTCTGTGTCTATGTCTCTGTGTCTCTGTCTCTTTGCCTCTGTCTCTGTGTCTCTGTCTCGGAGTCTCTCTCTCTGTGCCCCTGTCTCTGTGTCTCTGTCCTTGCGTCTCCGTCTCTGTGTCTCTGGCTCTGTGTCTCTGTCTCTGTGTCTATGTCTCTGTGCCTCTGTCTCTGTGTCTCTGTCTCTGTGTCTCTGTCTCTGTGTCTCTGTGTCTGTGTCTCTGTCTCTGTGTCTCTGTCTCTGTGTCTCTGCCTCTGTGCCTCTGCCTCTGTGTCTCGGTCTCTGTGTCTCTGTCTCTGCGTCTCTGTCTCTGTGCCTCTGCCTCTGTGCCTCTGCCTCTGTGTCTCGGTCTCTGTGTCTCTGTCTCTGCGTCTCTGTCTCTGTGCCTCTGTTTCTGTGTCTCTGTGTCTCTGTCTCTGTGTCTCTGTCTCTGTGTCTCTGTGTCTGTGTCTCTGTCTCTGTGTCTCTGTCTCTGCGTCTCTGTCTCTGTGTCTATGCCCCTGTCCGTGTGTCTCTGGACCTGCGTCTCCGTCTCCGTGTCTCGGGCTCTATGTCTCTGTCTTTATGTCTCTGCCTCTGTGTCTCTGTCTCGGTGTCTCTGTCTCTGTGTCTCTGTCTCTGTGTCTCTGTCTCTGCGTCTCTGTCTCTGTGTCTATGTCTCTGTGTCTCTGTCCCTGAGTCTCTCTCTCTGTGTCCCTGTCTCTGTGTCTCTGTCCTTGCGTCTCCGCCTCTGTGTCTCCGTCTCTGTGTCACTGTCTTTGTGTCTATGTCTCCGTGCCTATGCCTCTGTCCGTGTGTCTCTGTACCTGTGTCTCCGTCTCTGTGTCTCTGTCTCTATGTCTCTGTCTCTGTGGCTATGTCTCTGTGTCCCTGTCCCTGTGTCACTGTCTCTGCGTCTCTGTCTCTGTGTCTATGCCTCTGTCCGTGTGTCACTGTACCTGTGTCTCCGTCTCTGTGTCTCTGTCTCTATGTCTCTGTCTCTCTGTCTCTGTCTCTGTCCCTGTGTCTCCGTTTCTGTGTCTCTCTCCCTGTGTCTCTGTCTCTGAATCTCTGTCATTGTGTCTCTGTCTCTGTGTCTCTGTCTCTTTGCCTCTGTCTCTGTGTCTCTGTCTCGGAGTCTCTCTCTCTGTGCCCCTGTCTCTGTGTCTCTGTCCTTGCGTCTCCGTCTCTGTGTCTCTGGCTCTGTGTCTCTGTCTCTGTGTCTATGTCTCTGTGCCTCTGTCTCTGTGTCTCTGCCTCTGTGTCTCTGTCTCAGTGTCTCTGTCTCTTTGCCTCTGTCTCTGTGTCTCTGTCTCTTTGCCTCTGTCTCTGTGTCTCTGTCTCGGAGTCTCTCTCTCTGTGTCCCCGTCTCTGTGTCTCTGTCCTTGCGTCTCCGTCTCTGTGTCTCTGGCTCTGTGTCTCTGTCTCTGCGTCTCTGTCTCTGTGCCTCTGTTTCTGTGTCTCTGTGTCTCTGGCTCTGTGTCTCTGTCCCTGTGTCTCTGTGTCTGTGTCTCTGTCATTGTGTCTCTGTCTCTGTGTCTATGTCTCTGTGCCTCTGTCTCTGTGTCTCTGTCTCTGTGTCTCTGTGTCTGTGTCTCTGTCTCTGTGTCTCTGTGTCTCTGCCTCTGTGTCTCTGTCTCGGTGTCTCTGTCCCTGTGCCTCCGTCTCTGTGTCACTGTCTCTATGTCCATGTCTCTGTGTCTCTGTCCCTGTGTCTCCGTCTCTGTGTCTCTGTCTCTGTGTATCTGTCTCTGTGTCCATGTCTCTGTGTCTCTATCTCTATATCTCTGTCTCTGTGCCTCTGTCTCTGTGTCTCTGTCTCTTAGAATCTGTCTCTGTGTTTCTGTCTCTGTGTCTCTGTCCCTGGGTCTCCGTCTCTGTGTCTCTGTCTCTATGTATCTGTCTCTGTGTCTCTGTCTCTGTGTCTCTGTCTCTGTCTCTGTTTCTCTTTCTCTGTGTCTCTGTCTCTATGTCTCCGTGAGTGTGTCTCCGTCTCTGTGTCTCTGTCTCTGTGCCTCTGCCTCTCTGTATCTGTCTATGTGTCTCTGTCTCCGTGTCTCTGCCTCAGTGTCTCTGTCTCTTTTTTCTCTGTCTCTGCGTCTCTGTCTCCGTCTCTGTGTCTCTGTCTCTGTGTCTCCGTCCCTGTGTCTCCGTCTCTGTGTCACTGTCTCTGTGTCTCTGTCCCTGTGTCTCCGTCTCTGCGTCTCTGTCTCTGTGTCTATGTCTCTGTGTCTCTGTCTCTGTGTTTCTCTCTTTATGTATCTGTCTCTGTGTCTCTGTCTCTGTGAATCTGTCTCTGTGTTTCTGTCTCTGTGTCTCTGTCTCTGTGTCTCTGACTCTGTGTCTCTGTCTCTGTGTCTCTGCCTCTGTGTCTCTGTCTCTGTGTCTCTGTCTCTGTGTCTCTGTCTCTGTGTCTCTGTCTCTGTGTCTCTGTGTCTGTGTCTCTGTCTCTGTGTCTCTGTCTCTGTGTCTCTGCCTCTGTGCCTCTGCCTCTGTGTCTCGGTCTCTGTGTCTCTGTCTCTGCGTCTCTGTCTCTGTGCCTCTGCCTCTGTGCCTCTGCCTCTGTGTCTCGGTCTCTGTGTCTCTGTCTCTGCGTCTCTGTCTCTGTGCCTCTGTTTCTGTGTCTCTGTGTCTCTGTCTCTGTGTCTCTGTCTCTGTGTCTCTGTGTCTGTGTCTCTGTCTCTGTGTCTCTGTCTCTGCGTCTCTGTCTCTGTGTCTATGCCCCTGTCCGTGTGTCTCTGGACCTGCGTCTCCGTCTCCGTGTCTCGGGCTCTATGTCTCTGTCTTTATGTCTCTGCCTCTGTGTCTCTGTCTCGGTGTCTCTGTCTCTGTGTCTCTGTCTCTGTGTCTCTGTCTCTGCGTCTCTGTCTCTGTGTCTATGTCTCTGTGTCTCTGTCCCTGAGTCTCTCTCTCTGTGTCCCTGTCTCTGTGTCTCTGTCCTTGCGTCTCCGCCTCTGTGTCTCCGTCTCTGTGTCACTGTCTTTGTGTCTATGTCTCCGTGCCTATGCCTCTGTCCGTGTGTCTCTGTACCTGTGTCTCCGTCTCTGTGTCACTGTCTCTATGTCTCTGTCTCTGTGGCTATGTCTCTGTGTCCCTGTCCCTGTGTCACTGTCTCTGCGTCTCTGTCTCTGTGTCTATGCCTCTGTCCGTGTGTCACTGTACCTGTGTCTCCGTCTCTGTCTCTCTGTCTCTATGTCTCTGCCTCTCTGTCTCTGTCTCTGTCCCTGTGTCTCCGTTTCTGTGTCTCTCTCCCTGTGTCTCTGTCTCTGAATCTCTGTCATTGTGTCTCTGTCTCTGTGTCTCTGTCTCTTTGCCTCTGTCTCTGTGTCTCTGTCTCGGAGTCTCTCTCTCTGTGCCCCTGTCTCTGTGTCTCTGTCCTTGCGTCTCCGTCTCTGTGTCTCTGGCTCTGTGTCTCTGTCTCTGTGTCTATGTCTCTGTGCCTCTGTCTCTGTGTCTCTGCCTCTGTGTCTCTGTCTCAGTGTCTCTGTCTCTTTGCCTCTGTCTCTGTGTCTCTGTCTCTTTGCCTCTGTCTCTGTGTCTCTGTCTCGGAGTCTCTCTCTCTGTGTCTCTGTCTCTGTGTCTCTGTCTCTGTGTCTCTGTCTCTGTGTCTCTGTCTCTGTGTCTCTGTCTCTGTGTCTCTGTCTCTGTGTCTCTGCCTCTGTGTCTCTGTCTCTGTGTCTCTGTCTCTGTGTCTCTGTCTCTGTGTCTCTGTCTCTGTGTCTCTGTCTCTGTGTCTCTGTCTCCGTGTTTCTGTCTCCGTGTCTCTGTCTCTGTGCCTCTGTCTCTGTGTCTCTGTCTCTTTGAATCTGTCTCTGTGTTTCTGTCTCTGTGTCTCTGTCCCTGTGTCTCCGTCTCTGTGTCTCTGTCTCTGTGTCTCTGTCTCTGTGTCTCTGTCTCTGAGTCTCTGTCTCTGTGTCTCTGTATCTGTGTCTATGCCTCTGTCCGTGTGTCACTGTACCTATGTCTCCGTCTCTGTGTCTCTGTCTCTATGTCTCTGTCTCTGTCTCTGTCTCTGTCTCTGTCTCTGTGTCTCCGTCTCTGTGTCTCTCTCCCTGTGTCTCTGTCTCTGAATCTCTGTCATTGTGTCTCTGTCTCTGTGTGTCTCTGTCTCTGTGTCTCTGTCTCTGTGTCTCTGTCTCTGTGTCTCTGTCTCTGTGTCTCTGTCTCTGTGACTCTGTCTCTGTGTCTCTGTCTCTGTGTCTCTGTCTCTGTGTCTCCGTCTCTGTGTGTCGGTCTCTATGTCTCTGTCTCTGTGTCTCTGCCTGTGTGTCTCTGTCTCGGTGTCTCTGTCCCTGTGCCTCCGTCTCTGTGTCTCTGTCTCTGTGTCTGTGTCACCGTGTCCCTGTCTCCGTCCCTATGTCTCTGTCTCTGTGTCTCTGTCTCTATGAATCTGTCTCTGTGTTTCTGTCTCTGTGTCTCTGGCCCTGTGTCTCCGTCTCTGTATCTCTGTCCCCTGACTCTGTCTCTGCGTCTCTGTCTCTGTGTATCTGTCTCTGTGTCTCTGTCTGTGTGTCTCTGTCTCTGTGTCTCTGTCGCTGTGTCACTGTCTCTGATTCTCTGTCTCTGATTCTCAGTCTCTGTGTCTCTGTCTCTGTGTCTCTGTCTCTGTGTCTCTGTCTCTGTGTCTCTTCTCTGTGTCCCTGTCTCTGTGTCTCTGTCTCTGTGTCTCTGTCTCTGTGTCTCTGTCTCTGTGTCTCTGTCTCTGTGTTTCTGTCTCTGTGTCTCTGTCTCCGTGTCCCTGTCCCTGCGTCTCCGTCTCTGTGTCTCTGCCTCTGTCTCTGCCTCTGTGTCTCTGCCTCTGTATCTTTCTCTGCGTCTCCGTCTCTGTATCTCTGTCTCTGTGTCTCTGTCTCTGTCTCTGTCTCTGTCTCTGTGTCTCCGTCTCTGTGTCTCTCTCCCTGTGTCTCTGTCTCTGAATCTCTGTCATTGTGTCTCTGTCTCTGTGTGTCTCTGTCTCTGTGTCTCTGTCTCTGTGTCTCTGTCTCTGTGTCTCTGTCTCTGTGTCTCTGTCTCTGTGACTCTGTCTCTGTGTCTCTGTCTCTGTGTCTCTGTCTCTGTGTCTCCGTCTCTGTGTGTCGGTCTCTATGTCTCTGTCTCTGTGTCTCTGCCTGTGTGTCTCTGTCTCGGTGTCTCTGTCCCTGTGCCTCCGTCTCTGTGTCACTGTCTCTGTGTCTCTGTCTCTGTGTTTCGGTCTCTGTGTCTCTGGCCCTGTGTCTCCGTCTCTGTATCTCTGTCCTTCTGACTCTGTCTCTGTGTCACTGTGTCTGAATCTCTGTATCTGCGTCTCTGCCTCTGTGTCTCTGACTCTGTGTCTCTGTCTCTATGTCCATGTCTCTGTGTCTCTATCTCTGTGTCACTGTCTCTGTGTCTCTGTCTCTGTGTCTCTGTCTCTGTGTCTCTGTCTCTGTGTCTCTGTCTCTGTGTCTCCGTCTCTGTGTCCCTGTCGCTGTGTCTCCGTCTCTGTGTCACTGTCTCTGTGTCTCTGTCTCTGTGTCTCTGTCCCTGTGTCTCTGTCTCTGTGTCTCTGCCTCTGTGTCTCTGTCTCTGTGACTCTGTCTCTGTGTCTATGTCTCTGTGCCTCTGTCTCTGTGTCTCTGCCTCTGTGTCTCTGTCTCAGTGTCTCTGTCTCTTTGCCTCTGTCTCTGTGTCTCTGTCTCTGTGCCTCTGTTTCTGTGTCTCTGTGTCTCTGGCTCTGTGTCTCTGTCCCTGTGTCTCTGTGTCTGTGTCTCTGTCATTGTGTCTCTGTCATTGTGTCTCTGTCTCTGTGTCTATGTCTCTGTGCCTCTGTCTCTGTGTCTCTGTCTCTGTGTCTCTGTGTCTGTGTCTCTGTCTCTGTGTCTCTGTGTCTCTGCCTCTGTGTCTCTGTCTCGGTGTCTCTGTCCCTGTGCCTCCGTCTCTGTGTCACTGTCTCTATGTCCATGTCTCTGTGTCTCTGTCCCTGTGTCTCCGTCTCTGTGTCTCTGTCTCTGTGTATCTGTCTCTGTGTCCATGTCTCTGTGTCTCTATCTCTATGTCTCTGTCTCTGTGCCTCTGTCTCTGTGTCTCTGTCTCTTAGAATCTGTCTCTGTGTTTCTGTCTCTGTGTCTCTGTCCCTGTGTCTCCGTCTCTGTGTCTCTGTCTCTATGTATCTGTCTCTGTGTCTCTGTCTCTGTGTCTCTGTCTCTGTCTCTGTTTCTCTTTCTCTGTGTCTCTGTCTCTATGTCTCCGTGAGTGTGTCTCCGTCTCTGTGTCTCTGTCTCTGTGCCTCTGCCTCTGTGTATCTGTCTATGTGTCTCTGTCTCCGTGTCTCTGCCTCAGTGTCTCTGTTTCTTTTTTCTCTGTCTCTGCGTCTCTGTCTCTGTGTCTCTGTCTCTGTGTCTCTGTCTCTGTGTCTCTGTCTCTGTGTCTCTGTCTCTGTGTCTCTGTCTCTGTGTCTCTGTCTCTGTGTCTCTGTCTCTGTGTCTATGTCTCTGTGCCTCTGTCTCTGTGTCTCTGTCTCTGTGTCTCTGTGTCTGTGTCTCTGTCTCTGTGTCTCTGTGTCTCTGCCTCTGTGTCTCTGTCTCGGTGTCTCTGTCCCTGTGCCTCCGTCTCTGTGTCACTGTCTCTATGTCCATGTCTCTGTGTCTCTGTCCCTGTGTCTCCGTCTCTGTGTCTCTGTCTCTGTGTATCTGTCTCTGTGTCCATGTCTCTGTGTCTCTATCTCTATGTCTCTGTCTCTGTGCCTCTGTCTCTGTGTCTCTGTCTCTTAGAATCTGTCTCTGTGTTTCTGTCTCTGTGTCTCTGTCCCTGTGTCTCCGTCTCTGTGTCTCTGTCTCTATGTATCTGTCTCTGTGTCTCTGTCTCTGTGTCTCTGTCTCTGTCTCTGTTTCTCTTTCTCTGTGTCTCTGTCTCTATGTCTCCGTGAGTGTGTCTCCGTCTCTGTGTCTCTGTCTCTGTGCCTCTGCCTCTGTGTATCTGTCTATGTGTCTCTGTCTCCGTGTCTCTGCCTCAGTGTCTCTGTCTCTTTTTTCTCTGTCTCTGCGTCTCTGTCTCTGTGTCTCTGTCTCTGTGTCTCTGTCTCTGTGTCTCTGTCTCTGTGTCTCTGTCTCTGTGTCTCTGTCTCTGTGTCTCTGTCTCTGTGTCTCTGTCTCTGTGTCTCTGTCTCTGTGTCTCTGTCTCTGTGTCTCTGCCTCTGTGTCTCTGTCTCTGTGTCTCTGTCTCTGTGTCTCTGTCTCTGTGTCTCTGTCTCCGTGTTTCTGTCTCCGTGTCTCTGTCTCTGTGTCTCTGTCTCTGTGTCTATGCCTCTGTCCGTGTGTCACTGTACCTGTGTCTCCGTCTCTGTGTCTCTGTCTCTGTATCTCTGTCCCTCTGACTCTGTCTCTGTGTCACTGTGTCTGAATCTCTGTCTCTGCGTCTCTGTCTCTGTGTCTCTGTCTCTATGTCCATGTCTCTGTGTCTCTATCTCTGTGTCTCTGTCTCTGTGCCTCTGTCTCTGTGTCTCTGTCTCTTTGAATCTGTCTCTGTGTTTCTGTCTCTGTGTCTCTGTCCCTGTGTCTCCGTCTCTGTGTCTCTGTCTCTGTGTCTCTGTCTCTGTGTCTCTGTCTCTGAGTCTCTGTCTCTGTGTCTCTGTCTCTGTGTCTCTGTCTCTGTGTCTCTGTCTCTGTGTCTCTGTCTCTGTGTCTCTGTCTCTGTGTCTCTGTCTCTGTGTCTCTGTCTCTGTGTCTCTGTCTCTGTGTCTCTGCCTCTGTGTCTCTGTCTCTGTGTCTCTGTCTCTGTGTCTCTGTCTCTGTGTCTCTGTCTCTGTGTCTCTGTCTCTGTGTCTCTGTCTCTGTGCCTCTGTCTCTGTGTCTCTGTCTCTGTGTCTCTGTCTCTGTGTCTCTGTCTCCGTGTCCCTGTCCCTGCGTCTCCGTCTCTGTGTCTCTGCCTCTGTCTCTGTCTCTGTGTCTCTGCCTCTGTATCTTTCTCTGCGTCTCCGTCTCTGTATCTCTGTCTCTGTGTCTCTGTCCCTGAGTCTCTCTCTCTGTGTCCCTGTCTCTGTGTCTCTGTCCATGCGTCTCCGCCTCTGTGTCTCCGTCTCTGTGTCTCTGTCTTTGTGTCTATGTCTCCGTGCCTATGCCTCTGTCCGTGTGTCTCTGTACCTGTGTCTCCGTCTCTGGGGCTCTCTCTCTATGTCTCTGTCTCTGTGGCTATGTCTCTGTGTCCCTGTCCCTGTGTCACTGTCTCTGTGTCTCTGTATCTGTGTCTATGCCTCTGTCCGTGTGTCACTGTACCTGTGTCTCCGTCTCTGTGTCTCTGTCTCTATGTCTCTGTCTCTGTCTCTGTCTCTGTCTCTGTGTCTCCGTTTCTGTGTCTCTCTCCCTGTGTCTCTGTCTCTGAATCTCTGTCATTGTGTCTCTGTCTCTGTGTCTCTGTCTCTATGAATCTGTCTCTGTGTTTCTGTCTCTGTGTCTCTGGCCCTGTGTCTCCGTCTCTCTATCTCTGTCCCCTGACTCTGTCTCTGTGTCACTGTGTCTGAATCTCTGTCTCTGTGCCTCTGCCTCTGTGTATCTGTCTATGTGTCTCTGTCTCCGTGTCTCTGCCTCAGTGTCCCTGTCTCTTTTTTCTCTGTCTCTGTGTCTCTGTCTCCGTCTCCGTGTCTCTGTCTCTGTGTCTCCGTCCCTGTGTCTTCGTCGCTGTGTCACTGTCTCTGTGTCTCTGTCTCTGAGTCTCTGCATCTGTGTCTCTGTCTCTGTCTCTGTCTCTGTCTCTGTCTCTGTGTCTCTGTCTCTGTGGCTATGTCTCTGTGTCCCTGTCCCTGTGTCTCTGTCTCTGTGGCTATGTCTGTGTGTCCCTGTCTCTGTGTCTCTGTCCCTGTGTCTCCGTCTCTGTTTCTCTGTCTCTGTCTCTGTGTCTCTGCCTCTGTGTCTCTCTCTCTGTGTCTCTGTCTCTGTGTCTCTGTCTCTGTGTCTCTGTCTCTGTGTCTCTGACTCTGTGTCTCTGTCTCTGTGTCTCTGTCTCTGTGTCTCTGTCTCTGAGTGTCTGCCTCTGTGTCTTTGTCTCTGTGTCTCTGTCTCTGTGTCTCTGTCTCTGTGTCTCTGTCTCTGTGTCTCTGTCTCTGTGTCTCTGTCTCTGTGTCTCTGTCTCTGTGTCTCTCTCTGTGTCTCTCTCTCTGTGTCTCTGTCCCTGTGTCTCCGTCTCTGTGTCTCTGTCTCTGTCTCTGTGTCTCTGCCTCTGTGTCTCTCTCTCTGTGTCCCTGTCCCCGTGTCACTGTCTCTGCGTCTCTGTCTCTGTGTCTATGCCTCTGTCCGTGTGTCACTGTACCTGTGTCTCCGTCTCTGTGTCTCTGTCTCTGTCTCTATGTCTCTGTCTCTCTAATCTCTGTCTGTGTCTCTGTGTCTCCGTCTCTGTGTCTCTCTCCCTGTGTCTCTGTCTCTGAATCTCTGTCATTGTGTCTCTGTCTCTGTGTCTCTGTCTCTGTGTCTCTGTCTCTGTGTCTCTGTATCTGTGTCTATGTCTCTGTGTCTATGTCTCTGTGTCTCTGTCTCTTTGCCTCTGTCTCTGTGTCTCTGTCTCGGAGTCTCCCTCTCTGTGTCCCTGTCTCTGTGTCTCTGTCTCTGAGTCTCTGTCTCTGTGTCTTTGTCTCCGTCTCTGTGTCTCTGTCTCCGAGTCTCTGTCTCTGCGTCCCTGTCTCTGTGTCCCTGTCCCTGCGTCTCCGTCTCTGTGTCTCTGCCTCTGTCTCTGTCTCTGTGTCTCTGCCTCTGTATCTTTCTCTGCGTCTCCGTCTCTGTATCTCTGTCTCTGTGTCTCTGTCCCTGAGTCTCTCTCTCTGTGTTCCTGTCTCTGTGTCTCTGTCCTTGCGTCTCCGCCTCTGTGTCTCCGTCTCTGTGTCTCTGTCTTTTTGTCTATGTCTCCGTGCCTATGTCTCTGTCCGTGTGTCTCTGTACCTGTGTCTCCGTCTCTGTGTCTCTGTCTCTATGTCTCTGTCTCTGCGTCCCTGTCTCTGTGTCCCTGTCCCTGTGTCACTGTCTCTGCGTCTCTGTCTCTGTGTCTATGCCTCTGTCCGTGTGTCACTGTACCTGTGTCTCCGTCTCTGTGTATCTGTCTCTATGTCTCTGTCTCTCTGTCTCTGTCTCTGTCTCTGTCTCTGTGTCTCCGTTTCTGTGTCTCTCTCCCTGTGTCTCTGTCTCTGAATCTCTGTCATTGTGTCTCTGTCTCTGTGTCTCTGTCTCTGTGTCTCTGTTTCTGTGTCTCAATCTCTGTGTCTCTGTCTCTGTGTCTATGTCTCTGTGCCTCTGTCTCTGTGTCTCTGTCTCTGTGTCTCTGTCTCTGTGTCTCTGTGTCTGTGTCTCTGTCTCTGTGTCTCTGTCTCTGTGTCTCTGGCTCTGTGCCTCTGCCTCTGTGTCTCGGTCTCTGTGTCTCTGTCTCTGCGTCTCTGTCTCTGTGCCTCTGCCTCTGTGCCTCTGCCTCTGTGTCTCGGTCTCTGTGTCTCTGTCTCTGCGTCTCTGTCTCTGTGCCTCTGTTTCTGTGTCTCTGTGTCTCTGTCTCTGTGTCTCTGTCTCTGTGTCTCTGTGTCTGTGTCTCTGTCTCTGTGTCTCTGTCTCTGCGTCTCTGTCTCTGTGTCTATGCCCCTGTCCGTGTGTCTCTGGACCTGCGTCTCCGTCTCAGTGTCTCGGGCTCTATGTCTCTGTCTTTATGTCTCTGCCTCTGTGTCTCTGTCTCGGTGTCTCTGTCTCTGTGTCTCTGTCTCTGTGTCTCTGTCTCTGCGTCTCTGTCTCTGTGTCTATGTCTCTGTGTCTCTGTCCCTGAGTCTCTCTCTCTGTGTCCCTGTCTCTCTGTCTCTGTCCTTGCGTCTCCGCCTCTGTGTCTCCGTCTCTGTGTCACTGTCTTTGTGTCTATGTCTCCGTGCCTATGCCTCTGTCCGTGTGTCTCTGTACCTGTGTCTCCGTCTCTGTGTCTCTGTCTCTATGTCTCTGTCTCTGTGGCTATGTCTCTGTGTCCCTGTCCCTGTGTCACTGTCTCTGCGTCTCTGTCTCTGTGTCTATGCCTCTGTCCGTGTGTCACTGTACCTGTGTCTCCGTCTCTGTGTCTCTGTCTCTATGTCTCTGCCTCTCTGTCTCTGTCTCTGTCCCTGTGTCTCCGTTTCTGTGTCTCTCTCCCTGTGTCTCTGTCTCTGAATCTCTGTCATTGTGTCTCTGTCTCTGTGTCTCTGTCTCTTTGCCTCTGTCTCTGTGTCTCTGTCTCGGAGTCTCTCTCTCTGTGCCCCTGTCTCTGTGTCTCTGTCCTTGCGTCTCCGTCTCTGTGTCTCTGGCTCTGTGTCTCTGTCTCTGTGTCTATGTCTCTGTGCCTCTGTCTCTGTGTCTCTGCCTCTGTGTCTCTGTCTCAGTGTCTCTGTCTCTTTGCCTCTGTCTCTGTGTCTCTGTCTCTTTGCCTCTGTCTCTGTGTCTCTGTCTCGGAGTCT
The DNA here is from genome assembly GCA_945859595.2 of Megachile willughbiella. Classification (NCBI taxonomy): domain Eukaryota; kingdom Metazoa; phylum Arthropoda; class Insecta; order Hymenoptera; family Megachilidae; genus Megachile; species Megachile willughbiella. The sequence goes on from CAMAOD020000286.1 coordinate 1,933,883, forward strand.
CTCTCTCTGTGTCCCCGTCTCTGTGTCTCTGTCCTTGCGTCTCCGTCTCTGTGTCTCTGGCTCTGTGTCTCTGTCTCTGCGTCTCTGTCTCTGTGCCTCTGTTTCTGTGTCTCTGTGTCTCTGGCTCTGTGTCTCTGTCCCTGTGTCTCTGTGTCTGTGTCTCTGTCATTGTGTCTCTGTCTCTGTGTCTATGTCTCTGTGCCTCTGTCTCTGCGTCCCTGTCTCTGTGTCCCTGTCCCTGTGTCACTGTCTCTGCGTCTCTGTCGCTGTGTCTATGCCTCTGTCCGTGTGTCACTGTACCTGTGTCTCCGTCTCTGTGTATCTGTCTCTATGTCTCTGTCTCTCTGTCTCTGTCTGTGTCTCTGTCTCTGTATCTCCGTTTCTGTGTCTCTCTCCCTGTGTCTCTGTCTCTGAATCTCTGTCATTGTGTCTCTGTCTCTGTGTCTCTGTCTCTGTGTCTCTGTCTCTGTGTCTCAATCTCTGTGTCTCTGTCTCTGTGTCTATGTCTCTGTGTCTCTGTCTCTTTGCCTCTGTCTCTGTGTCTCTGTCTCGGAGTCTCTCTCTCTGTGCCCCTGTCTCTGTGTCTCTGTCCTTGCGTCTCCGTCTCTGTGTCTCTGGCTCTGTGTCTCTGTCTCTGTGTCTATGTCTCTGTGCCTCTGTCTCTGTGTCTCTGTCTCTGTGTCTCTGTCTCTGTGTCTCTGTGTCTGTGTCTCTGTCTCTGTGTCTCTGTCTCTGTGTCTCTGCCTCTGTGCCTCTGCCTCTGTGTCTCGGTCTCTGTGTCTCTGTCTCTGCGTCTCTGTCTCTGTGCCTCTGCCTCTGTGCCTCTGCCTCTGTGTCTCGGTCTCTGTGTCTCTGTCTCTGCGTCTCTGTCTCTGTGCCTCTGTTTCTGTGTCTCTGTGTCTCTGTCTCTGTGTCTCTGTCTCTGTGTCTCTGTGTCTGTGTCTCTGTCTCTGTGTCTCTGTCTCTGCGTCTCTGTCTCTGTGTCTATGCCCCTGTCCGTGTGTCTCTGGACCTGCGTCTCCGTCTCCGTGTCTCGGGCTCTATGTCTCTGTCTTTATGTCTCTGCCTCTGTGTCTCTGTCTCGGTGTCTCTGTCTCTGTGTCTCTGTCTCTGTGTCTCTGTCTCTGCGTCTCTGTCTCTGTGTCTATGTCTCTGTGTCTCTGTCCCTGAGTCTCTCTCTCTGTGTCCCTGTCTCTGTGTCTCTGTCCTTGCGTCTCCGCCTCTGTGTCTCCGTCTCTGTGTCACTGTCTTTGTGTCTATGTCTCCGTGCCTATGCCTCTGTCCGTGTGTCTCTGTACCTGTGTCTCCGTCTCTGTGTCTCTGTCTCTATGTCTCTGTCTCTGTGGCTATGTCTCTGTGTCCCTGTCCCTGTGTCACTGTCTCTGCGTCTCTGTCTCTGTGTCTATGCCTCTGTCCGTGTGTCACTGTACCTGTGTCTCCGTCTCTGTGTCTCTGTCTCTATGTCTCTGTCTCTCTGTCTCTGTCTCTGTCCCTGTGTCTCCGTTTCTGTGTCTCTCTCCCTGTGTCTCTGTCTCTGAATCTCTGTCATTGTGTCTCTGTCTCTGTGTCTCTGTCTCTTTGCCTCTGTCTCTGTGTCTCTGTCTCGGAGTCTCTCTCTCTGTGCCCCTGTCTCTGTGTCTCTGTCCTTGCGTCTCCGTCTCTGTGTCTCTGGCTCTGTGTCTCTGTCTCTGTGTCTATGTCTCTGTGCCTCTGTCTCTGTGTCTCTGCCTCTGTGTCTCTGTCTCAGTGTCTCTGTCTCTTTGCCTCTGTCTCTGTGTCTCTGTCTCTTTGCCTCTGTCTCTGTGTCTCTGTCTCGGAGTCTCTCTCTCTGTGTCCCCGTCTCTGTGTCTCTGTCCTTGCGTCTCCGTCTCTGTGTCTCTGGCTCTGTGTCTCTGTCTCTGCGTCTCTGTCTCTGTGCCTCTGTTTCTGTGTCTCTGTGTCTCTGGCTCTGTGTCTCTGTCCCTGTGTCTCTGTGTCTGTGTCTCTGTCATTGTGTCTCTGTCTCTGTGTCTATGTCTCTGTGCCTCTGTCTCTGTGTCTCTGTCTCTGTGTCTCTGTGTCTGTGTCTCTGTCTCTGTGTCTCTGTGTCTCTGCCTCTGTGTCTCTGTCTCGGTGTCTCTGTCCCTGTGCCTCCGTCTCTGTGTCACTGTCTCTATGTCCATGTCTCTGTGTCTCTGTCCCTGTGTCTCCGTCTCTGTGTCTCTGTCTCTGTGTATCTGTCTCTGTGTCCATGTCTCTGTGTCTCTATCTCTATATCTCTGTCTCTGTGCCTCTGTCTCTGTGTCTCTGTCTCTTAGAATCTGTCTCTGTGTTTCTGTCTCTGTGTCTCTGTCCCTGGGTCTCCGTCTCTGTGTCTCTGTCTCTATGTATCTGTCTCTGTGTCTCTGTCTCTGTGTCTCTGTCTCTGTCTCTGTTTCTCTTTCTCTGTGTCTCTGTCTCTATGTCTCCGTGAGTGTGTCTCCGTCTCTGTGTCTCTGTCTCTGTGCCTCTGCCTCTCTGTATCTGTCTATGTGTCTCTGTCTCCGTGTCTCTGCCTCAGTGTCTCTGTCTCTTTTTTCTCTGTCTCTGCGTCTCTGTCTCCGTCTCTGTGTCTCTGTCTCTGTGTCTCCGTCCCTGTGTCTCCGTCTCTGTGTCACTGTCTCTGTGTCTCTGTCCCTGTGTCTCCGTCTCTGCGTCTCTGTCTCTGTGTCTATGTCTCTGTGTCTCTGTCTCTGTGTTTCTCTCTTTATGTATCTGTCTCTGTGTCTCTGTCTCTGTGAATCTGTCTCTGTGTTTCTGTCTCTGTGTCTCTGTCTCTGTGTCTCTGACTCTGTGTCTCTGTCTCTGTGTCTCTGCCTCTGTGTCTCTGTCTCTGTGTCTCTGTCTCTGTGTCTCTGTCTCTGTGTCTCTGTCTCTGTGTCTCTGTGTCTGTGTCTCTGTCTCTGTGTCTCTGTCTCTGTGTCTCTGCCTCTGTGCCTCTGCCTCTGTGTCTCGGTCTCTGTGTCTCTGTCTCTGCGTCTCTGTCTCTGTGCCTCTGCCTCTGTGCCTCTGCCTCTGTGTCTCGGTCTCTGTGTCTCTGTCTCTGCGTCTCTGTCTCTGTGCCTCTGTTTCTGTGTCTCTGTGTCTCTGTCTCTGTGTCTCTGTCTCTGTGTCTCTGTGTCTGTGTCTCTGTCTCTGTGTCTCTGTCTCTGCGTCTCTGTCTCTGTGTCTATGCCCCTGTCCGTGTGTCTCTGGACCTGCGTCTCCGTCTCCGTGTCTCGGGCTCTATGTCTCTGTCTTTATGTCTCTGCCTCTGTGTCTCTGTCTCGGTGTCTCTGTCTCTGTGTCTCTGTCTCTGTGTCTCTGTCTCTGCGTCTCTGTCTCTGTGTCTATGTCTCTGTGTCTCTGTCCCTGAGTCTCTCTCTCTGTGTCCCTGTCTCTGTGTCTCTGTCCTTGCGTCTCCGCCTCTGTGTCTCCGTCTCTGTGTCACTGTCTTTGTGTCTATGTCTCCGTGCCTATGCCTCTGTCCGTGTGTCTCTGTACCTGTGTCTCCGTCTCTGTGTCACTGTCTCTATGTCTCTGTCTCTGTGGCTATGTCTCTGTGTCCCTGTCCCTGTGTCACTGTCTCTGCGTCTCTGTCTCTGTGTCTATGCCTCTGTCCGTGTGTCACTGTACCTGTGTCTCCGTCTCTGTCTCTCTGTCTCTATGTCTCTGCCTCTCTGTCTCTGTCTCTGTCCCTGTGTCTCCGTTTCTGTGTCTCTCTCCCTGTGTCTCTGTCTCTGAATCTCTGTCATTGTGTCTCTGTCTCTGTGTCTCTGTCTCTTTGCCTCTGTCTCTGTGTCTCTGTCTCGGAGTCTCTCTCTCTGTGCCCCTGTCTCTGTGTCTCTGTCCTTGCGTCTCCGTCTCTGTGTCTCTGGCTCTGTGTCTCTGTCTCTGTGTCTATGTCTCTGTGCCTCTGTCTCTGTGTCTCTGCCTCTGTGTCTCTGTCTCAGTGTCTCTGTCTCTTTGCCTCTGTCTCTGTGTCTCTGTCTCTTTGCCTCTGTCTCTGTGTCTCTGTCTCGGAGTCTCTCTCTCTGTGTCCCCGTCTCTGTGTCTCTGTCCTTGCGTCTCCGTCTCTGTGTCTCTGGCTCTGTGTCTCTGTCTCTGCGTCTCTGTCTCTGTGCCTCTGTTTCTGTGTCTCTGTGTCTCTGGCTCTGTGTCTCTGTCCCTGTGTCTCTGTGTCTGTGTCTCTGTCATTGTGTCTCTGTCTCTGTGTCTATGTCTCTGTGCCTCTGTCTCTGCGTCCCTGTCTCTGTGTCCCTGTCCCTGTGTCACTGTCTCTGCGTCTCTGTCTCTGTGTCTATGCCTCTGTCCGTGTGTCACTGTACCTGTGTCTCCGTCTCTGTGTATCTGTCTCTATGTCTCTGTCTCTCTGTCTCTGTCTGTGTCTCTGTCTCTGTATCTCCGTTTCTGTGTCTCTCTCCCTGTGTCTCTGTCTCTGAATCTCTGTCATTGTGTCTCTGTCTCTGTGTCTCTGTCTCTGTGTCTCTGTCTCTGTGTCTCAATCTCTGTGTCTCTGTCTCTGTGTCTATGTCTCTGTGTCTCTGTCTCGGAGTCTCTCTCTCTGTGCCCCTGTCTCTGTGTCTCTGTCCTTGCGTCTCCGTCTCTGTGTCTCTGGCTCTGTGTCTCTGTCTCTGTGTCTATGTCTCTGTGCCTCTGTCTCTGTGTCTCTGTCTCTGTGTCTCTGTCTCTGTGTCTCTGTGTCTGTGTCTCTGTCTCTGTGTCTCTGTCTCTGTGTCTCTGCCTCTGTGCCTCTGCCTCTGTGTCTCGGTCTCTGTGTCTCTGTCTCTGCGTCTCTGTCTCTGTGCCTCTGCCTCTGTGCCTCTGCCTCTGTGTCTCGGTCTCTGTGTCTCTGTCTCTGCGTCTCTGTCTCTGTGCCTCTGTTTCTGTGTCTCTGTGTCTCTGTCTCTGTGTCTCTGTCTCTGTGTCTCTGTGTCTGTGTTTCTGTCTCTGTGTCTCTGTCTCTGCGTCTCTGTCTCTGTGTCTATGCCCCTGTCCGTGTGTCTCTGGACCTGCGTCTCCGTCTCCGTGTCTCGGGCTCTATGTCTCTGTCTTTATGTCTCTGCCTCTGTGTCTCTGTCTCGGTGTCTCTGTCTCTGTGTCTCTGTCTCTGTGTCTCTGTCTCTGCGTCTCTGTCTCTGTGTCTATGTCTCTGTGTCTCTGTCCCTGAGTCTCTCTCTCTGTGTCCCTGTCTCTGTGTCTCTGTCCTTGCGTCTCCGCCTCTGTGTCTCCGTCTCTGTGTCACTGTCTTTGTGTCTATGTCTCCGTGCCTATGCCTCTGTCCGTGTGTCTCTGTACCTGTGTCTCCGTCTCTGTGTCTCTGTCTCTATGTCTCTGTCTCTGTGGCTATGTCTCTGTGTCCCTGTCCCTGTGTCACTGTCTCTGCGTCTCTGTCTCTGTGTCTATGCCTCTTTCCGTGTGTCACTGTACCTGTGTCTCCGTCTCTGTGTCTCTGTCTCTATGTCTCTGTCTCTCTGTCTCTGTCTCTGTCCCTGTGTCTCCGTTTCTGTGTCTCTCTCCCTGTGTCTCTGTCTCTGAATCTCTGTCATTGTGTCTCTGTCTCTGTGTCTCTGTCTCTTTGCCTCTGTCTCTGTGTCTCTGTCTCGGAGTCTCTCTCTCTGTGCCCCTGTCTCTGTGTCTCTGTCCTTGCGTCTCCGTCTCTGGGTCTCTGGCTCTGTGTCTCTGTCTCTGTGTCTATGTCTCTGTGCCTCTGTCTCTGTGTCTCTGCCTCTGTGTCTCTGTCTCAGTGTCTCTGTCTCTTTGCCTCTGTCTCTGTGTCTCTGTCTCTTTGCCTCTGTCTCTGTGTCTCTGTCTCGGAGTCTCTCTCTCTGTGTCCCCGTCTCTGTGTCTCTGTCCTTGCGTCTCCGTCTCTGTGTCTCTGGCTCTGTGTCTCTGTCTCTGCGTCTCTGTCTCTGTGCCTCTGTTTCTGTGTCTCTGTGTCTCTGGCTCTGTGTCTCTGTCCCTGTGTCTCTGTGTCTGTGTCTCTGTCATTGTGTCTCTGTCTCTGTGTCTATGTCTCTGTGCCTCTGTCTCTGTGTCTCTGTCTCTGTGTCTCTGTGTCTGTGTCTCTGTCTCTGTGTCTCTGTGTCTCTGCCTCTGTGTCTCTGTCTCGGTGTCTCTGTCCCTGTGCCTCCGTCTCTGTGTCACTGTCTCTATGTCCATGTCTCTGTGTCTCTGTCCCTGTGTCTCCGTCTCTGTGTCTCTGTCTCTGTGTATCTGTCTCTGTGTCCATGTCTCTGTGTCTCTATCTCTATATCTCTGTCTCTGTGCCTCTGTCTCTGTGTCTCTGTCTCTTAGAATCTGTCTCTGTGTTTCTGTCTCTGTGTCTCTGTCCCTGGGTCTCCGTCTCTGTGTCTCTGTCTCTATGTATCTGTCTCTGTGTCTCTGTCTCTGTGTCTCTGTCTCTGTCTCTGTTTCTCTTTCTCTGTGTCTCTGTCTCTATGTCTCCGTGAGTGTGTCTCCGTCTCTGTGTCTCTGTCTCTGTGCCTCTGCCTCTCTGTATCTGTCTATGTGTCTCTGTCTCCGTGTCTCTGCCTCAGTGTCTCTGTCTCTTTTTTCTCTGTCTCCGTCCCTGTGTCTCTGTCTCTGTGTCTCCGTCCCTGTGTCTCCGTCTCTGTGTCACTGTCTCTGTGTCTCTGTCCCTGTGTCTCCGTCTCTGCGTCTCTGTCTCTGTGTCTATGTCTCTGTGTCTCTGTCTCTGTGTTTCTCTCTTTATGTATCTGTCTCTGTGTCTCTGTCTCTGTGAATCTGTCTCTGTGTTTCTGTCTCTGTGTCTCTGTCTCTGTGTCTCTGACTCTGTGTCTCTGTCTCTGTGTCTCTGCCTCTGTGTCTCTGTCTCTGTGTCTCTGTCTCTGTGTCTCTGTCTCTGTGTCTCTGTCTCTGTGTCTCTGTCTCTGTGTCTCTGTCTCCGTGTTTCTGTCTCCGTGTCTCTGTCTCTGTGTCTCTGTCTCTGTGTCTATGCCTCTGTCCGTGTGTCACTGTACCTGTGTCTCCGTCTCTGTGTCTCTGTCTCTGTATCTCTGTCCCTCTGACTCTGTCTCTGTGTCACTGTCTCTGTGTCTCTGTCTCTGTGTTTCGGTCTCTGTGTCTCTGGCCCTGTGCCTCCGTCTCTGTATCTCTGTCCTTCTGACTCTGTCTCTGTGTCACTGTGTCTGAATCTCTGTATCTGCGTCTCTGCCTCCGTGTCTCTGTCTCTGTGCCTCTGTCTCTGTGTCTCTGTCTCTTTGAATCTGTCTCTGTGTTTCTGTCTCTCTGTCTCTGCGTCTCTGTCTCCGTCTCTGTGTCTCTGTCTCTGTGTCTCCGTCCCTGTGTCTCCGTCTCTGTGTCACTGTCTCTGTGTCTCTGTCCCTGTGTCTCCGTCTCTGCGTCTCTGTCTCTGTGTCTATGTCTCTGTGTCTCTGTCTCTGTGTTTCTCTCTTTATGTATCTGTCTCTGTGTCTCTGTCTCTGTGAATCTGTCTCTGTGTTTCTGTCTCTGTGTCTCTGTCTCTGTGTCTCTGACTCTGTGTCTCTGTCTCTGTGTCACTGTCTCTGTGTCTCTGTCTCTGTGTTTCGGTCTCTGTGTCTCTGGCCCTGTGTCTCCGTCTCTGTATCTCTGTCCTTCTGACTCTGTCTCTGTGTCACTGTGTCTGAATCTCTGTATCTGCGTCTCTGCCTCTGTGTCTCTGTCTCTGTGTCTCTGTCTCTATGTCCATGTCTCTGTGTCTCTATCTCTGTGTCACTGTCTCTGTGTCTCTGTCTCTGTGTCTCTGTCTCAGTGTCTCTGTCTCTGTGTCTCTGTCTCTGTGTCTCTGTCCCTGTGTCTCTGTCTCTGTGTCTCTGTCTCCGTGTTTCTGTCTCCGTGTCTCTGTCTCTGTGCCTCTGTCTCTGTGTCTCTGTCTCTTTGAATCTGTCTCTGTGTTTCTGTCTCTTTGTCTCTGTCCCTGTGTCTCCGTCTCTGTGTCTCTGTCTCTGTGTCTCTGTCTCTGTGTCTCTGTCTCTGTGTCTCTGTCTCTGTGTCTCTGTCTCTGTGACTCTGTCTCTGTGTCTCCGTCTCTGTGTCTCTCTCCCTGTGTCTCTGTCTCTGAATCTCTGTCATTGTGTCTCTGTCTCTGTGTGTCTCTGTCTCTGTGTCTCTGTCTCTGTGTCTCTGTCTCTGTGTCTCTGTCTCTGTGTCTCTGTCTCTATGTCCATGTCTCTGTGTCTCTATCTCTGTGTCACTGTCTCTGTGTCTCTGTCTCTGTGTCTCTGTCTCTGTGTCTCTGTCTCTGTGTCTCTGTCTCTGTGTCTCCGTCTCTGTGTCCCTGTCGCTGTGTCTCCGTCTCTGTGTCACTGTCTCTGTGTCTCTGTCTCTGTGTCTCTGTCCCTGTGTCTCTGTCTCTGTGTCTCTGTCTCTGTGTCTCTGTCTCTGTGTCTCTGTCTCTGTGACTCTGTCTCTGTGTCTCTGTCTCTGTGTCTCTGTCTCTGTGTCTCCGTCTCTGTGTGTCGGTCTCTATGTCTCTGTCTCTGTGTCTCTGCCTGTGTGTCTCTGTCTCGGTGTCTCTGTCCCTGTGCCTCCGTCTCTGTGTCACTGTCTCTGTGTCTCTGTCTCTGTGTTTCGGTCACTGTGTCTCTGGCCCTGTGTCTCCGTCTCTGTATCTCTGTCCTTCTGACTCTGTCTCTGTGTCTCTGTCTCTGTGTCTCTGTCTCTGTGTCTCTGTCTCTGTGTCTCTGTCTCTGTGTCTGTGTCTCTGTGTCTCTGTCTCTGTGTCTCTGTATCTGTGTCTCTGTCTCTGAGTCTCTGCATCTGTGTCTCTGTCTCTATCTCTGTCTCTGTCTCTGTGTCTCCGTTTCTGTGTCTCTCTCCCTGTGTCTCTGTCTCTGAATATCTGTCATTGTGTCTCTGTCTCTGTGTGTCTCTGTCTCTGTGTCTCTGTCTCTGTGTCTATGTCTCTGTGTCTCTGTCTCTTTGCCTCTGTCTCTGTGTCTCTGTCTCTGAGTCTCTCTCTCTGTGTCCCTGTCTCTGTGTCTCTGTCCTTGCGTCTCCGTGTCTGTGTCTCTGGCTCTGTGTCTCTGTCTCTGTGTCTATGTCTCTGTGCCTCTGTCTCTGTGTCTCTGTCTCTGTGTCTCTGTCTCTGTGGCTATGTCTCTGTGTCCCTGTCCCTGTGTCTCTGTCTCTGTGGCTATGTCTCTGTGTCCCTGTCTCTGTGTCTCTGTCCCTGTGTCTCCGTCTCTGTGTCTCTGTCTCTGTCTCTGTGTCTCTGCCTCTGTGTCTCTCTCTCTGTGTCTCTGTCTCTGTGTCTCTGTCTCTGTGTCTATGCCTCTGTCCGTGTGTCTCTGGACCTGCGTCTCCGTCTCCGTGTCTCGGTCTCTATGTCTCTGTCTTTATGTCTCTGCCTCTGTGTCTCTGTCTCTGTGACCCTGTCTCTGTGTCTCTGTCTCTGTGTCTCTGTCTCTGTGTCTCTGTCTCTGTGTCTCCGTCTCTGTGTCTCTGTCTCTGTGTCTCTGTCTCTGTGTCTCTGTCTCTGTGTCTCTGTCTCTGTGTCTCTGTCTCTGTGTCTCTGTCTCTGTGTCTCTGTCTCTGTGTCTCTGTCTCTGTGTCTCTGTCTCCGTGTCCCTGTCCCTGCGTCTCCGTCTCTGTGTCTCTGCCTCTGTCTCTGTCTCTGTGTCTCTGCCTCTGTATCTTTCTCTGCGTCTCCGTCTCTGTATCTCTGTCTCTGTGTCTCTGTCCCAGAGTCTCTCTCTCTGTGTCCCTGTCTCTGTGTCTCTGTCCATGCGTCTCCGCCTCTGTGTCTCCGTCTCTGTGTCTCTGTCTTTGTGTCTATGTCTCCGTGCATATGCCTCTGTCCGTGTGTCTCTGTACCTGTGTCTCCGTCTCTGGGGCTCTCTCTCTATGTCTCTGTCTCTGTGGCTATGTCTCTGTGTCCCTGTCCCTGTGTCACTGTCTCTGTGTCTCTGTATCTGTGTCTATGCCTCTGTCCGTGTGTCACTGTACCTGTGTCTCCGTCTCTGTGTCTCTGTCTCTATGTCTCTGTCTCTGTCTCTGTCTCTGTCTCTGTGTCTCCGTTTCTGTGTCTCTCTCCCTGTGTCTCTGTCTCTGAATCTCTGTCATTGTGTCTCTGTCTCTGTGTCTCTGTCTCTATGAATCTGTCTCTCTGTTTCTGTCTCTGTGTCTCTGGCCCTGTGTCTCCGTCTCTCTATCTCTGTCCCCTGACTCTGTCTCTGTGTCACTGTGTCTGAATCTCTGTCTCTGTGCCTCTGCCTCTGTGTATCTGTCTATGTGTCTCTGTCTCCGTGTCTCTGCCTCAGTGTCTCTGTCTCTTTTTTCTCTGTCTCTGTGTCTCTGTCTCCGTCTCCGTGTCTCTGTCTCTGTGTCTCCGTCCCTGTGTCTTCGTCGCTGTGTCACTGTCTCTGTGTCTCTGTCTCTGAGTCTCTGCATCTGTGTCTCTGTCTCTGTCTCTGTCTCTGTCTCTGTCTCTGTCTCTGTGTCTCTGTCTCTGTGGCTATGTCTCTGTGTCCCTGTCCCTGTGTCTCTGTCTCTGTGGCTATGTCTGTGTGTCCCTGTCTCTGTGTCTCTGTCCCTGTGTCTCCGTCTCTGTTTCTCTGTCTCTGTCTCTGTGTCCCTGCCTCTGTGTCTCTCTCTCTGTGTCTCTGTCTCTGTGTCTCTGTCTCTGTGTCTATGCCTCTGTCCGTGTGTCTCTGGACCTGCGTCTCCGTCTCCGTGTCTCGGTCTCTATGTCTCTGTCTTTATGTCTCTGCCTCTGTGTCTCTGTCTCTGTGTCTCTGTCTCTGTGACTCTGTCTCTGTGTCTCTGTCTCTGTGTCTCTGTCTCTGTGTCTCTGTCTCTGTGTCTCCGTCTCTGTGTCTCTGTCTCTGGCTCTGTGTCTCTGTGTCTCTGTCTCTGTGTCTCTGTCTCTGTGTCTATGCCTCTGTCCGTGTGTCTCTGGACCTGCGTCTCCGTCTCCGTGTCTCGGTCTCTATGTCTCTGTCTTTATGTCTCTGCCTCTGTGTCTCTGTCTCTGTGTCTCTGTCTCTGTGTCTCTGTCTCTGTGTCTCTGTCTCTATGTCTCTGTCTCTGTGTCTCTGTCTCTGTGTCTCTGTCTCTGTGTCTCTGTCTCTGTGTCTCTGTCTCTGTGTCTCCGTCTCTGTGTCTCTGTCTCTGTCTCTGTGTCTCTGTCTCTGTGTCTCTGTCTCTGTGTCTCTGTCTCTGTGTCTCTGTCTCTGTGTCTCTGTCTCTGTGTCTCTGTCTCTGTGTCTCTCTCTCCGTGTCCCTGTACCTGCGTCTCCGTCTCTGTGTCTCTGCCTCTGTCTCTGCCTCTGTGTCTCTGCCTCTGTATCTTTCTCTGCGTCTCCGTCTCTGTATCTCTGTCTCTGTGTCTCTGTCCCTGAGTCTCTCTCTCTGTGTCCCTGTCTCTGTGTCTCGGTCCATGCGTCTCCGCCTCTGTGTCTCCGTCTCTGTGTCTCTGTCTTTGTGTCTATGTCTCCGTGCCTATGCCTCTGTCCGTGTGTCTCTGTACCTGTGTCTCCGTCTCTGGGGCTCTCTCTCTATGTCTCTGTCTCTGTGGCTATGTCTCTGTGTCCCTGTCCCTGTGTCACTGTCTCTGTGTCTCTGTATCTGTGTCTATGCCTCTGTCCGTGTGTCACTGTACCTATGTCTCCGTCTCTGTGTCTCTGTCTCTATGTCTCTGTCTCTGTCTCTGTCTCTGTCTCTGTCTCTGTGTCTCCGTCTCTGTGTCTCTCTCCCTCTGTCTCTGTCTCTGAATCTCTGTCATTGTGTCTCTGTCTCTGTGTGTCTCTGTCTCTGTGTCTCTGTCTCTGTGTCTCTGTCTCTGTGTCTCTGTCTCTGTGTCTCTGTCTCTGTGACTCTGTCTCTGTGTCTCTGTCTCTGTGTCTCTGTCTCTGTGTCTCCGTCTCTGTGTGTCGGTCTCTATGTCTCTGCCTCTGTGTCTCTGCCTCTGTATCTTTCTCTGCGTCTCCGTCTCTGTATCTCTGTCTCTGTGTCTCTGTCCCTGAGTCTCTCTCTCTGTGTCCCTGTCTCTGTGTCTCTGTCCATGCGTCTCCGCCTCTGTGTCTCCGTCTCTGTGTCTCTGTCTTTGTGTCTATGTCTCCGTGCCTATGCCTCTGTCCGTGTGTCTCTGTACCTGTGTCTCCGTCTCTGGGGCTCTCTCTCTATGTCTCTGTCTCTGTGGCTATGTCTCTGTGTCCCTGTCCCTGTGTCACTGTCTCTGTGTCTCTGTATCTGTGTCTATGCCTCTGTCCGTGTGTCACTGTACCTGTGTCTCCGTCTCTGTGTCTCTGTCTCTATGTCTCTGTCTCTGTCTCTGTCTCTGTCTCTGTGTCTCCGTCTCTGTGTCTCTCTCCCTGTGTCTCTGTCTCTGAATCTCTGTCATTGTGTCTCTGTCTCTGTGTGTCTCTGTCTCTGTGTCTCTGTCTCTGTGTCTCTGTCTCTGTGTCTCTGTCTCTGTGTCTCTGTCTCTGTGTCTCTGTCTCTGTGTCTCTGTCTCTGTGTCTCTGTCTCTGTGTCTCTGTCTCTGTGTCTCTGTCTCTGTGTCTCTGTCTCTGTGTCTCTGTCTCTGTGTCTCTGTCTCTGTGTCTCTGTCTCTGTGTCTCTGTCTCTGTGTCTCTGTCTCTGTGTCTCTGTCTCTGTGTCTCTGTCTCTGTGTCTCTGTCTCTGTGTCTCTGTCTCTGTGTCTCTGTCTCTGTGTCTCTGTCTCTGTGTCTCTGTCTCTGTGTCTCTGTCTCTGTGTCTCTGTCTCTGTGTCTCTGTGTCTCTGTCTCTGTGATTCGTTCTCTGTGTCTCTGTCTCTGTGGCTATGTCTCTGTGTCCCTGTCCCTGTGTCACTGTCTCTGTGTCTCTGTCTCTGTGTCTCTGTCTCTGTGTCTCTGTCTCTGTGTCTCTGTCTCTGTGTCTCCGTCTCTGTGTCCCTGTCGCTGTGTCTCCGCCTCTGTGTCTCTGTCTCTGAGTCTCTGTCTCTGTGTCTCTGTCCCTGTGTCTCTGTCTCTGTGTCTCTGTCTCTGTGTCTCTGTCTCTGTGACTCTGTCTCTGTGTCTCTGTCTCTGTGTCTCTGTCTCTGTGTCTCCGTCTCTGTGTGTCGGTCTCTATGTCTCTGTCTCTGTGTCTCTGCCTGTGTGTATCTGTCTCGGTGTCTCTGTCCCTGTGCCTCCGTCTCTGTGTCACTGTCTCTGTGTCTCTGTCTCTGTGTTTCGGTCTCTGTGTCTCTGGCCCTGTGTCTCCGTCTCTGTATCTCTGTGTCTCTGTCTCTGTGATTCGTTCTCTGTGTCTCTGTCTCTGCGTCTCTGCCTCTGTGTCTCTGTCTCTGTGTCTCTGTCTCTGTGTCTCTGTCTCTATGTCCATGTCTCTGTGTCTCTATCTCTGTGTCACTGTCTCTGTGTCTCTGTCTCTGTGTCTCTGTCTCTGTGCCTCTGTCTCTGTGTCTCTGTCTCTGTGTCTCTGTCTCTGTGTCTCCGTCTCTGTGTCCCTGTCGCTGTGTCTCCGTCTCTGTGTCACTGTCTCTGTGTCTCTGTCTCTGTGTCTCTGTCCCTGTGTCTCTGTCTCTGTGTCTCTGTCTCTGTGTCTCTGTCTCTGTGTCTCCGTCTCTGTGTGTCGGTCTCTGTGTCTCTGTCTCTGTGTCTCTGCCTGTGTGTCTCTGTCTCGGTGTCTCTGTCCCTGTGCCTCCGTCTCTGCGTCACTGTCTCTGTGTCTCTGTCTCTGTGTTTCGGTCACTGTGTCTCTGGCCCTGTGTCTCCGTCTCTGTATCTCTGTCCCTCTGACTCTGTCTCTGTGTCACTGTCTCTGTGTTTCTCTCTCTGTGTCGCTGTCTCTATGTCCATGTCTCTGTGTCTCTATCTCTGTGTCTCTGTCTCTGTGCCTCTGTCTCTGTGTCGCTGTCTCTTAGAATCTGTCTCTGTGTTTCTGTATCTGTGTGTCTGTCCCTGTGTCTCCGTCTCTGTGTCTCTGTCTCTGTGTATCTGTCTCTGTGTCTCTGTCTCTGTGTCTCTGTCTCTGTCTCTGTTTCTCTTTCTCTGTGTCTCTGTCTCTATGTCTCTGTGAGTGTGTCTCCGTCTCTGTGTCTCTGTCTCCGTCCCTGTGTGTCTGTCTCTGTGTCTCTGTCTCCGTGTCTCCGTCCCTGTGTCTCTGTCTCTGTCTCTGTGCCTCTGCCTCTGTGTATCTGTCTATGTGTCTCTGTCTCCGTGTCTCTGCCTCAGTGTCTCTGTCTCTTTTTTCTCTGTCTCTGTGTCTCTGTGTCCGTCTCTGTGTCTCTGTCTCTGTGTCTCTGTCTCTGTGTCTCTGTCTCTGTGTCTCTGTCTCTGTGTCTCTGTCTCTGTGTCTCTGTCTCTGTGTCTCTGTCTCTGTGTCTCTGTCTCTGTGTCACTGTCTCTGTGTCACTGTGTCTGAATCTCTGTCTCTGTGTCTCTGTCTCTGTGCCTCTGTCTCTGTGTCTCTGTCTCTGTGTCTCTGTCTCTGTGTCTCTGTCTCTGTGTCTCTGTCTCTGTGTCTCTGTCTCTGTGTCTCTGTCTCTGTGTCTCTGTCTCTGTGTCTCTGTCTCTGTGCCTCTGTCTCTGTGTCTCTGTCTCTGTGTCTCTGTCTCTGTGTCTCTGTCTCTGCGTCTCTGTCTCTGCATCTCTGTCTCTGTGTCTCTGTCTCTGTGTCTCTGTCTCTGTGTCTCTGTCTCTGTGCCTCTGTCTCTATGTCTCTGTCTCTCTGTCTCTGTCTCTGTCCCTGTGTCTCCGTTTCTGTGTCTCTCTCCCTGTGTCTCTGTCTCTGAATCTCTGTCATTGTGTCTCTGTCTCTGTGTCTCTGTCTTTATGTCTCTGCCTCTGTGTCTCTGTCTCAGTGTCTCTGTCTCTTTGCCTCTGTCTCTGTGTCTCTGTCTCTTTGCCTCTGTCTCTGTGTCCCCGTCTCTGTGTCTCTGTCCTTGCGTCTCCGTCTCTGTGTCCCTGGCTCTGTGTCTCTGTCTCTGCGTCTCTGTCTCTGTGCCTCTGTTTCTGTGTCTCTGTGTCTCTGTCTCTGTGTCTCTGTCCCTGTGTCTCTGTGTCTGTGTCTCTGTCATTGTGTCTCTGTCTCTGTGTCTATGTCTCTGTGCCTCTGTCTCTGTGTCTCTGTCTCTGTGTCTCTGTCTTTATGTCTCTGCCTCTGTGTCTCTGTCTCTGTGTCTCTGTGTCTCTGCCTCTGTGTCACTGTCTCGGTGTCTCTGTCCCTGTGCCTCCGTCTCTGTGTCACTGTCTCTATGTCCCTGTCTCTGTGTCTCTATCTCTGTGTCTCTGTCTCTGTGCCTCTGTCTCTGTGTCTCTGTCTCTTTGAATCTGTCTCTGTGTTTCTGTCTCTGTGTCTCTGTCCCTGTGTCTCCGTCTCTGTGTCTCTGTCTCTGTGTATCTGTCTCTGTGTCTCTGTCTCCGTGTCTCTGTTTCTATGTCTCTGTTTCTCTCTCTCCGTGTCTCTGTCCCTGTGCCTCTGTCTCTGTGTCTATGCCTCTGTCCCTGCGGCTCTGTACCTGTGTCTCCGTCTCTGTGTGTCGGTCTCTATGTCTCTGTCCCTGTGTCTCTGCCTCTGTGTCTCTGTCTCTGTGTCTCTGTCTCTGTGTCTCTGTCTCTGTGTCTCTGTCTCTGTGTCTCTGTCTCTGTGTCTCTGTCTCTGTGTCTCTGTCTCTGTGTCTCTGTCTCTGTGTCTCTGTCTCTGTGTCTCTGTCTCTGTGTCTCTGTCTCTGTGTCTCTGTCTCTGTGTCTCTGTCTCTGTGTCTCTGTCTCTGTCTCTGTGTCCCTGTCTCCACCCTATGTCTCTGTCTCTGTGTCTCTGTCTCCGTGTCTCCGTCCCTGTGTCTCTGTCTCTGTCTCTGTGCCTCTGCCTCTGTGTATCTGTCTATGTGTCTCTATCTCCGTGTCTCTGCCTCAGTGTCTCTGTCTCTTTTTTCTCTGTCTCTGTGTCTCTGTCTCCGTCTCTGTGTCTCTGTCTCTGTGTCTCCGTCCCTGTGTCTCCGTCTCTGTGTCACTGTTTCTGTGTCTCAGTCTCTGAGTCTCTGCATCTGTGTCTCTGTCTCTGTCTCTCCGTCTCCGCGTCTCGTTCTCTGTGTCTGTGTCTCCGTCTATGTGTCTCTGTCTCTGCCTCTGTGTCACTGTCTGTGAATCTCTGTCTCTGTGTCTCCGTCTCTGTGTCTCAGTCTTTGTGTCTCTGCCTCTGTGTCTTTGTCTCTGTGTCTCTGTCTCTGTGTCTCTGTCTCTGTGACTCTGTCTCTGTGTCTCTGTCTCTGTGGCTATGTCTCTGTGTCCCTGTCCCTGTGTCACTGTCTCTGCGTCTCTGTCTCTGTGTCTATGCCTCTGTCCGTGTGTCACTGCACCTGTGTCTCCGTCTCTGTGCCTCTGTCTCTATGTCTCTGTCTCTCTGTCTCTGTCTCTGTCCCTGTGTCTCCGTTCCTGTGTCTCTCTCCCTGTGTCTCTGTCTCTGAACCTCTGTCATTGTGTCTCTGTCTCTGTGTCTCTGTCTTTATGTCTCTGCCTCTGTGTCTCTGTCTCAGTGTCTCTGTCTCTTTGCCTCTGTCTCTGTGTCTCTGTCTCTTTGCCTCTGTCTCTGTGTCCCCGTCTCTGTGTCTCTGTCCTTGCGTCTCCGTCTCTGTGTCTCTGGCTCTGTGTCTCTGTCTCTGCGTCTCTGTCTCTGTGCCTCTGTTTCTGTGTCTCTGTGTCTCTGTCTCTGTGTCTCTGTCCCTGTGTCTCTGTGTCTCTGTCTCTGTGTCTCTGTCTCTGTGTCTCTGTCTCTTAGAATCTGTCTCTGTGTTTCTGTCTCTGTGTCTCTGTCCCTGTGTCTCCGTCTCTGTGTCTCTGTCTCTGTGTATCTGTCTCTGTGTCTCTGTCTCTGTGTCTCTGTTTCTATGTCTCTGTTTCTCTCTCTCCGTGTCTCTGTCCCTGTGCCTCTGTCTCTGTGTCTATGCCTCTGTCCCTGTGGCTCTGTACCTGTGTCTCCGTCTCTGTGTGTCGGTCTCTATGTCTCTGTCCCTGTGTCTCTGCCTCTGTGCCTCTGTTTCTGTGTCTCTGTGTCTCTGTCTCTGTGTCTCTGTCCCTGTGTCTCTGTGTCTGTGTCTCTGTCATTGTGTCTCTGTCTCTGTGTCTATGTCTCTGTGCCTCTGTCTCTGTGTCTCTGTCTCTGTGTCTCTGTCTCTGTGTCTCTGTGTCTGTGTCTCTGTCTCTGTGTCTCTGTGTCTCTGCCTCTGTGTCTCTGTCTCGGTGTCTCTGTCCCTGTGCCTCCGTCTCTGTGTCACTGTCTCTATGTCCCTGTCTCTGTGTCTCTATCTCTGTGTCTCTGTCTCTGTGCCTCTGTCTCTGTGTCTCTGTCTCTTTGAATCTGTCTCTGTATCTCTGTGTCTCTGACTCTGTCTCTGTGTCACTGTCTCTGTGTTTCTCTCTCTGTGTCGCTGTCTCTATGTCCATGTCTCTGTGTCTCTATCTCTGTGTCTCTGTCTCTGTGCCTCTGTCTCTGTGTCGCTGTCTCTTAGAATCTGTCTCTGTGTTTCTGTATCTGTGTGTCTGTCCCTGTGTCTCCGTCTCTGTGTCTCTGTCTCTGTGTATCTGTCTCTGTGTCTCTGTCTCTGTGTCTCTGTCTCTGTCTCTGTTTCTCTTTCTCTGTGTCTCTGTCTCTATGTCTCTGTGAGTGTGTCTCCGTCTCTGTGTCTCTGTCTCCGTCGCTGTGTGTCTGTCTCTGTGTCTCTGTCTCCGTGTCTCCGTCCCTGTGTCTCTGTCTCTGTCTCTGTGCCTCTGCCTCTGTGTATCTGTCTATGTGTCTCTGTCTCCGTGTCTCTGCCTCAGTGTCTCTGTCTCTTTTTTCTCTGTCTCTGTGTCTCTGTCTCCGTCTCTGTGTCTCTGTCTCTGTGTCTCTGTCTCTGTGTCTCTGTCTCTGTGTCTCTGTCTCTGTGTCTCTGTCTCTGTGTCTCTGTCTCTGTGTCTCTGTCTCTGTGTCACTGTCTCTGTGTCACTGTGTCTGAATCTCTGTCTCTGTGTCTCTGTCTCTGTGCCTCTGTCTCTGTGTCTCTGTCTCTGTGTCTCTGTCTCTGTGTCTCTGTCTCTGTGTCTCTGTCTCTGTGTCTCTGTCTCTGTGTCTCTGTCTCTGTGTCTCTGTCTCTGTGTCTCTGTCTCTGTGTCTCTGTCTCTGTGCCTCTGTCTCTGTGTCTCTGTCTCTGTGTCTCTGTCTCTGTGTCTCTGTCTCTGCGTCTCTGTCTCTGCATCTCTGTCTCTGTGTCTCTGTCTCTGTGTCTCTGTCTCTGTGTCTCTGTCTCTGTGTCTCTGTCTCTGTGTCTCTGTCTCTGTGTCTCTGTCTCTGTGTCTCTGTCTCTGTGTCTCTGTCTCTGTGTCTCTGTCTCTGTGTCTCTGTCTCTGTGTCTCTGTCTCTGTGTCTCTGTCTCTGTGTCTCTGTCTCTGTGTCTCTGTCTCTGTGTCTCTGTCTCTGTGTCTCTGTCTCTGTGTCTCTGTCTCTGTGGCTCTGTCTCTGTGTCTTGGTCGCTGTGTCTCTGTCCCTGTGTCTCTGTCTCTGCGTCCCTGTCTCTGTGTCTCTGTCTCTGTGTCTCTGTCTCTGTGTCTATGTCTCTGTGTCTATTTCTCTGTGTCTCTGTCTCTTTGCCTCTGTCTCTGTGTCTCTGTCTCGGAGTCTCTCTCTCTGTGTCCCTGTCTCTGTGTCTCTGTCTCTGAGTCTCTGTCTCTGTGTCTTTGTCTCCGTCTCTGTGTCTCTGTCTCCGAGTCTCTGTCTCTGCGTCCCTGTCTCTGTGTCCCTGTCCCTGCGTCTCCGTCTCTGTGTCTCTGCCTCTGTCTCTGTCTCTGTGTCTCTGCCTCTGTATCTTTCTCTGCGTCTCCGTCTCTGTATCTCTGTCTCTGTGTCTCTGTCCCTGAGTCTCTCTCTCTGTGTCCCTGTCTCTGTGTCTCTGTCCTTGCGTCTCCGCCTCTGTGTCTCCGTCTCTGTGTCTCTGTCTTTGTGTCTATGTCTCCGTGCCTATGCCTCTGTCCGTGTGTTTCTGTACCTGTGTCTCCGTCTCTGTGTCTCTGTCTCTATGTCTCTGTCTCTGTGGCTATGTCTCTGTGTCCCTGTCCCTGTGTCACTGTCTCTGCGTCTCTGTCTCTGTGTCTCTGTGTCTGTGTCTCTGTCTCTGTGTCTCTGTCTCTGTGTCTCTGCCTCTGTGCCTCTGCCTCTGTGTCTCTGTCTCTGTGTCTCTGTCTCTGTGTCTCTGTGTCTGTGTCTCTGTCTCTGTGTCTCTGTCTCTGTGTCTATGCCCCTGTCCGTGTGTCTCTGGACCTGCGTCTCCGTCTCCGTGTCTCGGTCTCTATGTCTCTGTCTTTATGTCTCTGCCTCTGTGTCTCTGTCTCGGTGTCTCTGTGTCTGTGTCTCTGTCTCTGTGTCTCTGTCTCTGTGTCTCTGCCTCTGTGCCTCTGCCTCTGTGTCTCGGTCTCTGTGTCTCTGTCTCTGCGTCTCTGTCTCTGTGCCTCTGCCTCTGTGCCTCTGCCTCTGTGTCTCGGTCTCTGTGTCTCTGTCTCTGCGTCTCTGTCTCTGTGCCTCTGTTTCTGTGTCTCTGTGTCTCTGTCTCTGTGTCTCTGTCTCTGTGTCTCTGTGTCTGTGTTTCTGTCTCTGTGTCTCTGTCTCTGCGTCTCTGTCTCTGTGTCTATGCCCCTGTCCGTGTGTCTCTGGACCTGCGTCTCCGTCTCCGTGTCTCGGGCTCTATGTCTCTGTCTTTATGTCTCTGCCTCTGTGTCTCTGTCTCGGTGTCTCTGTCTCTGTGTCTCTGTCTCTGTGTCTCTGTCTCTGCGTCTCTGTCTCTGTGTCTATGTCTCTGTGTCTCTGTCCCTGAGTCTCTCTCTCTGTGTCCCTGTCTCTGTGTCTCTGTCCTTGCGTCTCCGCCTCTGTGTCTCCGTCTCTGTGTCACTGTCTTTGTGTCTATGTCTCCGTGCCTATGCCTCTGTCCGTGTGTCTCTGTACCTGTGTCTCCGTCTCTGTGTCTCTGTCTCTATGTCTCTGTCTCTGTGGCTATGTCTCTGTGTCCCTGTCCCTGTGTCACTGTCTCTGCGTCTCTGTCTCTGTGTCTATGCCTCTTTCCGTGTGTCACTGTACCTGTGTCTCCGTCTCTGTGTCTCTGTCTCTATGTCTCTGTCTCTCTGTCTCTGTCTCTGTCCCTGTGTCTCCGTTTCTGTGTCTCTCTCCCTGTGTCTCTGTCTCTGAATCTCTGTCATTGTGTCTCTGTCTCTGTGTCTCTGTCTCTTTGCCTCTGTCTCTGTGTCTCTGTCTCGGAGTCTCTCTCTCTGTGCCCCTGTCTCTGTGTCTCTGTCCTTGCGTCTCCGTCTCTGGGTCTCTGGCTCTGTGTCTCTGTCTCTGTGTCTATGTCTCTGTGCCTCTGTCTCTGTGTCTCTGCCTCTGTGTCTCTGTCTCAGTGTCTCTGTCTCTTTGCCTCTGTCTCTGTGTCTCTGTCTCTTTGCCTCTGTCTCTGTGTCTCTGTCTCGGAGTCTCTCTCTCTGTGTCCCCGTCTCTGTGTCTCTGTCCTTGCGTCTCCGTCTCTGTGTCTCTGGCTCTGTGTCTCTGTCTCTGCGTCTCTGTCTCTGTGCCTCTGTTTCTGTGTCTCTGTGTCTCTGGCTCTGTGTCTCTGTCCCTGTGTCTCTGTGTCTGTGTCTCTGTCATTGTGTCTCTGTCTCTGTGTCTATGTCTCTGTGCCTCTGTCTCTGTGTCTCTGTCTCTGTGTCTCTGTGTCTGTGTCTCTGTCTCTGTGTCTCTGTGTCTCTGCCTCTGTGTCTCTGTCTCGGTGTCTCTGTCCCTGTGCCTCCGTCTCTGTGTCACTGTCTCTATGTCCATGTCTCTGTGTCTCTGTCCCTGTGTCTCCGTCTCTGTGTCTCTGTCTCTGTGTATCTGTCTCTGTGTCCATGTCTCTGTGTCTCTATCTCTATATCTCTGTCTCTGTGCCTCTGTCTCTGTGTCTCTGTCTCTTAGAATCTGTCTCTGTGTTTCTGTCTCTGTGTCTCTGTCCCTGGGTCTCCGTCTCTGTGTCTCTGTCTCTATGTATCTGTCTCTGTGTCTCTGTCTCTGTGTCTCTGTCTCTGTCTCTGTTTCTCTTTCTCTGTGTCTCTGTCTCTATGTCTCCGTGAGTGTGTCTCCGTCTCTGTGTCTCTGTCTCTGTGCCTCTGCCTCTCTGTATCTGTCTATGTGTCTCTGTCTCCGTGTCTCTGCCTCAGTGTCTCTGTCTCTTTTTTCTCTGTCTCCGTCCCTGTGTCTCTGTCTCTGTGTCTCCGTCCCTGTGTCTCCGTCTCTGTGTCACTGTCTCTGTGTCTCTGTCCCTGTGTCTCCGTCTCTGCGTCTCTGTCTCTGTGTCTATGTCTCTGTGTCTCTGTCTCTGTGTTTCTCTCTTTATGTATCTGTCTCTGTGTCTCTGTCTCTGTGAATCTGTCTCTGTGTTTCTGTCTCTGTGTCTCTGTCTCTGTGTCTCTGACTCTGTGTCTCTGTCTCTGTGTCTCTGCCTCTGTGTCTCTGTCTCTGTGTCTCTGTCTCTGTGTCTCTGTCTCTGTGTCTCTGTCTCTGTGTCTCTGTCTCTGTGTCTCTGTCTCCGTGTTTCTGTCTCCGTGTCTCTGTCTCTGTGTCTCTGTCTCTGTGTCTATGCCTCTGTCCGTGTGTCACTGTACCTGTGTCTCCGTCTCTGTGTCTCTGTCTCTGTATCTCTGTCCCTCTGACTCTGTCTCTGTGTCACTGTCTCTGTGTCTCTGTCTCTGTGTTTCGGTCTCTGTGTCTCTGGCCCTGTGCCTCCGTCTCTGTATCTCTGTCCTTCTGACTCTGTCTCTGTGTCACTGTGTCTGAATCTCTGTATCTGCGTCTCTGCCTCCGTGTCTCTGTCTCTGTGCCTCTGTCTCTGTGTCTCTGTCTCTTTGAATCTGTCTCTGTGTTTCTGTCTCTCTGTCTCTGCGTCTCTGTCTCCGTCTCTGTGTCTCTGTCTCTGTGTCTCCGTCCCTGTGTCTCCGTCTCTGTGTCACTGTCTCTGTGTCTCTGTCCCTGTGTCTCCGTCTCTGCGTCTCTGTCTCTGTGTCTATGTCTCTGTGTCTCTGTCTCTGTGTTTCTCTCTTTATGTATCTGTCTCTGTGTCTCTGTCTCTGTGAATCTGTCTCTGTGTTTCTGTCTCTGTGTCTCTGTCTCTGTGTCTCTGACTCTGTGTCTCTGTCTCTGTGTCACTGTCTCTGTGTCTCTGTCTCTGTGTTTCGGTCTCTGTGTCTCTGGCCCTGTGTCTCCGTCTCTGTATCTCTGTCCTTCTGACTCTGTCTCTGTGTCACTGTGTCTGAATCTCTGTATCTGCGTCTCTGCCTCTGTGTCTCTGTCTCTGTGTCTCTGTCTCTATGTCCATGTCTCTGTGTCTCTATCTCTGTGTCACTGTCTCTGTGTCTCTGTCTCTGTGTCTCTGTCTCAGTGTCTCTGTCTCTGTGTCTCTGTCTCTGTGTCTCTGTCCCTGTGTCTCTGTCTCTGTGTCTCTGTCTCCGTGTTTCTGTCTCCGTGTCTCTGTCTCTGTGCCTCTGTCTCTGTGTCTCTGTCTCTTTGAATCTGTCTCTGTGTTTCTGTC
The DNA here is from genome assembly GCA_945859595.2 of Megachile willughbiella. NCBI lineage: Eukaryota > Metazoa > Arthropoda > Insecta > Hymenoptera > Megachilidae > Megachile > Megachile willughbiella. Next base: position 1,956,387 of record CAMAOD020000286.1, read on the forward strand.
TCTCTGTCTCTGTCCCTGTGTCTCCGTCTCTGTGTCTCTGTCTCTGTGTCTCTGTCTCTGTGTCTCTGTCTCTGTGTCTCTGTCTCTGTGTCTCTGTCTCTGTGACTCTGTCTCTGTGTCTCCGTCTCTGTGTCTCTCTCCCTGTGTCTCTGTCTCTGAATCTCTGTCATTGTGTCTCTGTCTCTGTGTGTCTCTGTCTCTGTGTCTCTGTCTCTGTGTCTCTGTCTCTGTGTCTCTGTCTCTGTGTCTCTGTCTCTATGTCCATGTCTCTGTGTCTCTATCTCTGTGTCACTGTCTCTGTGTCTCTGTCTCTGTGTCTCTGTCTCTGTGTCTCTGTCTCTGTGTCTCTGTCTCTGTGTCTCCGTCTCTGTGTCCCTGTCGCTGTGTCTCCGTCTCTGTGTCACTGTCTCTGTGTCTCTGTCTCTGTGTCTCTGTCCCTGTGTCTCTGTCTCTGTGTCTCTGTCTCTGTGTCTCTGTCTCTGTGTCTCTGTCTCTGTGACTCTGTCTCTGTGTCTCTGTCTCTGTGTCTCTGTCTCTGTGTCTCCGTCTCTGTGTGTCGGTCTCTATGTCTCTGTCTCTGTGTCTCTGCCTGTGTGTCTCTGTCTCGGTGTCTCTGTCCCTGTGCCTCCGTCTCTGTGTCACTGTCTCTGTGTCTCTGTCTCTGTGTTTCGGTCACTGTGTCTCTGGCCCTGTGTCTCCGTCTCTGTATCTCTGTCCTTCTGACTCTGTCTCTGTGTCTCTGTCTCTGTGTCTCTGTCTCTGTGTCTCTGTCTCTGTGTCTCTGTCTCTGTGTCTGTGTCTCTGTGTCTCTGTCTCTGTGTCTCTGTATCTGTGTCTCTGTCTCTGAGTCTCTGCATCTGTGTCTCTGTCTCTATCTCTGTCTCTGTCTCTGTGTCTCCGTTTCTGTGTCTCTCTCCCTGTGTCTCTGTCTCTGAATATCTGTCATTGTGTCTCTGTCTCTGTGTGTCTCTGTCTCTGTGTCTCTGTCTCTGTGTCTATGTCTCTGTGTCTCTGTCTCTTTGCCTCTGTCTCTGTGTCTCTGTCTCTGAGTCTCTCTCTCTGTGTCCCTGTCTCTGTGTCTCTGTCCTTGCGTCTCCGTGTCTGTGTCTCTGGCTCTGTGTCTCTGTCTCTGTGTCTATGTCTCTGTGCCTCTGTCTCTGTGTCTCTGTCTCTGTGTCTCTGTCTCTGTGGCTATGTCTCTGTGTCCCTGTCCCTGTGTCTCTGTCTCTGTGGCTATGTCTCTGTGTCCCTGTCTCTGTGTCTCTGTCCCTGTGTCTCCGTCTCTGTGTCTCTGTCTCTGTCTCTGTGTCTCTGCCTCTGTGTCTCTCTCTCTGTGTCTCTGTCTCTGTGTCTCTGTCTCTGTGTCTATGCCTCTGTCCGTGTGTCTCTGGACCTGCGTCTCCGTCTCCGTGTCTCGGTCTCTATGTCTCTGTCTTTATGTCTCTGCCTCTGTGTCTCTGTCTCTGTGACCCTGTCTCTGTGTCTCTGTCTCTGTGTCTCTGTCTCTGTGTCTCTGTCTCTGTGTCTCCGTCTCTGTGTCTCTGTCTCTGTGTCTCTGTCTCTGTGTCTCTGTCTCTGTGTCTCTGTCTCTGTGTCTCTGTCTCTGTGTCTCTGTCTCTGTGTCTCTGTCTCTGTGTCTCTGTCTCTGTGTCTCTGTCTCCGTGTCCCTGTCCCTGCGTCTCCGTCTCTGTGTCTCTGCCTCTGTCTCTGTCTCTGTGTCTCTGCCTCTGTATCTTTCTCTGCGTCTCCGTCTCTGTATCTCTGTCTCTGTGTCTCTGTCCCAGAGTCTCTCTCTCTGTGTCCCTGTCTCTGTGTCTCTGTCCATGCGTCTCCGCCTCTGTGTCTCCGTCTCTGTGTCTCTGTCTTTGTGTCTATGTCTCCGTGCATATGCCTCTGTCCGTGTGTCTCTGTACCTGTGTCTCCGTCTCTGGGGCTCTCTCTCTATGTCTCTGTCTCTGTGGCTATGTCTCTGTGTCCCTGTCCCTGTGTCACTGTCTCTGTGTCTCTGTATCTGTGTCTATGCCTCTGTCCGTGTGTCACTGTACCTGTGTCTCCGTCTCTGTGTCTCTGTCTCTATGTCTCTCTCTCTGTCTCTGTCTCTGTCTCTGTGTCTCCGTTTCTGTGTCTCTCTCCCTGTGTCTCTGTCTCTGAATCTCTGTCATTGTGTCTCTGTCTCTGTGTCTCTGTCTCTATGAATCTGTCTCTCTGTTTCTGTCTCTGTGTCTCTGGCCCTGTGTCTCCGTCTCTCTATCTCTGTCCCCTGACTCTGTCTCTGTGTCACTGTGTCTGAATCTCTGTCTCTGTGCCTCTGCCTCTGTGTATCTGTCTATGTGTCTCTGTCTCCGTGTCTCTGCCTCAGTGTCTCTGTCTCTTTTTTCTCTGTCTCTGTGTCTCTGTCTCCGTCTCCGTGTCTCTGTCTCTGTGTCTCCGTCCCTGTGTCTTCGTCGCTGTGTCACTGTCTCTGTGTCTCTGTCTCTGAGTCTCTGCATCTGTGTCTCTGTCTCTGTCTCTGTCTCTGTCTCTGTCTCTGTCTCTGTGTCTCTGTCTCTGTGGCTATGTCTCTGTGTCCCTGTCCCTGTGTCTCTGTCTCTGTGGCTATGTCTGTGTGTCCCTGTCTCTGTGTCTCTGTCCCTGTGTCTCCGTCTCTGTTTCTCTGTCTCTGTCTCTGTGTCCCTGCCTCTGTGTCTCTCTCTCTGTGTCTCTGTCTCTGTGTCTCTGTCTCTGTGTCTATGCCTCTGTCCGTGTGTCTCTGGACCTGCGTCTCCGTCTCCGTGTCTCGGTCTCTATGTCTCTGTCTTTATGTCTCTGCCTCTGTGTCTCTGTCTCTGTGTCTCTGTCTCTGTGACTCTGTCTCTGTGTCTCTGTCTCTGTGTCTCTGTCTCTGTGTCTCTGTCTCTGTGTCTCCGTCTCTGTGTCTCTGTCTCTGGCTCTGTGTCTCTGTGTCTCTGTCTCTGTGTCTCTGTCTCTGTGTCTATGCCTCTGTCCGTGTGTCTCTGGACCTGCGTCTCCGTCTCCGTGTCTCGGTCTCTATGTCTCTGTCTTTATGTCTCTGCCTCTGTGTCTCTGTCTCTGTGTCTCTGTCTCTGTGTCTCTGTCTCTGTGTCTCTGTCTCTATGTCTCTGTCTCTGTGTCTCTGTCTCTGTGTCTCTGTCTCTGTGTCTCTGTCTCTGTGTCTCTGTCTCTGTGTCTCCGTCTCTGTGTCTCTGTCTCTGTCTCTGTGTCTCTGTCTCTGTGTCTCTGTCTCTGTGTCTCTGTCTCTGTGTCTCTGTCTCTGTGTCTCTGTCTCTGTGTCTCTGTCTCTGTGTCTCTCTCTCCGTGTCCCTGTACCTGCGTCTCCGTCTCTGTGTCTCTGCCTCTGTCTCTGCCTCTGTGTCTCTGCCTCTGTATCTTTCTCTGCGTCTCCGTCTCTGTATCTCTGTCTCTGTGTCTCTGTCCCTGAGTCTCTCTCTCTGTGTCCCTGTCTCTGTGTCTCGGTCCATGCGTCTCCGCCTCTGTGTCTCCGTCTCTGTGTCTCTGTCTTTGTGTCTATGTCTCCGTGCCTATGCCTCTGTCCGTGTGTCTCTGTACCTGTGTCTCCGTCTCTGGGGCTCTCTCTCTATGTCTCTGTCTCTGTGGCTATGTCTCTGTGTCCCTGTCCCTGTGTCACTGTCTCTGTGTCTCTGTATCTGTGTCTATGCCTCTGTCCGTGTGTCACTGTACCTATGTCTCCGTCTCTGTGTCTCTGTCTCTATGTCTCTGTCTCTGTCTCTGTCTCTGTCTCTGTCTCTGTGTCTCCGTCTCTGTGTCTCTCTCCCTCTGTCTCTGTCTCTGAATCTCTGTCATTGTGTCTCTGTCTCTGTGTGTCTCTGTCTCTGTGTCTCTGTCTCTGTGTCTCTGTCTCTGTGTCTCTGTCTCTGTGTCTCTGTCTCTGTGACTCTGTCTCTGTGTCTCTGTCTCTGTGTCTCTGTCTCTGTGTCTCCGTCTCTGTGTGTCGGTCTCTATGTCTCTGCCTCTGTGTCTCTGCCTCTGTATCTTTCTCTGCGTCTCCGTCTCTGTATCTCTGTCTCTGTGTCTCTGTCCCTGAGTCTCTCTCTCTGTGTCCCTGTCTCTGTGTCTCTGTCCATGCGTCTCCGCCTCTGTGTCTCCGTCTCTGTGTCTCTGTCTTTGTGTCTATGTCTCCGTGCCTATGCCTCTGTCCGTGTGTCTCTGTACCTGTGTCTCCGTCTCTGGGGCTCTCTCTCTATGTCTCTGTCTCTGTGGCTATGTCTCTGTGTCCCTGTCCCTGTGTCACTGTCTCTGTGTCTCTGTATCTGTGTCTATGCCTCTGTCCGTGTGTCACTGTACCTGTGTCTCCGTCTCTGTGTCTCTGTCTCTATGTCTCTGTCTCTGTCTCTGTCTCTGTCTCTGTGTCTCCGTCTCTGTGTCTCTCTCCCTGTGTCTCTGTCTCTGAATCTCTGTCATTGTGTCTCTGTCTCTGTGTGTCTCTGTCTCTGTGTCTCTGTCTCTGTGTCTCTGTCTCTGTGTCTCTGTCTCTGTGTCTCTGTCTCTGTGTCTCTGTCTCTGTGTCTCTGTCTCTGTGTCTCTGTCTCTGTGTCTCTGTCTCTGTGTCTCTGTCTCTGTGTCTCTGTCTCTGTGTCTCTGTCTCTGTGTCTCTGTCTCTGTGTCTCTGTCTCTGTGTCTCTGTCTCTGTGTCTCTGTCTCTGTGTCTCTGTCTCTGTGTCTCTGTCTCTGTGTCTCTGTCTCTGTGTCTCTGTCTCTGTGTCTCTGTCTCTGTGTCTCTGTCTCTGTGTCTCTGTCTCTGTGTCTCTGTCTCTGTGTCTCTGTGTCTCTGTCTCTGTGATTCGTTCTCTGTGTCTCTGTCTCTGTGGCTATGTCTCTGTGTCCCTGTCCCTGTGTCACTGTCTCTGTGTCTCTGTCTCTGTGTCTCTGTCTCTGTGTCTCTGTCTCTGTGTCTCTGTCTCTGTGTCTCCGTCTCTGTGTCCCTGTCGCTGTGTCTCCGCCTCTGTGTCTCTGTCTCTGAGTCTCTGTCTCTGTGTCTCTGTCCCTGTGTCTCTGTCTCTGTGTCTCTGTCTCTGTGTCTCTGTCTCTGTGACTCTGTCTCTGTGTCTCTGTCTCTGTGTCTCTGTCTCTGTGTCTCCGTCTCTGTGTGTCGGTCTCTATGTCTCTGTCTCTGTGTCTCTGCCTGTGTGTATCTGTCTCGGTGTCTCTGTCCCTGTGCCTCCGTCTCTGTGTCACTGTCTCTGTGTCTCTGTCTCTGTGTTTCGGTCTCTGTGTCTCTGGCCCTGTGTCTCCGTCTCTGTATCTCTGTGTCTCTGTCTCTGTGATTCGTTCTCTGTGTCTCTGTCTCTGCGTCTCTGCCTCTGTGTCTCTGTCTCTGTGTCTCTGTCTCTGTGTCTCTGTCTCTATGTCCATGTCTCTGTGTCTCTATCTCTGTGTCACTGTCTCTGTGTCTCTGTCTCTGTGTCTCTGTCTCTGTGCCTCTGTCTCTGTGTCTCTGTCTCTGTGTCTCTGTCTCTGTGTCTCCGTCTCTGTGTCCCTGTCGCTGTGTCTCCGTCTCTGTGTCACTGTCTCTGTGTCTCTGTCTCTGTGTCTCTGTCCCTGTGTCTCTGTCTCTGTGTCTCTGTCTCTGTGTCTCTGTCTCTGTGTCTCCGTCTCTGTGTGTCGGTCTCTGTGTCTCTGTCTCTGTGTCTCTGCCTGTGTGTCTCTGTCTCGGTGTCTCTGTCCCTGTGCCTCCGTCTCTGCGTCACTGTCTCTGTGTCTCTGTCTCTGTGTTTCGGTCACTGTGTCTCTGGCCCTGTGTCTCCGTCTCTGTATCTCTGTCCCTCTGACTCTGTCTCTGTGTCACTGTCTCTGTGTTTCTCTCTCTGTGTCGCTGTCTCTATGTCCATGTCTCTGTGTCTCTATCTCTGTGTCTCTGTCTCTGTGCCTCTGTCTCTGTGTCGCTGTCTCTTAGAATCTGTCTCTGTGTTTCTGTATCTGTGTGTCTGTCCCTGTGTCTCCGTCTCTGTGTCTCTGTCTCTGTGTATCTGTCTCTGTGTCTCTGTCTCTGTGTCTCTGTCTCTGTCTCTGTTTCTCTTTCTCTGTGTCTCTGTCTCTATGTCTCTGTGAGTGTGTCTCCGTCTCTGTGTCTCTGTCTCCGTCCCTGTGTGTCTGTCTCTGTGTCTCTGTCTCCGTGTCTCCGTCCCTGTGTCTCTGTCTCTGTCTCTGTGCCTCTGCCTCTGTGTATCTGTCTATGTGTCTCTGTCTCCGTGTCTCTGCCTCAGTGTCTCTGTCTCTTTTTTCTCTGTCTCTGTGTCTCTGTGTCCGTCTCTGTGTCTCTGTCTCTGTGTCTCTGTCTCTGTGTCTCTGTCTCTGTGTCTCTGTCTCTGTGTCTCTGTCTCTGTGTCTCTGTCTCTGTGTCTCTGTCTCTGTGTCTCTGTCTCTGTGTCACTGTCTCTGTGTCACTGTGTCTGAATCTCTGTCTCTGTGTCTCTGTCTCTGTGCCTCTGTCTCTGTGTCTCTGTCTCTGTGTCTCTGTCTCTGTGTCTCTGTCTCTGTGTCTCTGTCTCTGTGTCTCTGTCTCTGTGTCTCTGTCTCTGTGTCTCTGTCTCTGTGTCTCTGTCTCTGTGCCTCTGTCTCTGTGTCTCTGTCTCTGTGTCTCTGTCTCTGTGTCTCTGTCTCTGCGTCTCTGTCTCTGCATCTCTGTCTCTGTGTCTCTGTCTCTGTGTCTCTGTCTCTGTGTCTCTGTCTCTGTGCCTCTGTCTCTATGTCTCTGTCTCTCTGTCTCTGTCTCTGTCCCTGTGTCTCCGTTTCTGTGTCTCTCTCCCTGTGTCTCTGTCTCTGAATCTCTGTCATTGTGTCTCTGTCTCTGTGTCTCTGTCTTTATGTCTCTGCCTCTGTGTCTCTGTCTCAGTGTCTCTGTCTCTTTGCCTCTGTCTCTGTGTCTCTGTCTCTTTGCCTCTGTCTCTGTGTCCCCGTCTCTGTGTCTCTGTCCTTGCGTCTCCGTCTCTGTGTCCCTGGCTCTGTGTCTCTGTCTCTGCGTCTCTGTCTCTGTGCCTCTGTTTCTGTGTCTCTGTGTCTCTGTCTCTGTGTCTCTGTCCCTGTGTCTCTGTGTCTGTGTCTCTGTCATTGTGTCTCTGTCTCTGTGTCTATGTCTCTGTGCCTCTGTCTCTGTGTCTCTGTCTCTGTGTCTCTGTCTTTATGTCTCTGCCTCTGTGTCTCTGTCTCTGTGTCTCTGTGTCTCTGCCTCTGTGTCTCTGTCTCGGTGTCTCTGTCCCTGTGCCTCCGTCTCTGTGTCACTGTCTCTATGTCCCTGTCTCTGTGTCTCTATCTCTGTGTCTCTGTCTCTGTGCCTCTGTCTCTGTGTCTCTGTCTCTTTGAATCTGTCTCTGTGTTTCTGTCTCTGTGTCTCTGTCCCTGTGTCTCCGTCTCTGTGTCTCTGTCTCTGTGTATCTGTCTCTGTGTCTCTGTCTCTGTGTCTCTGTTTCTATGTCTCTGTTTCTCTCTCTCCGTGTCTCTGTCCCTGTGCCTCTGTCTCTGTGTCTATGCCTCTGTCCCTGCGGCTCTGTACCTGTGTCTCCGTCTCTGTGTGTCGGTCTCTATGTCTCTGTCCCTGTGTCTCTGCCTCTGTGTCTCTGTCTCTGTGTCTCTGTCTCTGTGTCTCTGTCTCTGTGTCTCTGTCTCTGTGTCTCTGTCTCTGTGTCTCTGTCTCTGTGTCTCTGTCTCTGTGTCTCTGTCTCTGTGTCTCTGTCTCTGTGTCTCTGTCTCTGTGTCTCTGTCTCTGTGTCTCTGTCTCTGTGTCTCTGTCTCTGTCTCTGTGTCCCTGTCTCCACCCTATGTCTCTGTCTCTGTGTCTCTGTCTCCGTGTCTCCGTCCCTGTGTCTCTGTCTCTGTCTCTGTGCCTCTGCCTCTGTGTATCTGTCTATGTGTCTCTATCTCCGTGTCTCTGCCTCAGTGTCTCTGTCTCTTTTTTCTCTGTCTCTGTGTCTCTGTCTCCGTCTCTGTGTCTCTGTCTCTGTGTCTCCGTCCCTGTGTCTCCGTCTCTGTGTCACTGTTTCTGTGTCTCAGTCTCTGAGTCTCTGCATCTGTGTCTCTGTCTCTGTCTCTCCGTCTCCGCGTCTCGTTCTCTGTGTCTGTGTCTCCGTCTATGTGTCTCTGTCTCTGCCTCTGTGTCACTGTCTGTGAATCTCTGTCTCTGTGTCTCCGTCTCTGTGTCTCAGTCTTTGTGTTTCTGCCTCTGTGTCTTTGTCTCTGTGTCTCTGTCTCTGTGTCTCTGTCTCTGTGACTCTGTCTCTGTGTCTCTGTCTCTGTGGCTATGTCTCTGTGTCCCTGTCCCTGTGTCACTGTCTCTGCGTCTCTGTCTCTGTGTCTATGCCTCTGTCCGTGTGTCACTGCACCTGTGTCTCCGTCTCTGTGCCTCTGTCTCTATGTCTCTGTCTCTCTGTCTCTGTCTCTGTCCCTGTGTCTCCGTTCCTGTGTCTCTCTCCCTGTGTCTCTGTCTCTGAATCTCTGTCATTGTGTCTCTGTCTCTGTGTCTCTGTCTTTATGTCTCTGCCTCTGTGTCTCTGTCTCAGTGTCTCTGTCTCTTTGCCTCTGTCTCTGTGTCTCTGTCTCTTTGCCTCTGTCTCTGTGTCCCCGTCTCTGTGTCTCTGTCCTTGCGTCTCCGTCTCTGTGTCTCTGGCTCTGTGTCTCTGTCTCTGCGTCTCTGTCTCTGTGCCTCTGTTTCTGTGTCTCTGTGTCTCTGTCTCTGTGTCTCTGTCCCTGTGTCTCTGTGTCTCTGTCTCTGTGTCTCTGTCTCTGTGTCTCTGTCTCTTAGAATCTGTCTCTGTGTTTCTGTCTCTGTGTCTCTGTCCCTGTGTCTCCGTCTCTGTGTCTCTGTCTCTGTGTATCTGTCTCTGTGTCTCTGTCTCTGTGTCTCTGTTTCTATGTCTCTGTTTCTCTCTCTCCGTGTCTCTGTCCCTGTGCCTCTGTCTCTGTGTCTATGCCTCTGTCCCTGTGGCTCTGTACCTGTGTCTCCGTCTCTGTGTGTCGGTCTCTATGTCTCTGTCCCTGTGTCTCTGCCTCTGTGCCTCTGTTTCTGTGTCTCTGTGTCTCTGTCTCTGTGTCTCTGTCCCTGTGTCTCTGTGTCTGTGTCTCTGTCATTGTGTCTCTGTCTCTGTGTCTATGTCTCTGTGCCTCTGTCTCTGTGTCTCTGTCTCTGTGTCTCTGTCTCTGTGTCTCTGTGTCTGTGTCTCTGTCTCTGTGTCTCTGTGTCTCTGCCTCTGTGTCTCTGTCTCGGTGTCTCTGTCCCTGTGCCTCCGTCTCTGTGTCACTGTCTCTATGTCCCTGTCTCTGTGTCTCTATCTCTGTGTCTCTGTCTCTGTGCCTCTGTCTCTGTGTCTCTGTCTCTTTGAATCTGTCTCTGTATCTCTGTGTCTCTGACTCTGTCTCTGTGTCACTGTCTCTGTGTTTCTCTCTCTGTGTCGCTGTCTCTATGTCCATGTCTCTGTGTCTCTATCTCTGTGTCTCTGTCTCTGTGCCTCTGTCTCTGTGTCGCTGTCTCTTAGAATCTGTCTCTGTGTTTCTGTATCTGTGTGTCTGTCCCTGTGTCTCCGTCTCTGTGTCTCTGTCTCTGTGTATCTGTCTCTGTGTCTCTGTCTCTGTGTCTCTGTCTCTGTCTCTGTTTCTCTTTCTCTGTGTCTCTGTCTCTATGTCTCTGTGAGTGTGTCTCCGTCTCTGTGTCTCTGTCTCCGTCGCTGTGTGTCTGTCTCTGTGTCTCTGTCTCCGTGTCTCCGTCCCTGTGTCTCTGTCTCTGTCTCTGTGCCTCTGCCTCTGTGTATCTGTCTATGTGTCTCTGTCTCCGTGTCTCTGCCTCAGTGTCTCTGTCTCTTTTTTCTCTGTCTCTGTGTCTCTGTCTCCGTCTCTGTGTCTCTGTCTCTGTGTCTCTGTCTCTGTGTCTCTGTCTCTGTGTCTCTGTCTCTGTGTCTCTGTCTCTGTGTCTCTGTCTCTGTGTCTCTGTCTCTGTGTCACTGTCTCTGTGTCACTGTGTCTGAATCTCTGTCTCTGTGTCTCTGTCTCTGTGCCTCTGTCTCTGTGTCTCTGTCTCTGTGTCTCTGTCTCTGTGTCTCTGTCTCTGTGTCTCTGTCTCTGTGTCTCTGTCACTGTGTCTCTGTCTCTGTGTCTCTGTCTCTGTGTCTCTGTCTCTGTGTCTCTGTCTCTGTGCCTCTGTCTCTGTGTCTCTGTCTCTGTGTCTCTGTCTCTGTGTCTCTGTCTCTGCGTCTCTGTCTCTGCATCTCTGTCTCTGTGTCTCTGTCTCTGTGTCTCTGTCTCTGTGTCTCTGTCTCTGTGTCTCTGTCTCTGTGTCTCTGTCTCTGTGTCTCTGTCTCTGTGTCTCTGTCTCTGTGTCTCTGTCTCTGTGTCTCTGTCTCTGTGTCTCTGTCTCTGTGTCTCTGTCTCTGTGTCTCTGTCTCTGTGTCTCTGTCTCTGTGTCTCTGTCTCTGTGTCTCTGTCTCTGTGTCTCTGTCTCTGTGGCTCTGTCTCTGTGTCTTGGTCGCTGTGTCTCTGTCCCTGTGTCTCTGTCTCTGCGTCCCTGTCTCTGTGTCTCTGTCTCTGTGTCTCTGTCTCTGTGTCTATGTCTCTGTGTCTATTTCTCTGTGTCTCTGTCTCTTTGCCTCTGTCTCTGTGTCTCTGTCTCGGAGTCTCTCTCTCTGTGTCCCTGTCTCTGTGTCTCTGTCTCTGAGTCTCTGTCTCTGTGTCTTTGTCTCCGTCTCTGTGTCTCTGTCTCCGAGTCTCTGTCTCTGCGTCCCTGTCTCTGTGTCCCTGTCCCTGCGTCTCCGTCTCTGTGTCTCTGCCTCTGTCTCTGTCTCTGTGTCTCTGCCTCTGTATCTTTCTCTGCGTCTCCGTCTCTGTATCTCTGTCTCTGTGTCTCTGTCCCTGAGTCTCTCTCTCTGTGTCCCTGTCTCTGTGTCTCTGTCCTTGCGTCTCCGCCTCTGTGTCTCCGTCTCTGTGTCTCTGTCTTTGTGTCTATGTCTCCGTGCCTATGCCTCTGTCCGTGTGTTTCTGTACCTGTGTCTCCGTCTCTGTGTCTCTGTCTCTATGTCTCTGTCTCTGTGGCTATGTCTCTGTGTCCCTGTCCCTGTGTCACTGTCTCTGCGTCTCTGTCTCTGTGTCTCTGTGTCTGTGTCTCTGTCTCTGTGTCTCTGTCTCTGTGTCTCTGCCTCTGTGCCTCTGCCTCTGTGTCTCGGTCTCTGTGTCTCTGTCTCTGCGTCTCTCTCTCCGTGCCTCTGCCTCTGTGCCTCTGCCTCTTTGTCTCGGTCTCTGTGTCTCTGTCTCTGCGTCTCTGTCTCTGTGCCTCTGTTTCTGTGTCTCTGTGTCTCTGGCTCTGTGTCTCTGTCTCTGTGTCTCTGTCTCTGTGTCTCTGTGTCTGTGTCTCTGTCTCTGTGTCTCTGTCTCTGTGTCTATGCCCCTGTCCGTGTGTCTCTGGACCTGCGTCTCCGTCTCCGTGTCTCGGTCTCTATGTCTCTGTCTTTATGTCTCTGCCTCTGTGTCTCTGTCTCGGTGTCTCTGTCTCTGTGTCTCTGTCTCTGTGTCTCTGTCTCTGCGTCTCTGTCTCTGTGTCTATGTCTCTGTGTCTCTGTCCCTGAGTCTCTCTCTCTGTGTCCCTGTCTCTGTGTCTCTGTCCTTGCGTCTCCGCCTCTGTGTCTCCGTCTCTGTGTCACTGTCTTTGTGTCTATGTCTCCGTGCCTATGCCTCTGTCCGTGTGTCTCTGTACCTGTGTCTCCGTCTCTGTGTCTCTGTCTCTATGTCTCTGTCTCTGTGGCTATGTCTCTGTGTCCCTGTCCCTGTGTCACTGTCTCTGCGTCTCTGTCTCTGTGTCTATGCCTCTGTCCGTGTGTCACTGCACCTGTGTCTCCGTCTCTGTGCCTCTGTCTCTATGTCTCTGTCTCTCTGTCTCTGTCTCTGTCCCTGTGTCTCCGTTCCTGTGTCTCTCTCCCTGTGTCTCTGTCTCTGAATCTCTGTCATTGTGTCTCTGTCTCTGTGTCTCTGTCTTTATGTCTCTGCCTCTGTGTCTCTGTCTCAGTGTCTCTGTCTCTTTGCCTCTGTCTCTGTGTCTCTGTCTCTTTGCCTCTGTCTCTGTGTCCCCGTCTCTGTGTCTCTGTCCTTGCGTCTCCGTCTCTGTGTCTCTGGCTCTGTGTCTCTGTCTCTGCGTCTCTGTCTCTGTGCCTCTGTTTCTGTGTCTCTGTGTCTCTGTCTCTGTGTCTCTGTCCCTGTGTCTCTGTGTCTGTGTCTCTGTCATTGCGTCTCTGTCTCTGTGTCTATGTCTCTGTGCCTCTGTCTCTGTGTCTCTGTCACTGTGTCTCTGTCTCTGTGTCTCTGTGTCTGTGTCTCTGTCTCTGTGTCTCTGTGTCTCTGCCTCTGTGTCTCTGTCTCGGTGTCTCTGTCCCTGTGCCTCCGTCTCTGTGTCACTGTCTCTATGTCCCTGTCTCTGTGTCTCTATCTCTGTGTCTCTGTCTCTGTGCCTCTGTCTCTGTGTCTCTGTCTCTTTGAATCTGTCTCTGTGTTTCTGTCTCTGTGTCTCTGTCCCTGTGTCTCCGTCTCTGTGTCTCTGTCTCTGTGTATCTGTCTCTGTGTCTCTGTCTCTGTGTCTCTGTTTCTATGTCTCTGTTTCTCTCTCTCCGTGTCTCTGTCCCTGTGCCTCTGTCTCTGTGTCTATGCCTCTGTCCCTGCGGCTCTGTACCTGTGTCTCCGTCTCTGTGTGTCGGTCTCTATGTCTCTGTCCCTGTGTCTCTGCCTCTGTGTCTCTGTCTCTGTGTCTCTGTCTCTGTGTCTCTGTCTCTGTGTCTCTGTCTCTGTGTCTCTGTCTCTGTGTCTCTGTCTCTGTGTCTCTGTCTCTGTGTCTCTGTCTCTGTGTCTCTGTCTCTGTGTCTCTGTCTCTGTGTCTCTGTCTCTGTGTCTCTGTCTCTGTGTCTCTGTCTCTGTGTCTCTGTCTCTGTGTCTCTGTCTCTGTCTCTGTGTCCCTGTCTCCACCCTATGTCTCTGTCTCTGTGTCTCTGTCTCCGTGTCTCCGTCCCTGTGTCTCTGTCTCTGTCTCTGTGCCTCTGCCTCTGTGTATCTGTCTATGTGTCTCTATCTCCGTGTCTCTGCCTCAGTGTCTCTGTCTCTTTTTTCTCTGTCTCTGTGTCTCTGTCTCCGTCTCTGTGTCTCCGTCTCCGCGTCTCGTTCTCTGTGTCTGTGTCTCCGTCTATGTGTCTCTGTCTCTGCCTCTGTGTCACTGTCTGTGAATCTCTGTCTCTGTGTCTCCGTCTCTGTGTCTCAGTCTTTGTGTCTCTGCCTCTGTGTCTTTGTCTCTGTGTCTCTGTCTCTGTGTCTCTGTCTCTGTGACTCTGTCTCTGTGTCTCTGTCTCGGTGTCTCTGTCTCTGTGTCTCCGTCTCTGTGTGTCGGTCTCTATGTCTCTGTCTCTGTGTCTCTGCCTCTGTGTCTCTGTCTCGGTGTCTCTGTCCCTGTGCCTCCGTCTCTGTGTCACTGTCTCTGTGTCCCTGTCTCTGTGTTTCTGTCTCTGTGTCTCTGGCTCTGTGTCTCCGTCTCTGTATCTCTGTCCCTCTGACTCTGTCTCTGTGTCACTGTGTCTGTATCTCTGTCTCTGCGTCTCTGTCTCTGTGTCTCTGTCTCTGTGTCTCCGTCTCTGTGTGTCGGTCTCTATGTCTCTGTCTCTGTGTCTCTGCCTCTGTGTCTCTGTCTCGGTGTCTCTGTCCCTGTGCCTCCGTCTCTGTGTCACTGTCTCTGTGTCACTGTCTCTGTGTTTCTGTCTCTGTGTCTCTGTTTCTATGTCTCTGTTTCTCTCTCTCCGTGTCTCTGCCGCTGTGCCTCTGTCTCTGTGTCTATGCCTCTGTCCCTGTGTCTCTGTACCTGTGTCTCCGTCTCTGTGTCTCTGTCTCTGTGTCTCTGTCTCTGTGTCTCCGTCTCTGTGTCTCTGTCTCTGTGTCTCTGTCTCTGTGTCTCTGTCTCTGTGTCTCTGTCTCTGTGTCTCTGTCTCTTAGAATCTGTCTCTGTGTTTCTGTCTCTGTGTCTCTGTACCTGTGTCTCCGTCTCTGTGTCTCTGTCTCTGTGTATCTGTCTCTGTGTCTCTGTCTCTGTGTCTCTGTTTCTATGTCTCTGTTTCTCTCTCTCCGTGTCTCTGTCCCTGTGCCTCTGTCTCTGTGTCTATGCCTCTGTCCCTGTGGCTCTGTACCTGTGTCTCCGTCTCTGTGTGTCGGTCTCTATGTCTCTGTCCCTGTGTCTCTGCCTCTGTGCCTCTGTTTCTGTGTCTCTGTGTCTCTGTCTCTGTGTCTCTGTCCCTGTGTCTCTGTGTCTGTGTCTCTGTCATTGTGTCTCTGTCTCTGTGTCTATGTCTCTGTGCCTCTGTCTCTGTGTCTCTGTCTCTGTGTCTCTGTCTCTGTGTCTCTGTGTCTGTGTCTCTGTCTCTGTGTCTCTGTGTCTCTGCCTCTGTGTCTCTGTCTCGGTGTCTCTGTCCCTGTGCCTCCGTCTCTGTGTCACTGTCTCTATGTCCCTGTCTCTGTGTCTCTATCTCTGTGTCTCTGTCTCTGTGCCTCTGTCTCTGTGTCTCTGTCTCTTTGAATCTGTCTCTGTGTTTCTGTCTCTGTGTCTCTGTCCCTGTGTCTCCGTCTCTGTGTCTCTGTCTCTGTGTATCTGTCTCTGTGTCTCTGTCTCTGTGTCTCTGTTTCTATGTCTCTGTTTCTCTCTCTCCGTGTCTCTGTCCCTGTGCCTCTGTCTCTGTGTCTATGCCTCTGTCCCTGTGGCTCTGTACCTGTGTCTCCGTCTCTGTGTGTCGGTCTCTATGTCTCTGTCCCTGTGTCTCTGCCTCTGTGTCTCTGTCTCTGTGTCTCTGTCTCTGTGTCTCTGTCTCTGTGTCTCTGTCTCTGTGTCTCTGTCTCTGTGTCTCTGTCTCTGTGTCTCTGTCTCTGTGTCTCTGTCTCTGTGTCTCTGTCTCTGTGTCTCTGTCTCTGTGTCTCTGTCTCTGTGTCTCTGTCTCTGTCTCTGTGTCCCTGTCTCCACCCTATGTCTCTGTCTCTGTGTCTCTGTCTCCGTGTCTCCGTCCCTGTGTCTCTGTCTCTGTCTCTGTGCCTCTGCCTCTGTGTATCTGTCTATGTGTCTCTATCTCCGTGTCTCTGCCTCAGTGTCTCTGTCTCTTTTTTCTCTGTCTCTGTGTCTCTGTCTCCGTCTCTGTGTCTCTGTCTCTGTGTCTCCGTCCCTGTGTCTCCGTCTCTGTGTCACTGTTTCTGTGTCTCAGTCTCTGAGTCTCTGCATCTGTGTCTCTGTCTCTGTCTCTCCGTCTCCGCGTCTCGTTCTCTGTGTCTGTGTCTCCGTCTATGTGTCTCTGTCTCTGCCTCTGTGTCACTGTCTGTGAATCTCTGTCTCTGTGTCTCCGTCTCTGTGTCTCAGTCTTTGTGTCTCTGCCTCTGTGTCTTTGTCTCTGTGTCTCTGTCTCTGTGTCTCTGTCTCTGTGACTCTGTCTCTGTGTCTCTGTCTCTGTGTCTCTGTCTCTGTGTCTCCGTCTCTGTGTGTCGGTCTCTATGTCTCTGTCTCTGTGTCTCTGCCTCTGTGTCTGTGTCTCGGTGTCTCTGTCCCTGTGCCTCCGTCTCTGTGTCACTGTCTCTGTGTCCCTGTCTCTGTGTTTCTGTCTCTGTGTCTCTGGCTCTGTGTCTCCGTCTCTGTATCTCTGTCCCTCTGACTCTGTCTCTGTGTCACTGTGTCTGTATCTCTGTCTCTGCGTCTCTGTCTCTGTGTCTCTGTCTCTGTGTCTCCGTCTCTGTGTGTCGGTCTCTATGTCTCTGTCTCTGTGTCTCTGCCTCTGTGTCTCTGTCTCGGTGTCTCTGTCCCTGTGCCTCCGTCTCTGTGTCACTGTCTCTGTGTCACTGTCTCTGTGTTTCTGTCTCTGTGTCTCTGTTTCTATGTCTCTGTTTCTCTCTCTCCGTGTCTCTGCCTCTGTGCCTCTGTCTCTGTGTCTATGCCTCTGTCCCTGTGTCTCTGTACCTGTGTCTCCGTCTCTGTGTCTCTGTCTCTGTGTCTCTGTCTCTGTGTCTCCGTCTCTGTGTCTCTGTATCTGTGTCTCTGTCTCTGTGTCTCTGTCTCTGTGTCTCTGTCTCTGTGTCTCTGTCTCTGTGTCTCTGTCTCTTAGAATCTGTCTCTGTGTTTCTGTCTCTGTGTCTCTGTCCCTGTGTCTCCGTCTCTGTGTCTCTGTCTCTGTGTATCTGTCTCTGTGTCTCTGTCTCTGTGTCTCTGTTTCTATGTCTCTGTTTCTCTCTCTCCGTGTCTCTGTCCCTGTGCCTCTGTCTCTGTGTCTATGCCTCTGTCCCTGTGGCTCTGTACCTGTGTCTCCGTCTCTGTGTGTCGGTCTCTATGTCTCTGTCCCTGTGTCTCTGCCTCTGTGTCTCTGTCTCTGTGTCTCTGTCTCTGTGTCTCTGTCTCTGTGTCTCTGTCTCTGTGTCTCTGTCTCTGTGTCTCTGTCTCTGTGTCTCTGTCTCTGTGTCTCTGTCTCTGTGTCTCTGTCTCTGTGTCTCTGTCTCTGTCTCTGTGTCCCTGTCTCCACCCTCTGTCTCTGTCTCTGTGTCTCTGTCTCCGTGTCTCCGTCCCTGTGTCTCTGTCTCTGTCTCTGTGCCTCTGCCTCTGTGTATCTGTCTATGTGTCTCTATCTCCGTGTCTCTGCCTCAGTGTCTCTGTCTCTTTTTTCTCTGTCTCTGTGTCTCTGTCTCCGTCTCTGTGTCTCTGTCTCTGTGTCTCCGTCCCTGTGTCTCCGTCTCTGTGTCACTGTTTCTGTGTCTCAGTCTCTGAGTCTCTGCATCTGTGTCTCTGTCTCTGTCTCTCCGTCTCCGCGTCTCATTCTCTGTGTCTGTGTCTCCGTCTCTGTGTCTCTGTCTCTGCCTCTGTGTCACAGTCTGTGAATCTCTGTCTCTGTGTCTCCGCCTCTGTGTCTCAGTCTTTGTGTCTCTGCCTCTGTGTCTTTGTCTCTGTGTCTCTGTCTCTGTGTCTCTGTCTCTGTGACTCTGTCTCTGTGTCTCTGTCTCTGTGTCTCTGTCTCTGTGTCTCCGTCTCTGTGTGTCGGTCTCTATGTCTCTGTCTCTGTGTCTCTGCCTCTGTGTCTCTGTCTCGGTGTCTCTGTCCCTGTGCCTCCGTCTCTGTGTCACTGTCTCTGTGTCCCTGTCTCTGTGTTTCTGTCTCTGTGTCTCTGGCCCTGTGTCTCCGTCTCTGTATCTCTGTCCCTCTGACTCTGTCTCTGTGTCACTGTGTCTGTATCTCTGTCTCTGCGTCTCTGTCTCTGTGTCTCTGTCTCTGTGTCTCCGTCTCTGTGTGTCGGTCTCTATGTCTCTGTCTCTGTGTCTCTGCCTCTGTGTCTCTGTCTCGGTGTCTCTGTCCCTGTGCCTCCGTCTCTGTGTCACTGTCTCTGTGTCACTGTCTCTGTGTTTCTGTCTCTGTGGCTCTGTTTCTATGTCTCTGTTTCTCTCTCTCCGTGTCTCTGCCTCTGTGCCTCTGTCTCTGTGTCTATGCCTCTGTCCCTGTGTCTCTGTACCTGTGTCTCCGTCTCTGTGTCTCTGTCTCTGTGTCTCTGTCTCTGTGTCTCTGTCTCTGTGTCTCTGTCTCTGTGTCTCTGTCTCTGTGTCTCTGTCTCTGTGTCTCTGTCTCTGTGTCTCTGTCTCTGTGTCTCTGTCTCTGTGTCTCTGTCTCTGTGTCTCTGTCTCTGTGTCTCTGTCTCTGTGTCTCTGTCTCTGTGTCTCTGTCTCTGTGTCTCTGTCTCTGTGTCTCTGTCTCTGTGTCTCTGTCTCTGTGTCTCTGTCTCTGTGTCTCTGTCTCTGTGTCTCTGTCTCTGTGTCTCTGTCTCTGTGTCTCTGTCTCTGTGTCTCTGTCTCTGTGTCTCTGTCTCTGTGTCTCTGTCTCTGTGTCTCTGTCTCTGTGTCTCTGTCTCTGTGTCTCTGTCTCTGTGTCTCTGTCTCTGTGTCTCTGTCTCTGTGTCTCTGTCTCTGTGTCTCTGTCTCTGTGTCTCTGTCTCTGTGTCTCTGTCTCTGTGTCTCTGTCTCTGTGTCTGTGTCTCTGTGTCTCTGTCTCTGTGTCTTGGTCGCTGTGTCTCTGTCCCTGTGTCTCTGTCTCTGTGTCCCTGTCTCTGTGTCTCTGTCTCTGTGTCTCTGTCTCTGTGTGTCGGTCTCTATGTCTCTGTCTCTGTGTCTCTGCCTCTGTGTCTCTGCCTCTGTGTCTCTGCCTCTGTGTCTCTGTCTCGGTGTCTCTGTCCCTGTGCCTCTGTCTCTGTGTCACTGTCTCTGTGTCTCTGTCTCTGTGTTTCTGTCTCTGTGTCTCTGGCCCTGTGTCTCCGTCTCTGTATCTCTGTCCCTCTGACTCTGTCTCCGTGTCACTGTGTCTGAATCTCTGTCTCTGTGTCTCTGTCTCTGTGTCTCTGTTTCTATGTCCATGTCTCTGTGTCTCTATTTCTGTGTCTCTGTCTCTGTGCCTCTGTCTCTGTGTCTCTGTCTCTTAGAATCTGTCTCTGTGTTTCTGTCTCTGTGTCTCTGTCCCTGTGTCTCCGTCTCTGTGTCTCTGTCTCTGTGTATCTGTCTCTGTGTCTCTGTCTCTGTGTCTCTGTTTCTATGTCTCTGTTTCTCTCTCTCCGTGTCTCTGTCCCTGTGCCTCTGTCTCTGTGTCTATGCCTCTGTCCCTGTGTCTCTGTACCTGTGTCTCCGTCTCTGTGTGTCGGTCTCTATGTCTCTGTCCCTGTGTCTCTGCCTCTGTGTCTCTGTCTCTGTGTCTCTGTCTCTGTGTCTCTGTCTCTGTGTCTCTGTCTCTGTCTCTGTGTCCCTGTCTCCACCCTATGTCTCTGTCTCTGTGTCTCTGTCTCTGTGAATCTGTCTCTGTGTTTCTGTCTCTGTGTCTCTGGACCTGTGTCCGTCTCTGTATCTCTGTCCCTCTGACTCTGTCTCTGTGTCACTGTGTCTGAATCTCTGTCTCTGTGTCTCTGTCTCTGTGCCTCTGTCTCTGTGTCTCTGTCTCTGTGTCTCTGTCTCTGTGTCTCTGTCTCTGTGTCTCTGTCTCTGTGTCTCTGTCTCTGTGTCTCTGTCTCTATGTCCATGTCTCTGTGTCTCTATCTCTGTGTCTCTATCTCTGTGCCTCTGTCTCTGTGTCTCTGTCTCTGTGTCTCTGTCCCTGTGTCTCTGTCTCTGTGTCTCTGTCTCTGTGTCTCTGTCTCTGTGTCTCTGTCTCTGTGTCTCTGTCTCTGTGTATCTGTCTTTGTGTCTCTGTTTTCGTGTCTCTGTCTCGGTGTCTCTGTCTCGGTGTCTCTGTCTCTGTGTCTCTGTCTCTGTGTCTCTGTCTCTGTGTCTCTGTCTCTGCGTCTCTGTCTCTGTGTCTCTGTCTCTGTGTCTCTGTCTCTGTGTCTCTGTCTCTGTGTCTCTGTCTCTGTTTCTCTTTCTCTGTGTCTCTGCCTCTGTGTCTCTATTCCTGTGTCTCCTTCTCTGTGTTTGCGCCTCTGTGTCTCTGTCTCTGTGTCTCTGTCTCTGCGGCTCTGTCCCTGTGTCTCCGTCTCTGTGTCTCTGTCCCTGTGTCTCCGTCTCTGTGTCACTGTCTCTATGTCTCTGTCTCTGTGTCTCTGTGTCTGTGTCTCTGTCACCGTCTCTGCGCGTCTGTTTCTATGTCTCTGTCTCTGTGTCTCGGTCTCTGTGTCTCGGTCTCTGTGTCTCGGTCTCTGTGTCTCTGCCTCTGAATCTCTGTCTCTGTGTCTCTGAACCAGAGTCTCCGTCCCTGTGTGTCTGTCTCTGTGTATCTGCCTCTGTGTCTCTGTATCTATGTCTCTGTCTCTGTCTCTGTTTCTCTTTCTCTGTGTCTCTGCCTCTGTGTCTCTGTCCCTGCGTCTCCGTCTCTGTGCCTCTATCCCTGTACCTCCGTCTCTGTCTCTCTGTCTCTGTCTCTCTCCCTCTGTGTCTCTGTCTCTGTGTCCCTGTCTCTGTGTCTATGCCTCTGTCCGTGTGTCTCTGTACCTGTGTCTCCGTCTCTGTGTCTCTGTCTCAGTGTCTCTGTCTCAGTGTCTCTGTCTCTGTGTCTCTGTCCTTGTGTCTCTGTCTCTGTGTCTCTCTCCCTGTGTCTCTGTCTCTGAATCTCTGTCATTGTGTCTCTGTCTCTGTGTGTCTCTGTCTCTGTGTCTCTGTCTCTGTGTCTCTGTCTCTGTGTCTCTGTCTCTGTGTCTCTGTCTCTGTGTCTCCGTCTCTGTGTCTCTGTCTCTGTGTCTCTGTCTCTGTGTCTCTGTCTCTGTGTCTCTGTCTCTGTGTCTCTGTCTCTGTGTCTCTGTCTCTGTGTATCTGTCTCTGTGTCTCTGTCTCTGTGTCTCTGTCTCTGTGTCTCTGTCTCTGTGTCTCTGTCTCTGTGTCTCTGTCTCTGTGTCTCTGTCTCTGTGTCTCTGTCCCTGTGTCTCTGTCTCTGTGTCTCTGTCTCTGTGTCTCTGTCTCTGTGACTCTGTCTCTGTGTCTCTGTCTCTGTGTCTCTGTCTCTGTGTCTCCGTCTCTGTGTGTCGGTCTCTATGTCTCTGTCTCTGTGTCTCTGCCTGTGTGTCTCTGTCTCGGTGTCTCTGTCCCTGTGCCTCCGTCTCTGTGTCACTGTCTCTGTGTCTCTGTCTCTGTGTTTCAGTCTCTGTGTCTCTGGCCCTGTGTCTCCGTCTCTGTATCTCTGTCCTTCTGACTCTGTCTCTGTGTCACTGTGTCTGAATCTCTGTATCTGCGTCTCTGCCTCTGTGTCTCTGTCTCTGTGTCTCTGTCTCTATGTCCATGTCTCTGTGTCTCTATCTCTGTGTCACTGTCTCTGTGTCTCTGTCTCTGTGTCTCTGTCTCTGTGTCTCTGTCTCTGTGTCTCTGTCTCTGTGTCTCCGTCTCTGTGTCCCTGTCGCTGTGTCTCCGTCTCTGTGTCACTGTCTCTGTGTCTCTGTCTCTGTGTCTCTGTCCCTGTGTCTCTGTCTCTGTGTCACTGTGTCTGAATCTCTGTCTCTGCGTCTCTGTCTCTGTCTCTGTGTCTCTGTCTCTGTGTCTCTGTCTCTGTGTCTGTGTCTCTGTGTCTCTGTCTCTGTGTCTCTGTATCTGTGTCTCTGTCTCTGAGTCTCTGCATCTGTGTCTCTGTCTCTATCTCTGTCTCTGTCTCTGTGTCTCCGTTTCTGTGTCTCTCTCCCTGTGTCTCTGTCTCTGAATCTCCGTCATTGTGTCTCTGTCTCTGTGTGTCTCTGTCTCTGTGTCTCTGTCTCTGTGTCTATGTCTCTGTGTCTCTGTCTCTTTGCCTCTGTCTCTGTGTCTCTGTCTCTGAGTCTCTCTCTCTGTGTCCCTGTCTCTGTGTCTCTGTCCTTGCGTCTCCGTGTCTGTGTCTCTGGCTCTGTGTCTCTGTCTCTGTGTCTATGTCTCTGTGCCTCTGTCTCTGTGTCTCTGTCTCTGTGTCTCTGTCTCTGTGGCTATGTCTCTGTGTCCCTGTCCCTGTGTCTCTGTCTCTGTGTCTATGTCTCTGTGTCCCTGTCTCTGTGTCTCTGTCCCTGTGTCTCCGTCTCTGTGTCTCTGTCTCTGTCTCTGTGTCTCTGCCTCTGTGTCTCTCTCTCTGTGTCTCTGTCTCTGTATCTCTGTCTCTGTGTCTATGCCTCTGTCCGTGTGTCTCTGGACCTGCGTCTCCGTCTCCGTGTCTCGGTCTCTATGTCTCTGTCTTTATGTCTCTGCCTCTGTGTCTCTGTCTCTGTGTCTCTGTCTCTGTGTCTCTGTCTCTGTGTCTCTGTCTCTGTGTCTCTGTCTCTGTGTCTCTGTCTCTGTGTCTCTGTCTCTGTGTCTCCGTCTCTGTGTCTCTGTCTCTGTGTCTCTGTCTCTGTGTCTCTGTCTCTGTGTCTCTGTCTCTGTGTCTCTGTCTCCGTGTCCCTGTCCCTGCGTCTCCGTCTCTGTGTCTCTGCCTCTGTCTCTGTCTCTGTGTCTTTGCCTCTGTATCTTTCTCTGCGTCTCCGTCTCTGTATCTCTGTCTCTGTGTCTCTGTCCCTGAGTCTCTCTCTCTGTGTCCCTGTCTCTGTGTCTCTGTCCATGCGTCTCCGCCTCTGTGTCTCCGTCTCTGTGTCTCTGTCTTTGTGTCTATGTCTCCGTGCCTATGCCTCTGTCCGTGTGTCTCTGTACCTGTGTCTCCGTCTCTGTGTCACTGTCCCTGTGTCTCTGTCCCTGTGTCTCCATCTCTGCGTCTCTGTCTCTGTGTCTATGTCTCTGTGTCTATGTCTCTGCGTCTCTGTCTCTGTGTTTCTCTCTTTATGTATCTGTCTCTGTGTCTCTGTCTCTGTGTTTCTGTCTCTGTGTCTCTGTACCTGTGTCTCCGTCTCTGTGTCTCTGTCTCTGTGTCTCTGTCTCTGTGTCTCTGTCTCTGTGTCTCTGTCTCTGTGTCTCTGTCTCTGTGTCTCTGTCTCTGTGTCTCTGTCTCTGTGTCTCTGTCTCTGTGTCTCTGTCTCTGTGTCTCTGTCTCTGTGTCTCTGTCTCTGTGTCTCTGTCTCTGTGTCTCTGTCTCTGTGTCTCTGTCTCTGTGTCTCTGTCTCTGTGTCTCTGTCTCTGTGTCTCTGTCTCTGTGTCTCTGTCTCTGTGTCTCTGTCTCTGTGTCTCTGTCTCTGTGTCTCTGTCTCTGTGTCTGTGTCTCTGTGTCTCTGTCTCTGTGTCTCTGTCCCTGTGTCTCTGTCTCTGTGTCCCTGTCTCTGTGTCTCTGTCTCTGTGTCTCTGTCTCTGTGTGTCGGTCTCTATGTCTCTGTCTCTGTGTCTCTGCCTCTGTGTCTCTGCCTCTGTGTCTCTGTCTCGGTGTCTCTGTCCCTGTGCCTCCGTCTCTGTGTCACTGTCTCTGTGTCTCTGTCTCTGTGTTTCTGTCTCTGTGTCTCTGGCCCTGTGTCTCCGTCTCTGTATCTCTGTCCATCTGACTCTGTCTCCGTTTCACTGTGTCTGAATCTCTGTCTCTGTGTCTCTGTCTCTGTGTCTCTGTTTCTATGTCCATGTCTCTGTGTCTCTATCTCTGTGTCTCTGTCTCTGTGCCTCTGTCTCTGTGTCTCTGTCTCTTAGAATCTGTCTCTGTGTTTCTGTCTCTGTGTCTCTGTCCCTGTGTCTCCGTCTCTGTGTCTCTGTCTCTGTGTATCTGTCTCTGTGTCTCTGTCTCTGTGTCTCTGTTTCTATGTCTCTGTTTCTCTCTCTCCGTGTCTCTGTCCCTGTGCCTCTGTCTCTGTGTCTATGCCTCTGTCCCTGTGTCTCTGTACCTGTGTCTCCGTCTCTGTGTGTCGGTCTCTATGTCTCTGTCCCTGTGTCTCTGTCTCTGTGTCTCTGTCTCTGTGCCTCTGTCTCTGTGTCTCTGTCTCTGTGTCTCTGTCTCTGTGTCTCTGTCTCTGTGTCTCTGTCTCTGTGTCTCTGTCTCTGTGTCTCTGTCTCTGTGTCTCTGTCTCTGTGTCTCTGTCTCTGTGCCTCTGTCTCTGTGTCTCTGTCTCTGTGTCTCTGTCTCTGTGTCTCTGTCTCTGTGTCTCTATCTCTGTGTCTCTGTCTCTGTGTCTCTGTCTCTGTGTCTCCGTCTCTGTGTGTCGGTCTCTATGTCTCTGTCTCTGTGTCTCTGCCTGTGTGTCTCTGTCTCGGTGTCTCTGTCTCTGTGTCTTGGTCGCTGTGTCTCTGTCCCTGTGTCTCTGTCTCTGTATCTCTGTCTCTGTGACTCTGCCTCGCTGTACCTGTCTCTGCGTCTCTGTCCCTGTGTCTCCGTCTCTGTGTCTCTGTCTTTGTGTATCTGTCGCTATGTCTCTGTCTCTGTGTCTCTGTGTCTGTGTCTCTGTCACCGTCTCTGCGCGTCTGTTTCTATGTCTCTGTCTCTGTGTCTCGGTCTCTGTGTCTCGGTCTCTGTGTCTCTGCCTCTGAATCTCTGTCTCTGTGTCTCTGAACCAGAGTCTCCGTCCCTGTGTGTCTGTCTCTGTGTATCTGCCTCTGTGTCTCTGTATCTATGTCTCTGTCTCTGTCTCTGTTTCTCTTTCTCTGTGTCTCTGCCTCTGTGTCTCTGTCCCTGCGTCTCCGTCTCTGTGTCTCTATCCCTGTACCTCCGTCTCTGTGTCTCTGTCTCTGTGTCTCTGTCTCTGTGTCTCTGTCTCCGTGTCACTGTCTCTGTGTCTCTGTCTCTGTATCCCTGTCTCTGTATCTCTGTCTCTGTGACTCTGCCTCGGTGTCCTTGTCTCTATGTCTCTGTCCCTGTGCCTCCGTCTCTCTGTCTCTGTCTCTGTGTCTATGTCTCTGTGTCTCTGTCTCCGTGTTTCTCTCTTTATGTATCTGTCTCTGTGTCTCTGTCTCTCTGTCACTGTCTCTGAATCTCTGTCTCTGTGTCCCTGTCTCTGCGTCTCTGCCCCTGTGTCTCCGTCTCCGTGAATTGGTCTCTGTGTCTCGGTCTATGTGTCTCTGTCTCTGTGCCTCTGCCTCTGTGTCTATGCCTCTGTCTCTGTCTCTCTGTCTCTCTGTCTCTGTGTCTCTGCCTCCGTGTCTCTGTCTCTGTGTCTCTGTCTCTCTGTCTCTGTCTCTCTCCCTCTGTGTCTCTGTCTCTGTGTCCCTGTCTCTGTGTCTATGCCTCTGTCCGTGTGTCTCTGTACCTGTGTCTCCGTCTCTGTGTCTCTGTCTCATTGCCTCTGTCTCAGTGTTTCTGTCTCTGTGTCTCTGTCCTTGTGTCTCTGTCTCTGTGTCTCTGTCTCTGTGTCTCTGTCTCTGTGTCTCTGTCTCTGTGTCTCTGTCTCTGTGTCTCTGTCTCTGTGTCTCTGTCTCTGTGTCTCTGTCTCTGTGTCTCTGTCTCTGTGTCTCTGTCTCTGTGTCTCTGTCTCTGTGTCTCTGTCTCTGTGTCTCTGTCTCTGTGTCTCTGTCTCTGTGTCTCTGTCTCTGTGTCTCTGTCTCTGTGTCTCTGTCTCTGTGTTTCTGTCTCTGCGTCTCTGTGTCTCTGTCTCTGTGTCTCTCTCTCTGTGTCTCTGTCTCTGTGTCTCTGTCTCTGTGTATCTGCCTCTGTGTCTCTCTCCCTGTGTACCGGTCTCTTTGTCTCTGTCTCTGTGTCTCTGTCTCTGTGTCTCTGTCTCTGTGTCTCTGTCTCTGCATCTCTGTCTCTGTGTCTTTGTATCTGTGTCTCTGTCTCTGTATCTCTGTCTCTGTGACTCTGCCTCGCTGTACCTGTCTCTGCGTCTCTGTCCCTGTGTCTCCGTCTCTGTGTCTCTGTCTCTGTGTCTCTGTCTCTGTGTCTCTGTCTCTGTGTGTCTGTCTCTGTGATTCGTTCTCTGTGTCTCTGTCTCTGTGGCTATGTCTCTGTGTCCCTGTCCCTGTGTCACTGTCTCTGTGTCTCTGTCTCTGTGTCTCTGCCTCTGTGTCTCTGTCTCTGTGTCTCTGTCTCTGTGTCTCTGTCTCTGTGTCTCCGTCTCTGTGTCCCTGTCGCTGTGTCTCCGTCTCTGTGTCTCTGTCTCTGTGTCTCTGTCTCTGTGTCTCTGTCCCTGTGTCTCTGTCTCTGTGTCTCTGTCTCTGTGTCTCTGTCTCTGTGACTCTGTCTCTGTGTCTCTGTCTCTGTGTCTCTGTCTCTGTGTCTCCGTCTCTGTGTGTCGGTCTCTATGTCTCTGTCTCTGTGTCTCTGCCTGTGTGTCTCTGTCTCGGTGTCTCTGTCCCTGTGCCTCCGTCTCTGTGTCACTGTCTCTGTGTCTCTGTCTCTGTGTTTCAGTCTCTGTGTCTCTGGTCCTGTGTCTCCGTCTCTGTATCTCTGTCCTTCTGACTCTGTCTCTGTGTCACTGTGTCTGAATCTCTGTATCTGCGTCTCTGCCTCTGTGTCTCTGTCTCTGTGTCTCTGTCTCTATGTCCATGTCTCTGTGTCTCTATCTCTGTGTCACTGTCTCTGTGTCTCTGTCTCTGTGTCTCTGTCTCTGTGTCTCTGTCTCTGTGTCTCTGTCTCTGTGTCTCCGTCTCTGTGTCCCTGTCGCTGTGTCTCCGTCTCTGTGTCACTGTCTCTGTGTCTCTGTCTCTGTGTCTCTGTCCCTGTGTCTCTGTCTCTGTGTCTCTGTCTCTGTGTCTCTGTCTCTGTGACTCTGTCTCTGTGTCTCTGTCTCTGTGTCTCTGTCTCTGTGTCTCCGTCTCTGTGTGTCGGTCTCTATGTCTCTGTCTCTGTGTCTCTGCCTGTGTGTCTCTGTCTCGGTGTCTCTGTCCCTGTGCCTCCGTCTCTGTGTCACTGTCTCTGTGTCTCTGTCTCTGTGTTTCGGTCACTGTGGCGCTGGCCCTGTGTCTCCGTCTCTGTATCTCTGTCCTTCTGACTCTGTCTCTGTGTCACTGTGTCTGAATCTCTGTCTCTGCGTCTCTGTCTCTGTCTCTGTGTCTCTGCCTCTGTGTCTCTCTCTCTGTGTCTCTGTCTCTGTGTCTCTGTCTCTGTGTCTCTGTCTCTGTGTCTCTGTCTCTGTGTCTGTGTCTCTGTGTCTCTGTCTCTGTGTCTCTGTATCTGTGTCTCTGTCTCTGAGTCTCTGCATCTGTGTCTCTGTCTCTATCTCTGTCTCTGTCTCTGTGTCTCCGTTTCTGTGTCTCTCTCCCTGTGTCTCTGTCTCTGAATCTCCGTCATTGTGTCTCTGTCTCTGTGTGTCTCTGTCTCTGTGTCTCTGTCTCTGTGTCTATGTCTCTGTGTCTCTGTCTCTTTGCCTCTGCCTCTGTGTCTCTCTCTCTGTGTCTCTGTCTCTGTGTCTCTGTCTCTGTGTCTCTGTCTCTGTGTCTGTGTCTCTGTGTCTCTGTCTCTGTGTCTCTGTATCTGTGTCTCTGTCTCTGAGTCTCTGCATCTGTGTCTCTGTCTCTATCTCTGTCTCTGTCTCTGTGTCTCCGTTTCTGTGTCTCTCTCCCTGTGTCTCTGTCTCTGAATCTCCGTCATTGTGTCTCTGTCTCTGTGTGTCTCTGTCTCTGTGTCTATGTCTCTGTGCCTCTGTCTCTGTGTCTCTGTCTCTGTGTCTCTGTCTCTGTGGCTATGTCTCTGTGTCCCTGTCCCTGTGTCTCTGTCTCTGTGTCTATGTCTCTGTGTCCCTGTCTCTGTGTCTCTGTCCCTGTGTCTCCGTCTCTGTGTCTCTGTCTCTGTCTCTGTTTCTCTGCCTCTGTGTCTCTCTCTCTGTGTCTCTGTCTCTGTGTCTCTGTCTCTGTGTCTCTGTCTCTGTGTCTATGCCTCTGTCCGTGTGTCTCTGGACCTGCGTCTCCGTCTCCGTGTCTCGGTCTCTATGTCTCTGTCTTTATGTCTCTGCCTCTGTGTCTCTGTCTCTGTGTCTCTGTCTCTGTGTCTCTGTCTCTGTGTCTCTGTCTCTGTGTCTCTGTCTCTGCGTCTCTGTCTCTGTGTTTCTCTCTTTATGTATCTGTCTCTGTGTCTCTGTACCTGTGTCTCCGTCTCTGTGTCTCTGTCTCTGTGTCTCTGTCTCTGTGTCTCTGTCTCTGTGTCTCTGTCTCTGTGTCTCTGTCTCTGTGTCTCTGTCTCTGTGTCTCTGTCTCTGTGTCTCTGTCTCTGTGTCTCTGTCTCTGTGTCTCTGTCTCTGTGTCTCTGTCTCTGTGTCTCTGTCTCTGTGTCTCTGTCTCTGTGTCTCTGTCTCTGTGTCTCTGTCTCTGTGTCTCTGTCTCTGTGTCTCTGTCTCTGTGTCTCTGTCTCTGTGTCCCTGTCTCTGTGTCTCTGTCTCTGTGTCTCTGTCTCTGTGTCTCTGTCTCTGTGTCTGTGTCTCTGTGTCTCTGTCTCTGTGTCTTGGTCGCTGTGTCTCTGTCCCTGTGTCTCTGTCTCTGTGTCCCTGTCTCTGTGTCTCTGTCTCTGTGTCTCTGTCTCTGTGTGTCGGTCTCTATGTCTCTGTCTCTGTGTCTCTGCCTCTGTGTCTCTGCCTCTGTGTCTCTGTCTCGGTGTCTCTGTCCCTGTGCCTCCGTCTCTGTGTCACTGTCTCTGTGTCTCTGTCTCTGTGTTTCTGTCTCTGTGTCTCTGGCCCTGTGTCTCCGTCTCTGTATCTCTGTCCATCTGACTCTGTCTCCGTTTCACTGTGTCTGAATCTCTGTCTCTGTGTCTCTGTCTCTGTGTCTCTGTTTCTATGTCCATGTCTCTGTGTCTCTATCTCTGTGTCTCTGTCTCTGTGCCTCTGTCTCTGTGTCTCTGTCTCTTAGAATCTGTCTCTGTGTTTCTGTCTCTGTGTCTCTGTCCCTGTGTCTCCGTCTCTGTGTCTCTGTCTCTGTGTATCTGTCTCTGTGTCTCTGTCTCTGTGTCTCTGTTTCTATGTCTCTGTTTCTCTCTCTCCGTGTCTCTGTCCCTGTGCCTCTGTCTCTGTGTCTATGCCTCTGTCCCTGTGTCTCTGTACCTGTGTCTCCGTCTCTGTGTGTCGGTCTCTATGTCTCTGTCCCTGTGTCTCTGTCTCTGTGTCTCTGTCTCTGTGCCTCTGTCTCTGTGTCTCTGTCTCTGTGTCTCTGTCTCTGTGTTTCTGTCTCTGTGTCTCTCGCCCTGTGTCTCCGTCTCTGTATTTCTGTCCCCTGACTCTGTCTCTGTGTCACTGTGTCTGAATCTCTGTCTCTGCGTCTCTGTCTCTGTGTATCTGTCTCTGTGTTCCTGTCTCTGTTTCTCTGTCTCTGTCTCTGAGTCTTTGTCTGTGTGACCCTGTCTCTGTGTCTCTGTCCCTGTGTCACTGCCTCGGTGTCTCTGTCTCTGTGCCTCTGTCTCTGTCTCTGTGTTCCTGTCTCTGTTTCTCTGTCTCTGTCTCTGAGTCTTTGTCTGTGTGACCCTGTCTCTATGTCTCTGTCTCTGTGTCTCTGCCTCTGTGACTCTGTCTCGGTGTCTCTGTCCCTGTGTCTCTGTCTCTGTCTCTGTGCCTCTGCCTCTGTGTATCTGTCTATGTGTCTCTGTCTCCGTGTCTCTGCCTCAGTGTCTCTGTCTCTTTTTTGTCTGTCTCTGTGTCTCCGTCTCCATCTCTATGTCTCTGTCTCTGTGTCTCTGTCTCTGTGTCTCTGTCTCTGTGTCTCTGTCTCTGTGTCTCTGTCTCCGTGTTTCTCTCTTTATGTATCTCTCTCTGTGTCTCTGTCTCTGTGTCTCTGTCTCTATGTCACTGTCTCTCTCCCTCCGTGTCTCTGTCTCTGTGCCTCTGTCTCTGTGTCTATGCCTCTGTCCGCGTGTCTCTGTACCTGTGTCTCCGTCTCTGTGTCACTGTCCCTCTGACTCTGTCTCTGTGTTTCTCTCTTTATGTATCTGTCTCTGTGTCTCTGTCTCTGTGTATCTGCCTCTGTGTCTCTCTCCCTGTGTACCGGTCTCTGTGTCTCTGTCTCTGTGTCTCTGTCTCTGTGTCTCTGTCTCTGTGTCTCTGTCTCTGCGTCTCTGTCTCTGTGTCTTTGTATCTGTGTCTCTGTCTCTGTATCTCTGTCTCTGTGACTCTGCCTCGCTGTACCTGTCTCAGCGTCTCTGTCCCTTTGTCTCCGTCTCTGTGTCTCTGTCTCTGTGTATCTGTCTTTGTGTCTCTGTTTTCGTGTCTCTGTCTCGGTGTCTCTGTCTCGGTGTCTCTGTCTCTGTGTCTCTGTCTCTGTGTCTCCGTCTCTGTGTCTCTGTCCCTGTGTCTCCGTCTCTGTGTCACTGTCTCTATGTCTCTGTCTCTGTGTCTCTGTGTCTGTGTCTCTGTCACCGTCTCTGCGCGTCTGTTTCTATGTCTCTGTCTCTGTGTCTCGGTATCTGTGTCTCTGTCTCTGTGTCTCTCTCTCCGAGTCACTTTCTGTGTGTCTCTTTCTCTGTATCTGTCTTTGTCTCTGTCTCTGTGTATCTGTCTCTGTGTCTCTGTCTCTGTGTCTCTGTCTCTATGTCTCTGTCTCTGTCTCTGTTTCTCTTTGTCTGTGTCTCTGTCTCTATGTCTCTGTGAGTGTGTCTCCGACTCTGTGTCTCTGTATCCGTCCCTGTGTGTCTTTCTCTGTATCTCTGTCTCCGTGTCTCCGTCCCTGTGTCTCTGTCTCTGTCTCTGTGCCTCTGCCTCTGTGTATCTGTCTATGTGTCTCTGTCTCCGTGTCTCTGCCTCAGTGTCTCTGTCTCTTTTTTATCTGTCTCTGTGTCTCCGTCTCCATCTCTGTGTCTCTGTCTCTGTGTCTCCGTCCCTGTGTCTCCGTCTCTGTGTCACTGTCTCTGTGTCTCTGTCTCTGAGTCTCTGCATCTGTGTCTCTGTCTCTGTCTCTCCGTCTCCGCGTCTCGTTCTCTGTGTCTGTGTCTCCGTCTCTGTGTCTCTGTCTCTGTCTCTGTGTCGCTGACTGTGAATCTCTGTCTCTGTGTCTCTGTCTCTGTGCCTCTGTCTCTGTGTCTCTGTCTCTGAGAAACTGTCTCTGTGTTTCTGTCCCTGTGTCACTGTCTCGGTGTCTCTGTCTCTGTGCCTCTGTCTCTGTCTCTGTGTTCCTGTCTCTGTTTCTCTGTCTCTGTCTCTGAGTCTTTGTCTGTGTGACCCTGTCTCTGTGTCTCTGTCCCTGTGTCTCCGTCTCTGTGTATCTGTCTCTCTCTCTCTGTGTCTCTGTCTCTGTCTCTCCGTCTCCGCGTCTCGTTCTCTGTGTCTGTGTCTCCGTCTCTGTGTCTCTGTCTCTGTCTCTGTGTCACTGTCTGCGAATCTCTGTCTCTGTGTTTCCGTCTCTGTGTCTCTGTCTCTGTGTCTCTGTCTGTGTGTCTCTGTCTCTGTGTCTCTCTCTCCGAGTCACTTTCTGTGTGTCTCTTTCTCTGTATCTGTCTTTGTCTCTGTCTCTGTGTATCTGTCTCTGTGTCTCTGTCTCTGTGTCTCTGTCTCTATGTCTCTGTCTCTGTCTCTGTTTCTCTTTGTCTGTGTCTCTGTCTCTATGTCTCTGTGAGTGTGTCTCCGACTCTGTGTCTCTGTATCCGCCCCTGTGTGTCTGTCTCTGTATCTCTGTCTCCGTGTCTCCGTCCCTGTGTCTCTGTCTCTGTCTCTGTGCCTCTGCCTCTGTGTATCTGTCTATGTGTCTCTGTCTCCGTGTCTCTGCCTCAGTGTCTCTGTCTCTTTTGTATCTGTCTCTGTGTCTCCGTCTCCATCTCTGTGTCTCTGTCTCTGTGTCTCCGTCTCCATCTCTGTGTCTCTGTCTCTGTGTCTCCGTCCCTGTGTCTCCGTCTCTGTGTCACTGTCTCTGTGTCTCCGTCTCCGTGTCTCCGTCTCTGTGTCTCTGTCTCTGTGACTGTGTCTCTGTGTCTCTGTCTCTGTGTCTCTGTCTCTGTGTCTCCGTCTCTGTGTGTCGGTCTCTATGTCTCTGTCTCTGTGTCTCTGCCTCTGTTTCTCTGTCTCGGTGTCTCTGTCCCTGTGCCTCCGTCTCTGTGTGACTGTGTCTGTGTCTCTGTCTCTGTGTCTGTATCACCGTGTCCCTGTCCCCGTCCCTATGTCTCTGTCTCTGTGTCTCTGTCTCTGTGAATCTGTCTCTGTGTTTCTGTCTCTGTGTCTCTCGCCCTGTGTCTCCGTCTCTGTATTTCTGTCCCCTGACTCTGTCTCTGTGTCACTGTGTCTGAATCTCTGTCTCTGCGTCTCTGTCTCTGTGTATCTGTCTCTGTGTTCCTGTCTCTGTTTCTCTGTCTCTGTCTCTGAGTCTTTGTCTGTGTGACCCTGTCTCTGTGTCTCTGTCCCTGTGTCACTGCCTCGGTGTCTCTGTCTCTGTGCCTCTGTCTCTGTCTCTGTGTTCCTGTCTCTGTTTCTCTGTCTCTGTCTCTGAGTCTTTGTCTGTGTGACCCTGTCTCTATGTCTCTGTCTCTGTGTCTCTGCCTCTGTGTCTCTGTCTCGGTGTCTCTGTCCCTGTGTCTCTGTCTCTGTCTCTGTGCCTCTGCCTCTGTGTATCTGTCTATGTGTCTCTGTCTCCGTGTCTCTGCCTCAGTGTCTCTGTCTCTGTGTCTCCGTCTCCATCTCTGTGTCTCTGTCTCTGTGTCTCTGTCTCTGTGTCTCTGTCTCTGTGTCTCTGTCTCTGTGTCTCTGTCTCTGTGTCTCTGTCTCCGTGTTTCTCTCTTTATGTATCTCTCTCTGTCTCTCTGTCTCTGTGTCTCTGTCTCTATGTCACTGTCTCTCTCCCTCCGTGTCTCTGTCTCTGTGCCTCTGTCTCTGTGTCTATGCCTCTGTCCGCGTGTCTCTGTACCTGTGTCTCCGTCTCTGTGTCACTGTCCCTCTGACCCTGTCTCTGTGTTTCTCTCTTTATGTATCTGTCTCTGTGTCTCTGTCTCTGTGTATCTGCCTCTGTGTCTCTCTTCCTGTGTACCGGTCTCTGTGTCTCTGTCTCTGTGTCTCTGTCTCTGTGTCTCTGTCTCTGTGTCTCTGTCTCTGCGTCTCTGTCTCTGTGTCTTTGTATCTGTGTCTCTGTCTCTGTATCTCTGTCTCTGTGACTCTGCCTCGCTGTACCTGTCTCTGCGTCTCTGTCCCTGTGTCTCCGTCTCTGTGTCTCTGTCTCTGTGTATCTGTCTTTGTGTCTCTGTTTTCGTGTCTCTGTCTCGGTGTCTCTGTCTCGGTGTCTCTGTCTCTGTGTCTCTGTCTCTGTGTCTCTGTCTCTGTGTCTCTGTCCCTGTGTCTCCGTCTCTGTGTCACTGTCTCTATGTCTCTGTCTCTGTGTCTCTGTGTCTGTGTCTCTGTCACCGTCTCTGCGCGTCTGTTTCTATGTCTCTGTCTCTGTGTCTCGGTCTCTGTGTCTCGGTCTCTGTGTCTCTGCCTCTGAATCTCTGTCTCTGTGTCTCTGAACCAGAGTCTCCGTCCCTGTGTGTCTGTCTCTGTGTATCTGCCTCTGTGTCTCTGTATCTATGTCTCTGTCTCTGTCTCTGTTTCTCTTTCTCTGTGTCTCTGCCTCTGTGTCTCTGTCCCTGCGTCTCCGTCTCTGTGTCTCTATCCCTGTACCTCCGTCTCGGTGTCTCTGTCTCTGTGTCTCTGTCTCTGTGTCTCTGCCTCTGTGTCTCTGTCTCGGTGTCTCTGTCCCTGTGCCTCCGTCTCTGTGTCACTGTCTCTGTGTCTCTGTCTCTGTGTCTGTGTCACCGTGTCCCTGTCTCCGTCCCTATGTCTCTGCCTCTGTGGCTCTGTCTCTGTGTCTCCGTCTCTGTCTCTGTGTCTCTGTCTCTGTGTCTCTGTCTCTGTGTCTCTGTCTCTGTGTCTCTGTCTCCGTGTCACTGTCTCTGTGTCTCTGTCTCTGTATCCCTGTCTCTGTATCTCTGTCTCTGTGACTCTGCCTCGGTGTCCTTGTCTCTATGTCTCTGTCCCTGTGCCTCCGTCTCTCTGTCTCTGTCTCTGTGTCTATGTCTCTGTGTCTCTGTCTCCGTGTTTCTCTCTTTATGTATCTGTCTCTGTGTCTCTGTCTCTCTGTCACTGTCTCTAAATCTCTGTCTCTGTGTCCCTGTCTCTGCGTCTCTGCCCCTGTGTCTCCGTCTCCGTGAATTGGTCTCTGTGTCTCGGTCT
The DNA here is from genome assembly GCA_945859595.2 of Megachile willughbiella. Lineage (NCBI taxonomy): Eukaryota > Metazoa > Arthropoda > Insecta > Hymenoptera > Megachilidae > Megachile > Megachile willughbiella. The sequence goes on from CAMAOD020000286.1 coordinate 1,989,734, forward strand.
ATGTGTCTCTGTCTCTGTGCCTCTGCCTCTGTGTCTATGCCTCTGTCTCTGTCTCTCTGTCTCTCTGTCTCTGTGTCTCTGCCTCCGTGTCTCTGTCTCTGTGTCTCTGTCTCTCTGTCTCTGTCTCTCTCCCTCTGTGTCTCTGTCTCTGTGTCCCTGTCTCTGTGTCTATGCCTCTGTCCGTGTGTCTCTGTACCTGTGTCTCCGTCTCTGTGTCTCTGTCTCAGTGTCTCGGTCTCAGTGTCTCTGTCTCTGTGTCTCTGTCGTTGTGTCTCTGTCTCTGTGTCTCTGTCTCTGTGTCTCTGTCTCTGTGTCTCTGTCTCTGTGTCTCTGTCTCTGTGTCTCTGTCTCTGTGTCTCTGTCTCTGTGTCTCTGTCTCTGTGTCTCTGTCTCTGTGTCTCTGTTTCTGTGTCTCTGTCTCTGTGTCTCTGTCTCTGTGTCTCTGTCTCTGTGTCTCTGTCTCTGTGTTTCTGTCTCTGCGTCTCTGTGTCTCTGTCTCTGTGTCTCTCTCTCTGTGTCTCTGTCTCTGTGTCTCTGTCTCTGTGTATCTGCCTCTGTGTCTCTCTCCCTGTGTACCGGTCTCTTTGTCTCTGTCTCTGTGTCTCTGTCTCTGTGTCTCTGTCTCTGTGTCTCTGTCTCTGCGTCTCTGTCTCTGTGTCTTTGTATCTGTGTCTCTGTCTCTGTATCTCTGTCTCTGTGACTCTGCCTCGCTGTACCTGTCTCTGCGTCTCTGTCCCTGCGTCTCCGTCTCTGTGTCTCTGTCTCTGTGTCTCTGTCTCTGTGTCTCTGTCTGTGTGTATCTGTCTCTGTGTCTCTGTTTCCGTGTCTCTGTCTCCGTGTCTCTGTCTCCGTGTCTCTGTCTCGGTGTCTCTGTCTCTGTGTCTCTGTCTCTGTGTCTCTGTCTCTGTGTCTCTGTCTCTGCGTCTCTGTCTCTGTGTCTCTGTCTCTGTGTCTCTGTCTCTGTGTCTCTGTCTCTGTTTCTCTTTCTCTGTGTCTCTGTCTCTGTGTCTCTATTCCTGTGTCTCCTTCTCTGTGTTTGCGCCTCTGTGTCTCTGTCTCTGTGTCTCTGTCTCTGCGGCTCTGTCCCTGTGTCTCCGTCTCTGTGTCTCTGTCCCTGTGTCTCCGTCTCTGTGTCACTGTCTCTATGTCTCTGTCTCTGTGTCTCTGTGTCTGTGTCTCTGTCACCGTCTCTGCGCGTCTGTTTCTATGTCTCTGTCTCTGTGTCTCGGTATCTGTGTCTCTGTCTCTGTGTCTCTCTCTCCGAGTCACTTTCTGTGTGTCTCTTTCTCTGTATCTGTCTTTGTCTCTGTCTCTGTGTATCTGTCTCTGTGTCTCTGTCTCTGTGTCTCTGTCTCTATGTCTCTGTCTCTGTCTCTGTTTCTCTTTGTCTGTGTCTCTGTCTCTATGTCTCTGTGAGTGTGTCTCCGACTCTGTGTCTCTGTATCCGTCCCTGTGTGTCTTTCTCTGTATCTCTGTCTCCGTGTCTCCGTCCCTGTGTCTCAGTCTCTGTCTCTGTGCCTCTGCCTCTGTGTATCTGTCTATGTGTCTCTGTCTCCGTGTCTCTGCCTCAGTGTCTCTGTCTCTTTTTTATCTGTCTCTGTGTCTCCGTCTCCATCTCTGTGTCTCTGTCTCTGTGTCTCCGTCCCTGTGTCTCCGTCTCTGTGTCACTGTCTCTGTGTCTCTGTCTCTGAGTCTCTGCATCTGTGTCTCTGTCTCTGTCTCTCCGTCTCCGCGTCTCGTTCTCTGTGTCTGTGTCTCCGTCTCTGTGTCTCTGTCTCTGTCTCTGTGTCACTGACTGTGAATCTCTGTCTCTGTGTCTCTGTCTCTGTGCCTCTGTCTCTGTGTCTCTGTCTCTGAGAAACTGTCTCTGTGTTTCTGTCCCTGTGTCACTGTCTCGGTGTCTCTGTCTCTGTGCCTCTGTCTCTGTCTCTGTGTTCCTGTCTCTGTTTCTCTGTCTCTGTCTCTGAGTCTTTGTCTGTGTGACCCTGTCTCTGTGTCTCTGTCCCTGTGTCTCCGTCTCTGTGTATCTGTCTCTCTCTCTCTGTGTCTCTGTCTCTGTCTCTCCGTCTCCGCGTCTCGTTCTCTGTGTCTGTGTCTCCGTCTCTGTGTCTCTGTCTCTGTCTCTGTGTCACTGTCTGCGAATCTCTGTCTCTGTGTTTCCGTCTCTGTGTCTCTGTCTCTGTGTCTCTGTCTGTGTGTCTCTGTCTCTGTGTCTCTCTCTCCGAGTCACTTTCTGTGTGTCTCTTTCTCTGTATCTGTCTTTGTCTCTGTCTCTGTGTCTCTGTCTCTGTGAATCTGTCTCTGTGTTTCTGTCTCTGTGTCTCTCGCCCTGTGTCTCCGTCTCTGTATTTCTGTCCCCTGACTCTGTCTCTGTGTCACTGTGTCTGAATCTCTGTCTCTGCGTCTCTGTCTCTGTGTATCTGTCTCTGTGTTCCTGTCTCTGTTTCTCTGTCTCTGTCTCTGAGTCTTTGTCTGTGTGACCCTGTCTCTGTGTCTCTGTCCCTGTGTCACTGCCTCGGTGTCTCTGTCTCTGTGCCTCTGTCTCTGTCTCTGTGTTCCTGTCTCTGTTTCTCTGTCTCTGTCTCTGAGTCTTTGTCTGTGTGACCCTGTCTCTATGTCTCTGTCTCTGTGTCTCTGCCTCTGTGTCTCTGTCTCGGTGTCTCTGTCCCTGTGTCTCTGTCTCTGTCTCTGTGCCTCTGCCTCTGTGTATCTGTCTATGTGTCTCTGTCTCCGTGTCTCTGCCTCAGTGTCTCTGTCTCTTTTTTGTCTGTCTCTGTGTCTCCGTCTCCATCTCTGTGTCTCTGTCTCTGTGTCTCCGTCCCTGTGTCTCCTTCTCTGTGTCACTGTCTCTGTGTCTCTGTCTCTGAGTCTCTGCATCTGTGTCTCTGTCTCTGTCTCTCCGTCTCCGCGTCTCGTTCTCTGTGTCTGTGTCTCCGTCTCTGTGTCTCTGTCTCTGTCTCTGTGTCACTGTCTGTGAATCTCTGTCTCTGTGTCTCCGTCTCTGTGTCTCCGTCTCTGTGTCTCTGTCTCTGTGACTCTGTCTCTGTGTCTCTGTCTCTGTGTCTCTGTCTCTGTGTCTCCGTCTCGGTGTGTCGGTCTCTATGTCTCTGTCTCTGTGTCTCGGCCTCTGTGTCTCTGTCTCGGTGTCTCTGTCCCTGTGCCTCCGTCTCTGTGTGACTGTGTCTGTGTCTCTGTCTCTGTGTCTGTATCACCGTGTCCCTGTCCCCGTCCCTATGTCTCTGTCGCTGTGTCTCTGTCTCTGTGAATCTGTCTCTGTGTTTCTGTCTCTGTGTCTCTCGCCCTGTGTCTCCGTCTCTGTATTTCTGTCCCCTGACTCTGTCTCTGTGTCACTGTGTCTGAATCTCTGTCTCTGCGTCTCTGTCTCTGTGTATCTGTCTCTGTGTCTCTGTCTCTATGTCCATGTCTCTGTGTCTCTATCTCTGTGTCTCTGTCTCTGTGCCTCTGTCTCTGTGTCTCTGTCTCTGAGAAACTGTCTCTGTGTTTCTGTCCCTGTGTCACTGTCTCGGTGTCTCTGTCTCTGTGCCTCTGTCTCTGTCTCTGTGTTCCTGTCTCTGTTTCTCTGTCTCTGTCTCTGAGTCTTTGTCTGTGTGACCCTGTCTCTGTGTCTCTGTCCCTGTGTCTCCGTCTCTGTGTATCTGTCTCTCTCTCTCTGTGTCTCTATCTCTGTCTCTCCGTCTCCGCGTCTCGTTCTCTGTGTCTGTGTCTCCGTCTCTGTGTCTCTGTCTCTGTCTCTGTGTCACTGTCTGCGAATCTCTGTCTCTGTGTTTCCGTCTCTGTGTCTCTGTCTCTGTGTCTCTGTCTGTGTGTCTCTGTCTCTGTGTCTCTCTCTCCGTGTCACTTTCTGTGTGTCTCTTTCTCTGTATCTGTCTTTGTCTCTGTCTCTGTGTATCTGTCTCTGTGTCTCTGTCTCTGTGTCTCTGTCTCTATGTCTCTGTCTCTGTCTCTGTTTCTCTTTGTCTGTGTCTCTGTCTCTATGTCTCTGTGAGTGTGTCTCCGACTCTGTGTCTCTGTATCCGTCCCTGTGTGTCTGTCTCTGTATCTCTGTCTCCGTGTCTCCGTCCCTGTGTCTCTGTCTCTGTCTCTGTGCCTCTGCCTCTGTGTATCTGTCTATGTGTCTCTGTCTCCGTGTCTCTGCCTCTTTTTTATCTGTCTCTGTGTCTCCGTCTCCATCTCTGTGTCTCTGTCTCTGTGTCTCCGTCCCTGTGTTTCCGTCTCTGTGTCACTGTATCTGTGTCTCTGTCTCTGAGTCTCTGCATCTGTGTCTCTGTCTCTGTCTCTCCGTCTCCGCGTCTCGTTCTCTGTGTCTGTGTCTCCGTCTCTGTGTCTCTGTCTCTGTCTCTGTGTCACTGTCTGTGAATCTCTGTCTCTGTGTCTCCGTCTCTGTGTCTCCGTCTCTGTGTCTCTGTCTCTGTGACTCTGTCTCTGTGTCTCTGTCTCTGTGTCTCTGTCTCTGTGTCTCCGTCTCTGTGTGTCGGTCTCTATGTCTCTGTCTCTGTGTCGCTGCCTCTGTGTCTCTGTCTCGGTGTCTCTGTCCCTGTGCCTCCGTCTCTGTGTGACTGTGTCTGTGTCTCTGTCTCTGTGTCTGTATCACCGTGTCCCTGTCCCCGTCCCTATGTCTCTGTCTCTGTGTCTCTGTCTCTGTGAATCTGTCTCTGTGTTTCTGTCCCTGTGTCTCTCGCCCTGTGTCTCCGTCTCTGTATTTCTGTCCCCTGACTCTGTCTCTGTGTCACTGTGTCTGAATCTCTGTCTCTGCGTCTCTGTCTCTGTGTATCTGTCTCTGTGTTCCTGTCCCTGTTTCTCTGTCTCTGTCTCTGAGTCTTTGTCTGTGTGACCCTGTCTCTGTGTCTCTGTCCCTGTGTCACTGTCTCGGTGTCTCTGTCTCTGTGCCTCTGTCTCTGTCTCTGTGTTCCTGTCTCTGTTTCTCTGTCTCTGTCTCTGAGTCTTTGTCTGTGTGACCCTGTCTCTGTGTCTCTGTCCCTGTGTCTCCGTCTCTGTGTATCTGTCTCTCTCTCTCTGTGTCTCTGTCTCTGTCTCTCCGTCTCCGCGTCTCGTTCTCTGTGTCTGTGTCTCCGTCTCTGTGTCTCTGTCTCTGTCTCTGTTTCACTGTCTGTGAATCTCTGTCTCTGTGTTTCCGTCTCTGTGTCTCTGTCTGTGTGTCTCTGTCTCTGTGTCTCTCACTCCGTGTCACTTTCTGTGTGTCTCTATCTCTGTACCTGTCTTTGTCTCTGTCTCTGTCTCTGTCTCTGTCTCTGTCTCTGTCTCTGTCTCTGTCTCTGTCTCTGTCTCTGTCTCTGTCTCTGTCTCTGTCTCTGTCTCTGTCTCTGTCTCTGTCTCTGTCTCTGTCTCTGTCTCTGTCTCTGTCTCTGTCTCTGTCTCTGTCTCTGTCTCTGTCTCTGTCTCTGTCTCTGTTTCTGTTTCTGTCTCTGTCTCTGTCTCTGTCTCTGTCTCTGTCTCTGTCTCTGCCTCTGTGTCTCTTCCTGTGTGCCTCTGTCTCTGTCTCTGTCTCTGTCTCTGTCTCTGTCTCTGTCTCTGTCTCTGTGTCTCTTTCTGTGTGTCTCTGTCTCTGTCTCTGTCTCTGTCTCTGTCTTTGTCTCTGTCTCTGACTCTGTCTCTGTCTCTGTGTCTCTGTCTCTGTGTCGCTGTTTCTGTGTCTGTCTCTGTCTCAGTGTCTCCATCTCTGTGTCTCTGTCGCTGGGTCTCTGTCTCTGTCTCTGTCTCTGTCTGTGTCTCTGTCTCTGTCTCTGTCTCTGTCTCTGTCTCTGTCTCTGTCTCTGTCTCTGTCTCTGTCTCTGTCCCTGTCTCTGTCTCTGTCTCTGTCCCTGTGTCTGTCTCTGTCTCTGTCTCTGTCTCTGTCTCTCTCTCTGCCATGTCTCTGTCTCTGTGTCTCTGTCTGTGTGTCTCTGACTCTGCGTCTCTCTCTCCGTGTCACTTTCTGTGTGTCTCTTTCTCTGTGTCTGTCTTTGTCTCTGTCTCTGTCTCTGACTCTGTCTCTGTCTCTGTGTCTCCGTCTCCTTGTCTCTGTTTTTGTCTCTGTCTTTATCTCTGTCTCTGACTCTGTCTCTGCCTCTGTGTCTCTGTCTGCGTGTCTCTGTCGATATGTCTCTGTGTCTCCGTCCCTGTGTCTCTGTCTCTGTCTCTGTGTCTCTGTCTCTGTGTATCTGTCTCTGTGTCTCTGTCTATGTGTCTCTGTTTCTATGTCTCTGTTTCACTCTCTCCGTGTCTCTGTCTCTGTGTCTCTGTCTCTGTCTCTGTTTCTCTTTCTCTGTGTCTCTGTCTCTGTGTCTCTGTGAGTGTATCTCTGTCTCTGTGTCTCTGTCTCCGTCGCTGTGTGTCTGTCTCTGTGTCTCTGTCTCCGTGTCTCCGTCCCTGTGTCTCTGTCTCTGTCTCTGTGCCTCTGCTTCTGTGTATCTGTCTATGTGTCTCTGTCTCCGTGTCTCCGTCCCTGTGTCTCCGTCTCTGTGTCACTGTCTCTGTGTCTCTGTCTCTGAGTCTCTGCATCTGAGTCTCTGTCTCTGTCTCTACGTCTCCGCGTCTCGTTCTCTGTGTCTGTGTCTCCGTCCCTGTGTCTCTGTCTCTGTCTCTGTGTCACTGTCTGTGAATCTCTGTCTCTGTGTCTCCGTCTCTGTGTTTCCGTCTCTGTGTCTCTGTCCCTGTGTCTCTGTCTCTGTGTCTCTGTCTCTCTGTCTCTGTCTCTGTGTCTCTGTCTCTGTGTCTCTGTCTCTGTGTCTATGTCTCCGTGTCTATGTCTCTGTGTCTCTGTCTCTGTGTCTCTGTCTCTGTGTCTCTGTCTCTGTGTCTCTGTCTCACTCTCTGTCTCTGTCTCTGTCTCTGTCTCTGTCTCTGTGTCTCTGTGTCTCAGTCTCTGTGTCTCCGTCTCTGTGTCTCCGTCTCTGTGTCTCTGTCTCTGTGTCTCTGTCTCTGTGTCTCTGTCTCTGTGTCTCTGTGTCTCTGTCTCTGTGTCTCTGCCTCTGTGTCTCAGTCTCTGTGTCTCCGTCTCTTTGTCTCTGTCTCCGTGTCTCTGTCTCTGTCTCTGTGTCTCTGTCTCTCTGTCTCTGTCTCTGTCTCTGTGTCTCTGTGTCTCAGTCTCTGTGGCACCGTCTCTGTGCCTCTGTCTCTGGGCCTCTGCCTCTGCCACTATCTGACTCTGTCTCTATCTCTGTCTCTGTCTCTGTCTCTGTTTCTGTGTCTGTCCCTGTCTCTGTCTCTGTCTCTATCTCTGTCTCTGTCTCTGTCTCTGTCTCTGTCTTTGTCTCTGTCTCTGTCTCTGTCCCTTTCTCTGTCTCTGTGTCTCTGTCTCTGTGTCTCTGCCTCTGTGTCACAGTCTCTGTGTCTCCGTCTCTTTGTCTTTGTCTCCGGGTCTCTGTCTCTGTCTCTGTGTCTCTGTCTCTCTGTCTCTCTGTCTCTGTCTCTGTCTCTGTCTCTGTCTCTGTCTCTGTCGCCGTGTCTGTGTCTCTTTCTGTGTGTCTCTGTCTCTGTCTCTGTCTTTGTCTCTGACTCTGACTCTGTCGCTGTCTCTGTGTCTCCGTCTCTGTGTCGCTGTTTCTGTGTCTGTCTCTGTCTCAGTGTCTCCATCTCTGTGTCTCTGTCGCCGGGTCTCTGTCTCTGTCGCCGGGTCTCTGTCTCTGTCGCTGTCTCTGTCTCTGTCTCTGTCTCTGCCTCGGTCTCTGTCTCTGTGTCTCTGTCGCTGGGTCTCTGTCTCTGTCTCTGTCTCTGTCTCTGTCTCTGTCTCTGTCTCTGTCTCTGTCTCTGTCTCTGTCTCTGTCTCTGTCTCTGTCTCTGTCTCTGTCTCTGTCTCTGTCTCTGTCTCTGGCTCTGTCTCTGTCTCTACCTTGGTCTCTGTCTCTGTCTCTGTCTCTGCCATGTCTCTGTCTCTGTGTCTCTGTCTGTGTGTCTCTGACTCTGTGTCTCTCTCTCCGTGTCACTTTCTGTGTGTCTTTTTCTCTGTATCTGTCTTTGTCTCTGTCTCTGTCTCTGTCTCTGTCTCTGTCTCTGTCTCTGTCTCTGTCTCTGTCTCTGTCTCTGTCTCTGTCTCTGTCTCTGTCTCTGTCTCTGTCTCTGTCTCTGTCTCTGTCTCTGTCTCTGTCTCTGTCTCTGTCTGTGTCTCTGTCTCTGTCTCTGTCTCTGCCTCTATGTCTCTGTCTCTGTGTCTCTGCCTCTGTGTCTCTGTCTCGGTGTCTCTGTCCCTGTGCCTCCGTCTCTGTGTGACTGTGTCTGTGTCTCTGTCTCTGTGTCTGTATCACCGTGTCCCTGTCCCCGTCCCTATGTCTCTGTCTCTGTGTCTCTGTCTCTGTGTTTCTGTCTCTGTGTCCCTCGCCCTGTGTCTCCGTCTCTGTATTTCTGTCCCCTGACTCTGTCTCTGTGTCACTGTGTCTGAATCTCTGTCTCTGCGTCTCTGTCTCTGTGTATCTGTCTCTGTGTTCCTGTCTCTGTTTCTCTGTCTCTGTCTCTGAGTCTTTGTCTGTGTGACCCTGTCTCTGTGTCTCTGTCCCTGTGTCACTGTCTCGGTGTTTCTGTCTCTGTGCCTCTGTCTCTGTCTCTGTGTTCCTGTCTCTGTTTCTCTGTCTCTGTCTCTGAGTCTTTGTCTGTGTGACCCTGTCTCTGTGTCTCTGTCCCTGTGTCTCCGTCTCTGTGTATCTGTCTCTCTCTCTCTGTGTCTCTGTCTCTGTCTCTCCGTCTCCGCGTCTCGTTCTCTGTGTCTGTGTCTCCGTCTCTGTGTCTCTGTCTCTGTCTCTGTTTCACTGTCTGTGAATCTCTGTCTCTGTGTTTCCGTCTCTGTGTCTCTGTCTGTGTGCCTCTGTCTCTGTGTCTCTCTCTCCGTGTCACTTTCTGTGTGTCTCTTTCTCTGTATCTGTCTTTGTCTCTGTCTCTGTCTCTGTCTCTGTCTCTGTCTCTGTCTCTGTCTCTGTCTCTGTCTCTGTCTCTGTCTCTGTCTCTGTCTCTGTCCCTGTCTCTGTCTCTGTCTCTGTCTCTGTCTCTGTCTCTGTCTCTGTCTCTGTCTCTGTCTCTGTCTCTGTCTCTGTCTCTGTCTCTGTCTCTGTCTCTGTCTCTGTCTCTGTCTCTGTCTCTGTCTCTGTCTCTGTCTCTGTCTCTGTCTCTGTCTCTGTCTCTGTCTCTGTCTCTGTCTCTGTCTCTGTCTCTGTCTCTGTCTCTGTCTCTGTCTCTGTCCCTGTCTCTGTCTCTGTCTCTGTCTCTGTCTCTGTCTCTGTCTCTGTCTCTGTCTCTGTCTCTGTCTCTGTCTCTGTCTCTGTCTCTGTCTCTGTCTCTGTCTCTGTCTCTGTCTCTGTCTCTGTCTCTGTCTCTGTGTCTCTTCCTGTGTGCCTCTGTCTCTGTCTCTGTCTCTGTCTCTGTCTCTGTGTCTCTTTCTGTGTGTCTCTGTCTCTGTCTCTGACTCTGTCTCTGTCTCTGTCTCTGTCTTTGTCTCTGTCTCTGACTCTGTCTCTGTCTCTGTGTCTCTGTCTCTGTGTCGCTGTTTCTGTGTCTGTCTCTGTCTCAGTGTCTCCATCTCTGTGTCTCTGTCGCTGGGTCTCTGTCTCTGTCTCCGTCTCTGTCTGTGTCTCTGTCTCTGTCTCTGTCTCTGTCTCTGTCTCTGTCTCTGTCTCTGTCTCTGTCTCTGTCTCTGTCTCTGTCTCTGTCCCTGTCTCTGTCTCTGTCTCTGTCCCTGTCTCTGTCTCTGTCTCTGTCTCTGTCTCTGTCTCTCTCTCTGCCATGTCTCTGTCTCTGTGTCTCTGTCTGTGTGTCTCTGACTCTGCGTCTCTCTCTCCGTGTCACTTTCTGTGTGTCTCTTTCTCTGTATCTGTCTTTGTCTCTGTCTCTGTCTCTGACTCTGTCTCTGTCTCTGTGTCTCCGTCTCCTTGTCTCTGTTTTTGTCTCTGTCTTTATCTCTGTCTCTGACTCTGTCTCTGCCTCTGTGTCTCTGTCTGCGTGTCTCTGTCGATATGTCTCTGTGTCTCCGTCCCTGTGTCTCTGTCTCTGTCTCTGTGTCTCTGTCTCTGTGTATCTGTCTCTGTGTCTCTGTCTATGTGTCTCTGTTTCTATGTCTCTGTTTCACTCTCTCCGTGTCTCTGTCTCTGTGTCTCTGTCTCTGTCTCTGTTTCTCTTTCTCTGTGTCTCTGTCTCTGTGTCTCTGTGAGTGTGTCTCCGTCTCTGTGTCTCTGTCTCCGTCGCTGTGTGTCTGTCTCTGTGTCTCTGTCTCCGTGTCTCCGTCCCTGTGTCTCTGTCTCTGTCTCTGTGCCTCTGCCTCTGTGTATCTGTCTATGTGTCTCTGTCTCCGTGTCTCCGTCCCTGTGTCTCCGTCTCTGTGTCACTGTCTCCGTGTCTCCGTCTGTGTGTCTCTGTCTCCGTGTCTCTGTCTCTGTGTCTCTGTCTCTGTCTCTGTGTCTCTGTCTCTGTGTCTCTGTCTCTGTGACTCTGTCTCTGTGTCACTGTCTCTGTGTCTCTGTCTCTGTGTCTCCGTCTCTGTGTGTCGGTCTCTATGTCTCTGTCTCTGTGTCTCTGCCTCTGTGTCTCTGTCTCGGTGTCTCTGTCCCTGTGCCTCCGTCTCTGTGTGACTGTCTCTGTGTCTCTGTCTCTGTGTCTGTGTCACCGTGTCCCTGTCTCCGTCCCTATGTCTCTGTCTCTGTGTCTCTGTCTCTGTGTCTCTGTCTCTGTGTCTCTGTCTCTGTGTCTCTGCCTCTGTATCTCAGTCTCTGTGTCTCCGTCTCTTTGTCTCTGTTTCCGTGTCTCTGTCTCCGTGTCTCTGTCCCTGTCTCTGTCTCTGTCTCTGTCTCTGTCTCTGTCTCTGTCTCTGTCTCTGTCTCTGTCTCTGTCTCTGTCTCTGTCTCTGTCTCTGTCTCTGTCTCTGTCTCTGTCTCTGTCTCTGTCTCTGTCTCTGTGTCTCTGTCTCTGTGTCTCTGTTCCTGTGTCTCTGTCTCTGTCTCTGTCTCTGTGTCTCTGTCTCTGAGTCTCTGTCTCTATGTCTCTTTCTCTGTGTCTCTGTCTCTGTGACTCTGTCTCTATGTCTCTGTCTCTGTCTCTGTTTCTCTTTCTCTGTGTCTCTGTCTCTGTGTCTCTGTCTCTGTCTCTGTCTCTGTCTCTGTCTCTGTCTCTGTCTCTGTCTCTGTCTCTGTCTCTGTCTCTGTCTCTGTCTCTGTCTCTGTGTCTCTTTCTGTGTGTCTCTGTCTCTGTCTCTGTGTCTCTGTCTCTGTCTCTGTGTCACTGTCTGTGAATCTCTGTCTCTGTGTCTACGTCTCCGTGTCTCCGTCCCTGTGTCTCCGTCTCTGTGTCACTGTCTCTGTGTCTCTCTCTCTGAGTCTCTGCATCTGTGTCTCTGTCTCTGTCTCTCCGTCTCCGCGTCTCGTTCTCTGTGTCTGTGTCTCCGTCTCTGTGTCTCTGTCTCTGTCTCTGTGTCACTGTCTGTGAATCTCTGTCTCTGTGTCTCCGTCTCTGTGTTTCCGTCTCTGTGTCTCTGTCCCTGTGTCTCTGTCTCTGTGTCTCTGTCTCTGTGTCTCTGTCTCTGTGTCTCTGTCTCTGCGTCTCTGTCTCTGTGTCTATGTCTCCGTGTCTATGTCTCTGTGTCTCTGTCTCTGTGTCTCCGTCTCTGTGTCTCTGTCTCTGTCTCTGTCTCTGTCTCTGTCTCTGTCTCTGTCTCTGTGTCTCTGTGTCTCAGTCTCTGTGTCTCCGTCTCTGTGTCTCCGTCTCTGTGTCTCTGTCTCTGTGTCTCTGTCTCTGTGTCTCTGTGTGTCTGTCTCTGTGTCTCTGTCTCTGTGTCTCTGCCTCTGTGTCTCAGTCTCTGTGTCTCCGTCTCTTTGTCTCTGTCTCCGTGTCTCTGTCTCTGTCTCTGTGTCTCTGTCTCTCTGTCTCTGTCTCTGTCTCTGTGTCTCTGTGTCTCAGTCTCTGTGGCACCGTCTCTGTGCCTCTGTCTCTGGGCCTCTGCCTCTGCCACTATCTGACTCTGTCTCTATCTCTGTCTCTGTCTCTGTCTCTGTGTCTGTCCCTGTCCCTGTCTCTGTCTCTGTCTCTATCTCTGTCTCTGTCTCTGTCTCTGTCTCTGTCTTTGTCTCTGTCTCTGTCTCTGTCTCTGTCTCTGTCTCTGTCTCTGTCTCTGTCTCTGTCTCTGTCTCTGTCTCTGTCTCTGTCTCTGTCTCTGTCTCTGTCTCTGTCTCTGTCTCTGTCTCTGTCTCTGTCTCTGTCTCTGTATCTGTCTCTGTCTCTGTCTCTGTCTCTGTCTCTGTCTCTGTCTCTGTCTCTGTCTCTGTCTCTGTCTCTGTCTCTGTCTTTGTCTCTGTCTCTGACTCTGTGTCTGTCTCTGTGTCTCTGTCTCTGTGTCGCTGTTTCTGTGTCTGTCTCTGTCTCAGTGTCTCCATCTCTGTGTCCCTGTCGCTGAGTCTCTGTCTCTGTCCCTGTCTCTGTCTCTGTCTCTGTCACTGTCTCTGTCTCTGTCTCTGTCTCTGTCTCTGTCTCTGTCTCTGTCTCTGTCTCTGTCTCTGTCTCTGTCTCTGTCTCTGTCTCTGTCTCTGTCTTTGTCTCTGTCTCTGACTCTGTCTCTGTCTCTGTGTCTCTGTCTCTGTGTCGCTGTTTCTGTGTCTGTCTCTGTCTCAGTGTCTCCATCTCTGTGTCCCTGTCGCTGGGTCTCTGTCTCTGTCCCTGTCTCTGTCTCTGTCTCTGTCACTGTCTCTGTCTCTGTCTCTGTCTCTGTCTCTGTCTCTGTCTCTGTCTCTGTCTCTGTCTCTGTCTCTGCCTCGGTCTCTGTCTCTGTCTCTCTCTCTGCCATGTCTCTGTCTCTGTGTCTCTGTCTGTGTGTCTCTGACTCTGTGTCTCTCTCTCCGTGTCACTTTCTGTGTGTCTCTTTCTCTGTATCCGTCTTTGTCTCTGTCTCTGACTCTGTCTCTGTCTCTGTGTCTCCGTCTCCTTGTCTCTGTTTTTGTCTCTGTCTTTACCTCTGTCTCTGACTCTGTCTCTGTCTGCGTGTCTCTGTCTCTGTATCTGTCTCTGTCTCTGTCTCTGTGTCTCTGTCTCTGTGTCTCTGTTCCTGTGTCTCTGTCTCTGTCTCTGTCTCTGTGTCTCTGTCTCTGAGTCTCTGTCTCTATGTCTCTTTCTCTGTGTCTCTGTCTCTGTGACACTGTCTCTATGTCTCTGTCTCTGTCTCTGTTTCTCTTTCTCTGTGTCTCTGTCTCTTTGTCTCTGTCCCTGTATCTCCGTCTCTGTGTGTCTGTCTCTGTCTCTGTCTCTGCCTCTGTCTCTGTCTCTGTCTCTGTCTCTGTCTCTGTCTCTGTCTCTGTCTCTGTGTCTCTTTCTGTGTGTCTCTGTCTCTGTCTCTGTGTCTCTGTCTCTGTCTCTGAGTCACTGTCTGTGAATCTCTGTCTCTATGTCTCCGTCTCCGTGTCTCCGTCCCTGTGTCTCCGTCTCTGTGTCACTGTCTCTGTGTCTCTCTCTCTGAGTCTCTGCATCTGTGTCTCTGTCTCTGTCTCTCCGTCTCCGCGTCTCGTTCTCTGTGTCTGTGTCTCCGTACTCTGTGTCTCTGTCTCTGTCTCTGTGTCACTGTCTGTGAATCTCTGTCTCTGTGTCTCCGTCTCTGTGTTTCCGTCTCTCTGTCTCTGTCTCTGTGTCTCTGTGTCTCAGTCTCTGTGGCACCGTCTCTGTGCCTCTGTCTCTGGGCCTCTGCCTCTGCCACTATCTGACTCTGTCTCTATCTCTGTCTCTGTCTCTGTCTCTGTGTCTGTCCCTGTCCCTGTCTCTGTCTCTGTCTCTTTCTCTGTATATGTCTTTGTCTCTGTCTCTGACTCTGTCTCTGTCTCTGTGTCTCCCTCTCCTTGTCTCTGTTTTTGTCTCTGTCTTTATCTCTGTCTCTGACTCTGTCTCTGCCTCTGTGTCTCTGTCTGCGTGACTCTGTCTCTGTCTCTGTCTCTGTCTCTGTCTCTGTCTCTGTCTCTGTCTCTGTCTCTGTCTCTGTCTCTGTCTCTGTCCCTGTCCCTGTCTCTGTCTCTGTCACTGTCTCTGTCTCTGTCTCTGTCTCTGTCTCTGTCTCTGTCTCTGTCTCTGTCTCTGCCTCGGTCTCTGTCTCTGTCTCTCTCTCTGCCATGTCTCTGTCTCTGTGTCTCTGTCTGTGTGTCTCTGACTCTGTGTCTCTCTCTCCGTGTCACTTTCTGTGTGTCTCTTTCTCTGTATCCGTCTTTGTCTCTGTCTCTGACTCTGTCTCTGTCTCTGTGTCTCCGTCTCCTTGTCTCTGTTTTTGTCTCTGTCTTTACCTCTGTCTCTGACTCTGTCTCTGTCTGCGTGTTTCTGTCTCTGTATCTGTCTCTGTCTCTGTCTCTGTGTCTCTGTCTCTGTGTCTCTGTTCCTGTGTCTCTGTCTCTGTCTCTGTCTCTGTGTCTCTGTCTCTGAGTCTCTGTCTCTATGTCTCTTTCTCTGTGTCTCTGTCTCTGTGACTCTGTCTCTATGTCTCTGTCTCTGTCTCTGTTTCTCTTTCTCTGTGTCTCTGTCTCTGTGTCTCTGTCCCTGTATCTCCGTCTCTGTGTGTCTGTCTCTGTCTCTGTCTCTGTCTCTGTCTCTGTCTCTGTCTCTGTCTCTGTGTCTCTTTCTGTGTGTCTCTGTCTCTGTCTCTGTGTCTCTGTCTCTGTCTCTGTGTCACTGTCTGTGAATCTCTGTCTCTGTGTCTCCGTCTCCGTGTCTCCGTCCCTGTGTCTCCGTCTCTGTGTCACTGTCTCTGTGTCTCTCTCTCTCTGAGTCTCTGCATCTGTGTCTCTGTCTCTGTCTCCCCGTCTCCGCGTCTCGTTCTCTGTGTCTGTGTCTCCGTCTCTGTGTCTCTGTCTCTGTCTCTGTGTCTCTGTCTCTGTGTCTCCGTCTCTGTGTCTCTGTCTCTGTCTCTGTCTCTGTCTCTGTCTCTGTCTCTGTCTCTGTGTCTCTGTGTCTCAGTCTCTGTGTCTCCGTCTCTGTGTCTCTGTCTCTGTGTCTCTGTCTCTGTGTCTCTGTCTCTGTGTCTCTGTCTCTGTGTCTCTGTCTGTCTGTGTCTGTGTCTCTGTCTCTGTGTCTCTGCCTCTGTGTCTCAGTCTCTGTGTCTCCGTCTCTTTGTCTCTGTCTCCGTGTCTCTGCCTCTGTCTCTGTGTCTCTGTCTCTCTGTCTCTGTCTCTGTCTCTGTCTCTGTGTCTCTGTGTCTCAGTCTCTGTGGCACCGTCTCTGTGCCTCTGTCTCTGGGCCTCTGCCTCTGCCACTATCTGACTCTGTCTCTATCTCTGTCTCTGTCTCTGTCTCTGTCTCTGTCCCTGTCCCTGTCCCTGTCTCTGTCTCTGTCTCTATCTCTGTCTCTGTCTCTGTCTCTGTCTCTGTCTCTGTCTCTGTCTCTGTCTCTGTCTCTGTCTCTGTCTCTGTCTCTGTCTCTGTCTCTGTCTCTGTCTCTGTCTCTGTCTCTGTCTCTGTCTCTGTCTCTGTCTCTGTTCCTGTGTCTCTGTCTCTGTCTCTGTCTCTGTCTCTGTGTCTCTGTCTCTGACTCTCTGTCTCTATGTCTCTTTCTCTGTGTCTCTGTCTCTGTGTCTCTGTCTCTGTGTCTCTGTCTCTGTGTCTCTGTCTCTGTGTCTGTGTCTCTGTGTCTCTGCCTCTGTGTCTCAGTCTCTGTGTCTCCGTCTCTTTGTCTCTGTCTCCGTGTCTCTGTCTCCGTGTCTCTGTCTCTGTCTCTGTCTCTGTCTCTGTCTCTGTCTCTGTCTCTGTCTCTGTCTCTGTTCCTGTGTCTCTGTCTCTGTCTCTGTCTCTGTCTCTGTGTCTCTGTCTCTGACTCTCTGTCTCTATGTCTCTTTCTCTGTGTCTCTGTCTCTGTGTCTCTGTCTCTGTGTCTCTGTCTCTGTGTCTCTGTCTCTGTGTCTGTGTCTCTGTGTCTCTGCCTCTGTGTCTCAGTCTCTGTGTCTCCGTCTCTTTGTCTCTGTCTCCGTGTCTCTGTCTCCGTGTCTCTGTCTCTGTCTCTGTCTCTGTCTCTGTCTCTGTCTCTGTCTCTGTCTCTGTCTCTGTCTCTGTCTCTGTCATGTCTCTGTCTCTGTGTCTCTGTCTGTGTGTCTCTGGCTCTGCGTCTCTCTCTCCGTGTCACTTTCTGTGTGTCTCTTTCTCTGTATCTGTCTTTGTCTCTGTCTCTGACTCTGTCTCTGTCTCTGTGTCTCCGTCTCCTTGTCTCTGTTTTTGTCTCTGTCTTTATCTCTGTCTCTGACTCTGTCTCTGCCTCTGCGTCTCTGTCTGCGTGTCTCTGTCTCTGTCTCTGTCTCTGTCTCTGTGTCTCTGTCTCTGAGTCTCTGTCTCTATGTCTCTTTCTCTGTGTCTCTGTCTCTGTGTATCTGTCTCTGTGTCTCTGTCTCTGTGTCTCTGTTTCTATGTCTCTGTTTCACTCTCTCCGTGTCTCTGTCTCTGTGTCTCTGTCTCTGTCTCTGTTTCTCTTTCTCTGTGTCTCTGTCTCTGTGTCTCTGTGAGTGTGTCTCCGTCTCTGTGTCTCTGTCTCCGCCTCTGTGTGTCTGTCTCTGTGTCTCTGTCTCCGTGTCTCCGTCCCTGTGTCTCTGTCTCTGTCTCTGTGCCTCTGCCTCTGTGTATCTGTCTATGTGTCTCTGTCTCCGTGTCTCCGTCCCTGTGTCTCCGTCTCTGTGTCTCTGTCTCTGTCTCTGTCTCTGTCTCTGTCTCTGTCTCTGTCTCTGTCTCTGTGTCTCTGTGTCTCAGTCTCTGTGTCTCCGTCTCTGTGTCTCTGTCTCTGTGTCTCTGTCTCTGTGTCTCTGTCTCTGTGTCTCTGTCTGTCTGTCTCTGTGTCTCTGTCTCTGTGTCTCTGCCTCTGTGTCTCAGTCTCTGTGTCTCCGTCTCTTTGTCTCTGTCTCCGTGTCTCTGTCTCTGTCTCTGTGTCTCTGTCTCTCTGTCTCTGTCTCTGTCTCTGTCTCTGTCTCTGTCTCTGTCTCTGTGTCTCTGTGTCTCAGTCTCTGTGGCACCGTCTCTGTGCCTCTGTCTCTGGGCCTCTGCCTCTGCCACTATCTGACTCTGTCTCTATCTCTGTCTCTGTCTCTGTCTCTGTCTCTGTCCCTGTCCCTGTCCCTGTCTCTGTCTCTGTCTCTATCTCTGTCTCTGTCTCTGTCTCTGTCTCTGTCTCTGTCTTTGTCTCTGTCTCTGTCTCTGTCTCTGTCTCTGTCCCTTTCTCTGTCTCTGTGTCTCTGTCTCTGTGTCTCTGCCTCTGTGTCACAGTCTCTGTGTCTCCGTCTCTTTGTCTTTGTCTCCGGGTCTCTGTCTCTGTCTCTGTGTCTCTGTCTCTCTGTCTCTGTCTCTGTCTCTGTCTCTGTCTCTGTCTCTGTGTCTCTGTGTCTCAGTCTCTGTGGCACCGTCTCTGTGTCTCTGCCTCTGCCACTATCTGACTCTGTCTCTATCTCTGCCTCTGTCTCTGTCTCTGTGTCTATCTCTGTCTCTGTCTCTGTCTCTGTCTCTGTGTCGGTCTCTGTCTCTGTCTCTGTCTCTGTCTCTGTCTCTGTCTCTGTCTCTGTCTCTGTCTCTGTCTCTGTCTCTGTCTCTGTCTCTGTCTCTGTCTCTGTCTCTGTCTCTGTCTCTGTTCCTGTGTCTCTGTCTCTGTCTCTGTCTCTGTCTCTGTGTCTCTGTCTCTGACTCTCTGTCTCTATGTCTCTTTCTCTGTGTCTCTGTCTCTGTGTCTCTGTCTCTGTGTCTCTGTCTCTGTGTCTCTGTCTCTGTGTCTGTGTCTCTGTGTCTCTGCCTCTGTGTCTCAGTCTCTGTGTCTCCGTCTCTTTGTCTCTGTCTCCGTGTCTCTGTCTCCGTGTCTCTGTCTCTGTCTCTGTCTCTGTCTCTGTCTCTGTCTCTGTCTCTGTCTCTGTCTCTGTCTCTGTCTCTGTCTCTGTCATGTCTCTGTCTCTGTGTCTCTGTCTGTGTGTCTCTGGCTCTGCGTCTCTCCCTCCGTGTCACTTTCTGTGTGTCTCTTTCTCTGTATCTGTCTTTGTCTCTGTCTCCGACTCTGTCTCTGTCTCTGTGTCTCCGTCTCCTTGTCTCTGTTTTTGTCTCTGTCTTTATCTCTGTCTCTGACTCTGTCTCTGCCTCTGCGTCTCTGTCTGCGTGTCTCTGTCTCTGTCTCTGTCTCTGTCTCTGTGTCTCTGTCTCTGTGTCTCTGTCTCTGTCTCTGTCTCTGTGTCTCTGTCTCTGAGTCTCTGTCTCTATGTCTCTTTCTCTGTGTCTCTGTCTCTGTGTATCTGTCTCTGTGTCTCTGTCTCTGTGTCTCTGTTTCTATGTCTCTGTTTCACTCTCTCCGTGTCTCTGTCTCTGTGTCTCTGTCTCTGTCTCTGTTTCTCTTTCTCTGTGTCTCTGTCTCTGTGTCTCTGTGAGTGTGTCTCCGTCTCTGTGTCTCTGTCTCCGCCTCTGTGTGTCTGTCTCTGTGTCTCTGTCTCCGTGTCTCCGTCCCTGTGTCTCTGTCTCTGTCTCTGTGCCTCTGCCTCTGTGTATCTGTCTATGTGTCTCTGTCTCCGTGTCTCCGTCCCTGTGTCTCCGTCTCTGTGTCACTGTCTCTGTGTCTCTGTCTCTGAGTCTCTGCATCTGTGTCTCTGTCTCTGTCTCTCCGTCTCCGCGTCTCGTTCTCTGTGTCTGTGTCTCCGTCTCTGTGTCTCTGTCTCTGTCTCTGTGTCACTGACTGTGAATCTCTGTCTCTGTGTCTACGTCTCTGTGTTTCCGTCTCTGTGTCTCTGTCTCTGTGTCTCTGTCTGTCTGTCTCTGTGTCTCTGTCTCTGTGTCTCTGCCTCTGTGTCTCAGTCTCTGTGTCTCCGTCTCTTTGTCTCTGTCTCCGTGTCTCTGTCTCTGTCTCTGTGTCTCTGTCTCTCTGTCTCTGTCTCTGTCTCTGTCTCTGTGTCTCTGTGTCTCAGTCTCTGTGGCACCGTCTCTGTGCCTCTGTCTCTGGGCCTCTGCCTCTGCCACTATCTGACTCTGTCTCTATCTCTGTCTCTGTCTCTGTCTCTGTCTCTGTCCCTGTCCCTGTCCCTGTCTCTGTCTCTGTCTCTATCTCTGTCTCTGTCTCTGTCTCTGTCTCTGTCTCTGTCTTTGTCTCTGTCTCTGTCTCTGTCTCTGTCTCTGTCCCTTTCTCTGTCTCTGTGTCTCTGTCTCTGTGTCTCTGCCTCTGTGTCACAGTCTCTGTGTCTCCGTCTCTTTGTCTTTGTCTCCGGGTCTCTGTCTCTGTCTCTGTGTCTCTGTCTCTCTGTCTCTGTCTCTGTCTCTGTCTCTGTCTCTGTCTCTGTGTCTCTGTGTCTCAGTCTCTGTGGCACCGTCTCTGTGTCTCTGCCTCTGCCACTATCTGACTCTGTCTCTATCTCTGCCTCTGTCTCTGTCTCTGTGTCTATCTCTGTCTCTGTCTCTGTCTCTGTCTCTGTGTCGGTCTTTGTCTCTGTCTCTGTCTCTGTCTCTGTCTCTGTCTCTGTCTCTGTCTCTGTCTCTGTCTCTGTCTCTGTCTCTGTGTCTCTGTCTCTGACTCTCTGTCTCTATGTCTCTTTCTCTGTGTCTCTGTCTCTGTGTCTCTGTCTCTGTGTCTCTGTCTCTGTGACACTGTCTCTATGTCTCTGTCTCTGTCTCTGTTTCTCTTTCTCTGTGTCTCTGTCTCTTTGTCTCTGTCCCTGTATCTCCGTCTCTGTGTGTCTGTCTCTGTCTCTGTCTCTGCCTCTGTCTCTGTCTCTGTCTCTGTCTCTGTCTCTGTCTCTGTCTCTGTCTCTGTCTCTGTGTCTCTTTCTGTGTGTCTCTGTCTCTGTCTCTGTGTCTCTGTCTCTGTCTCTGAGTCACTGTCTGTGAATCTCTGTCTCTATGTCTCCGTCTCCGTGTCTCCGTCCCTGTGTCTCCGTCTCTGTGTCACTGTCTCTGTGTCTCTCTCTCTGAGTCTCTGCATCTGTGTCTCTGTCTCTGTCTCTCCGTCTCCGCGTCTCGTTCTCTGTGTCTGTGTCTCCGTACTCTGTGTCTCTGTCTCTGTCTCTGTGTCACTGTCTGTGAATCTCTGTCTCTGTGTCTCCGTCTCTGTGTTTCCGTCTCTCTGTCTCTGTCTCTGTGTCTCTGTGTCTCAGTCTCTGTGGCACCGTCTCTGTGCCTCTGTCTCTGGGCCTCTGCCTCTGCCACTATCTGACTCTGTCTCTATCTCTGTCTCTGTCTCTGTCTCTGTGTCTGTCCCTGTCCCTGTCTCTGTCTCTGTCTCTTTCTCTGTATATGTCTTTGTCTCTGTCTCTGACTCTGTCTCTGTCTCTGTGTCTCCCTCTCCTTGTCTCTGTTTTTGTCTCTGTCTTTATCTCTGTCTCTGACTCTGTCTCTGCCTCTGTGTCTCTGTCTGCGTGACTCTGTCTCTGTCTCTGTCTCTGTCTCTGTCTCTGTCTCTGTCTCTGTCTCTGTCTCTGTCTCTGTCTCTGTCTCTGTCCCTGTCCCTGTCTCTGTCTCTGTCACTGTCTCTGTCTCTGTCTCTGTCTCTGTCTCTGTCTCTGTCTCTGTCTCTGTCTCTGCCTCGGTCTCTGTCTCTGTCTCTCTCTCTGCCATGTCTCTGTCTCTGTGTCTCTGTCTGTGTGTCTCTGACTCTGTGTCTCTCTCTCCGTGTCACTTTCTGTGTGTCTCTTTCTCTGTATCCGTCTTTGTCTCTGTCTCTGACTCTGTCTCTGTCTCTGTGTCTCCGTCTCCTTGTCTCTGTTTTTGTCTCTGTCTTTACCTCTGTCTCTGACTCTGTCTCTGTCTGCGTGTTTCTGTCTCTGTATCTGTCTCTGTCTCTGTCTCTGTGTCTCTGTCTCTGTGTCTCTGTTCCTGTGTCTCTGTCTCTGTCTCTGTCTCTGTGTCTCTGTCTCTGAGTCTCTGTCTCTATGTCTCTTTCTCTGTGTCTCTGTCTCTGTGACTCTGTCTCTATGTCTCTGTCTCTGTCTCTGTTTCTCTTTCTCTGTGTCTCTGTCTCTGTGTCTCTGTCCCTGTATCTCCGTCTCTGTGTGTCTGTCTCTGTCTCTGTCTCTGTCTCTGTCTCTGTCTCTGTCTCTGTCTCTGTGTCTCTTTCTGTGTGTCTCTGTCTCTGTCTCTGTGTCTCTGTCTCTGTCTCTGTGTCACTGTCTGTGAATCTCTGTCTCTGTGTCTCCGTCTCCGTGTCTCCGTCCCTGTGTCTCCGTCTCTGTGTCACTGTCTCTGTGTCTCTCTCTCTCTGAGTCTCTGCATCTGTGTCTCTGTCTCTGTCTCCCCGTCTCCGCGTCTCGTTCTCTGTGTCTGTGTCTCCGTCTCTGTGTCTCTGTCTCTGTCTCTGTGTCTCTGTCTCTGTGTCTCCGTCTCTGTGTCTCTGTCTCTGTCTCTGTCTCTGTCTCTGTCTCTGTCTCTGTCTCTGTGTCTCTGTGTCTCAGTCTCTGTGTCTCCGTCTCTGTGTCTCTGTCTCTGTGTCTCTGTCTCTGTGTCTCTGTCTCTGTGTCTCTGTCTCTGTGTCTCTGTCTGTCTGTGTCTGTGTCTCTGTCTCTGTGTCTCTGCCTCTGTGTCTCAGTCTCTGTGTCTCCGTCTCTTTGTCTCTGTCTCCGTGTCTCTGCCTCTGTCTCTGTGTCTCTGTCTCTCTGTCTCTGTCTCTGTCTCTGTCTCTGTGTCTCTGTGTCTCAGTCTCTGTGGCACCGTCTCTGTGCCTCTGTCTCTGGGCCTCTGCCTCTGCCACTATCTGACTCTGTCTCTATCTCTGTCTCTGTCTCTGTCTCTGTCTCTGTCCCTGTCCCTGTCCCTGTCTCTGTCTCTGTCTCTATCTCTGTCTCTGTCTCTGTCTCTGTCTCTGTCTCTGTCTCTGTCTCTGTCTCTGTCTCTGTCTCTGTCTCTGTCTCTGTCTCTGTCTCTGTCTCTGTCTCTGTCTCTGTCTCTGTCTCTGTCTCTGTCTCTGTCTCTGTCTCTGTTCCTGTGTCTCTGTCTCTGTCTCTGTCTCTGTCTCTGTGTCTCTGTCTCTGACTCTCTGTCTCTATGTCTCTTTCTCTGTGTCTCTGTCTCTGTGTCTCTGTCTCTGTGTCTCTGTCTCTGTGTCTCTGTCTCTGTGTCTGTGTCTCTGTGTCTCTGCCTCTGTGTCTCAGTCTCTGTGTCTCCGTCTCTTTGTCTCTGTCTCCGTGTCTCTGTCTCCGTGTCTCTGTCTCTGTCTCTGTCTCTGTCTCTGTCTCTGTCTCTGTCTCTGTCTCTGTTCCTGTGTCTCTGTCTCTGTCTCTGTCTCTGTCTCTGTGTCTCTGTCTCTGACTCTCTGTCTCTATGTCTCTTTCTCTGTGTCTCTGTCTCTGTGTCTCTGTCTCTGTGTCTCTGTCTCTGTGTCTCTGTCTCTGTGTCTGTGTCTCTGTGTCTCTGCCTCTGTGTCTCAGTCTCTGTGTCTCCGTCTCTTTGTCTCTGTCTCCGTGTCTCTGTCTCCGTGTCTCTGTCTCTGTCTCTGTCTCTGTCTCTGTCTCTGTCTCTGTCTCTGTCTCTGTCTCTGTCTCTGTCTCTGTCATGTCTCTGTCTCTGTGTCTCTGTCTGTGTGTCTCTGGCTCTGCGTCTCTCTCTCCGTGTCACTTTCTGTGTGTCTCTTTCTCTGTATCTGTCTTTGTCTCTGTCTCTGACTCTGTCTCTGTCTCTGTGTCTCCGTCTCCTTGTCTCTGTTTTTGTCTCTGTCTTTATCTCTGTCTCTGACTCTGTCTCTGCCTCTGCGTCTCTGTCTGCGTGTCTCTGTCTCTGTCTCTGTCTCTGTCTCTGTGTCTCTGTCTCTGAGTCTCTGTCTCTATGTCTCTTTCTCTGTGTCTCTGTCTCTGTGTATCTGTCTCTGTGTCTCTGTCTCTGTGTCTCTGTTTCTATGTCTCTGTTTCACTCTCTCCGTGTCTCTGTCTCTGTGTCTCTGTCTCTGTCTCTGTTTCTCTTTCTCTGTGTCTCTGTCTCTGTGTCTCTGTGAGTGTGTCTCCGTCTCTGTGTCTCTGTCTCCGCCTCTGTGTGTCTGTCTCTGTGTCTCTGTCTCCGTGTCTCCGTCCCTGTGTCTCTGTCTCTGTCTCTGTGCCTCTGCCTCTGTGTATCTGTCTATGTGTCTCTGTCTCCGTGTCTCCGTCCCTGTGTCTCCGTCTCTGTGTCTCTGTCTCTGTCTCTGTCTCTGTCTCTGTCTCTGTCTCTGTCTCTGTCTCTGTGTCTCTGTGTCTCAGTCTCTGTGTCTCCGTCTCTGTGTCTCTGTCTCTGTGTCTCTGTCTCTGTGTCTCTGTCTCTGTGTCTCTGTCTGTCTGTCTCTGTGTCTCTGTCTCTGTGTCTCTGCCTCTGTGTCTCAGTCTCTGTGTCTCCGTCTCTTTGTCTCTGTCTCCGTGTCTCTGTCTCTGTCTCTGTGTCTCTGTCTCTCTGTCTCTGTCTCTGTCTCTGTCTCTGTCTCTGTCTCTGTCTCTGTGTCTCTGTGTCTCAGTCTCTGTGGCACCGTCTCTGTGCCTCTGTCTCTGGGCCTCTGCCTCTGCCACTATCTGACTCTGTCTCTATCTCTGTCTCTGTCTCTGTCTCTGTCTCTGTCCCTGTCCCTGTCCCTGTCTCTGTCTCTGTCTCTATCTCTGTCTCTGTCTCTGTCTCTGTCTCTGTCTCTGTCTTTGTCTCTGTCTCTGTCTCTGTCTCTGTCTCTGTCCCTTTCTCTGTCTCTGTGTCTCTGTCTCTGTGTCTCTGCCTCTGTGTCACAGTCTCTGTGTCTCCGTCTCTTTGTCTTTGTCTCCGGGTCTCTGTCTCTGTCTCTGTGTCTCTGTCTCTCTGTCTCTGTCTCTGTCTCTGTCTCTGTCTCTGTCTCTGTGTCTCTGTGTCTCAGTCTCTGTGGCACCGTCTCTGTGTCTCTGCCTCTGCCACTATCTGACTCTGTCTCTATCTCTGCCTCTGTCTCTGTCTCTGTGTCTATCTCTGTCTCTGTCTCTGTCTCTGTCTCTGTGTCGGTCTCTGTCTCTGTCTCTGTCTCTGTCTCTGTCTCTGTCTCTGTCTCTGTCTCTGTCTCTGTCTCTGTCTCTGTCTCTGTCTCTGTCTCTGTCTCTGTCTCTGTCTCTGTCTCTGTTCCTGTGTCTCTGTCTCTGTCTCTGTCTCTGTCTCTGTGTCTCTGTCTCTGACTCTCTGTCTCTATGTCTCTTTCTCTGTGTCTCTGTCTCTGTGTCTCTGTCTCTGTGTCTCTGTCTCTGTGTCTCTGTCTCTGTGTCTGTGTCTCTGTGTCTCTGCCTCTGTGTCTCAGTCTCTGTGTCTCCGTCTCTTTGTCTCTGTCTCCGTGTCTCTGTCTCCGTGTCTCTGTCTCTGTCTCTGTCTCTGTCTCTGTCTCTGTCTCTGTCTCTGTCTCTGTCTCTGTCTCTGTCTCTGTCTCTGTCATGTCTCTGTCTCTGTGTCTCTGTCTGTGTGTCTCTGGCTCTGCGTCTCTCCCTCCGTGTCACTTTCTGTGTGTCTCTTTCTCTGTATCTGTCTTTGTCTCTGTCTCCGACTCTGTCTCTGTCTCTGTGTCTCCGTCTCCTTGTCTCTGTTTTTGTCTCTGTCTTTATCTCTGTCTCTGACTCTGTCTCTGCCTCTGCGTCTCTGTCTGCGTGTCTCTGTCTCTGTCTCTGTCTCTGTCTCTGTGTCTCTGTCTCTGTGTCTCTGTCTCTGTCTCTGTCTCTGTGTCTCTGTCTCTGAGTCTCTGTCTCTATGTCTCTTTCTCTGTGTCTCTGTCTCTGTGTATCTGTCTCTGTGTCTCTGTCTCTGTGTCTCTGTTTCTATGTCTCTGTTTCACTCTCTCCGTGTCTCTGTCTCTGTGTCTCTGTCTCTGTCTCTGTTTCTCTTTCTCTGTGTCTCTGTCTCTGTGTCTCTGTGAGTGTGTCTCCGTCTCTGTGTCTCTGTCTCCGCCTCTGTGTGTCTGTCTCTGTGTCTCTGTCTCCGTGTCTCCGTCCCTGTGTCTCTGTCTCTGTCTCTGTGCCTCTGCCTCTGTGTATCTGTCTATGTGTCTCTGTCTCCGTGTCTCCGTCCCTGTGTCTCCGTCTCTGTGTCACTGTCTCTGTGTCTCTGTCTCTGAGTCTCTGCATCTGTGTCTCTGTCTCTGTCTCTCCGTCTCCGCGTCTCGTTCTCTGTGTCTGTGTCTCCGTCTCTGTGTCTCTGTCTCTGTCTCTGTGTCACTGACTGTGAATCTCTGTCTCTGTGTCTACGTCTCTGTGTTTCCGTCTCTGTGTCTCTGTCTCTGTGTCTCTGTCTGTCTGTCTCTGTGTCTCTGTCTCTGTGTCTCTGCCTCTGTGTCTCAGTCTCTGTGTCTCCGTCTCTTTGTCTCTGTCTCCGTGTCTCTGTCTCTGTCTCTGTGTCTCTGTCTCTCTGTCTCTGTCTCTGTCTCTGTCTCTGTGTCTCTGTGTCTCAGTCTCTGTGGCACCGTCTCTGTGCCTCTGTCTCTGGGCCTCTGCCTCTGCCACTATCTGACTCTGTCTCTATCTCTGTCTCTGTCTCTGTCTCTGTCTCTGTCCCTGTCCCTGTCCCTGTCTCTGTCTCTGTCTCTATCTCTGTCTCTGTCTCTGTCTCTGTCTCTGTCTCTGTCTTTGTCTCTGTCTCTGTCTCTGTCTCTGTCTCTGTCCCTTTCTCTGTCTCTGTGTCTCTGTCTCTGTGTCTCTGCCTCTGTGTCACAGTCTCTGTGTCTCCGTCTCTTTGTCTTTGTCTCCGGGTCTCTGTCTCTGTCTCTGTGTCTCTGTCTCTCTGTCTCTGTCTCTGTCTCTGTCTCTGTCTCTGTCTCTGTGTCTCTGTGTCTCAGTCTCTGTGGCACCGTCTCTGTGTCTCTGCCTCTGCCACTATCTGACTCTGTCTCTATCTCTGCCTCTGTCTCTGTCTCTGTGTCTATCTCTGTCTCTGTCTCTGTCTCTGTCTCTGTGTCGGTCTTTGTCTCTGTCTCTGTCTCTGTCTCTGTCTCTGTCTCTGTCTCTGTCTCTGTCTCTGTCTCTGTCTCTGTCTCTGTGTCTCTGTCTCTGACTCTCTGTCTCTATGTCTCTTTCTCTGTGTCTCTGTCTCTGTGTCTCTGTCTCTGTGTCTCTGTCTCTGTGTCTCTGTCTCTGTGTCTCTGTCTCTGTGTCTGTGTCTCTGTGTCTCTGCCTCTGTGTCTCAGTCTCTGTGTCTCCGTCTCTTTGTCTCTGTCTCCGTGTCTCTGTCTCCGTGTCTCTGTCTCTGTCTCTGTCTCTGTCTCTGTCTCTGTCTCTGTCTCTGTCTCTGTCTCTGTCTCTGTCTCTGTCATGTCTCTGTCTCTGTGTCTCTGTCTGTGTGTCTCTGGCTCTGCGTCTCTCTCTCCGTGTCACTTTCTGTGTGTCTCTTTCTCTGTATCTGTCTTTGTCTCTGTCTCTGACTCTGTCTCTGTCTCTGTGTCTCCGTCTCCTTGTCTCTGTTTTTGTCTCTGTCTTTATCTCTGTCTCTGACTCTGTCTCTGCCTCTGCGTCTCTGTCTGCGTGTCTCTGTCTCTGTCTCTGTCTCTGTCTCTGTGTCTCTGTCTCTGTGTCTCTGTCTCTGTCTCTGTCTCTGTGTCTCTGTCTCTGAGTCTCTGTCTCTATGTCTCTTTCTCTGTGTCTCTGTCTCTGTGTATCTGTCTCTGTGTCTCTGTCTCTGTGTCTCTGTTTCTATGTCTCTGTTTCACTCTCTCCGTGTCTCTGTCTCTGTGTCTCTGTCTCTGTCTCTGTTTCTCTTTCTCTGTGTCTCTGTCTCTGTGTCTCTGTGAGTGTGTCTCCGTCTCTGTGTCTCTGTCTCCGCCTCTGTGTGTCTGTCTCTGTGTCTCTGTCTCCGTGTCTCCGTCCCTGTGTCTCTGTCTCTGTCTCTGTGCCTCTGCCTCTGTGTATCTGTCTATGTGTCTCTGTCTCCGTGTCTCCGTCCCTGTGTCTCCGTCTCTGTGTCTCTGTCTCTGTCTCTGTCTCTGTCTCTGTCTCTGTGTCTCTGTGTCTCAGTCTCTGTGTCTCCGTCTCTGTGTCTCTGTCTCTGTGTCTCTGTCTCTGTGTCTCTGTCTCTGTGTCTCTGTCTGTCTGTCTCTGTGTCTCTGTCTCTGTGTCTCTGCCTCTGTGTCTCAGTCTCTGTGTCTCCGTCTCTTTGTCTCTGTCTCCGTGTCTCTGTCTCTGTCTCTGTGTCTCTGTCTCTCTGTCTCTGTCTCTGTCTCTGTCTCTGTCTCTGTCTCTGTGTCTCTGTGTCTCAGTCTCTGTGGCACCGTCTCTGTGCCTCTGTCTCTGGGCCTCTGCCTCTGCCACTATCTGACTCTGTCTCTATCTCTGTCTCTGTCTCTGTCTCTGTCTCTGTCCCTGTCCCTGTCCCTGTCTCTGTCTCTGTCTCTATCTCTGTCTCTGTCTCTGTCTCTGTCTCTGTCTCTGTCTTTGTCTCTGTCTCTGTCTCTGTCTCTGTCTCTGTCCCTTTCTCTGTCTCTGTGTCTCTGTCTCTGTGTCTCTGCCTCTGTGTCACAGTCTCTGTGTCTCCGTCTCTTTGTCTTTGTCTCCGGGTCTCTGTCTCTGTCTCTGTGTCTCTGTCTCTCTGTCTCTGTCTCTGTCTCTGTCTCTGTCTCTGTCTCTGTCTCTGTGTCTCTGTGTCTCAGTCTCTGTGGCACCGTCTCTGTGTCTCTGCCTCTGCCACTATCTGACTCTGTCTCTATCTCTGCCTCTGTCTCTGTCTCTGTGTCTATCTCTGTCTCTGTCTCTGTCTCTGTCTCTGTGTCGGTCTCTGTCTCTGTCTCTGTCTCTGTCTCTGTCTCTGTCTCTGTCTCTGTCTCTGTCTCTGTCTCTGTCTCTGTCTCTGTCTCTGTCTCTGTCTCTGTCTCTGTTCCTGTGTCTCTGTCTCTGTCTCTGTCTCTGTCTCTGTGTCTCTGTCTCTGACTCTCTGTCTCTATGTCTCTTTCTCTGTGTCTCTGTCTCTGTGTCTCTGTCTCTGTGTCTCTGTCTCTGTGTCTCTGTCTCTGTGTCTGTGTCTCTGTGTCTCTGCCTCTGTGTCTCAGTCTCTGTGTCTCCGTCTCTTTGTCTCTGTCTCCGTGTCTCTGTCTCCGTGTCTCTGTCTCTGTCTCTGTCTCTGTCTCTGTCTCTGTCTCTGTCTCTGTCTCTGTCTCTGTCTCTGTCTCTGTCATGTCTCTGTCTCTGTGTCTCTGTCTGTGTGTCTCTGGCTCTGCGTCTCTCCCTCCGTGTCACTTTCTGTGTGTCTCTTTCTCTGTATCTGTCTTTGTCTCTGTCTCCGACTCTGTCTCTGTCTCTGTGTCTCCGTCTCCTTGTCTCTGTTTTTGTCTCTGTCTTTATCTCTGTCTCTGACTCTGTCTCTGCCTCTGCGTCTCTGTCTGCGTGTCTCTGTCTCTGTCTCTGTCTCTGTCTCTGTGTCTCTGTCTCTGTGTCTCTGTGTCTCTGTCTCTGTCTCTGTCTCTGTGTCTCTGTCTCTGAGTCTCTGTCTCTATGTCTCTTTCTCTGTGTCTCTGTCTCTGTGTATCTGTCTCTGTGTCTCTGTCTCTGTGTCTCTGTTTCTATGTCTCTGTTTCACTCTCTCCGTGTCTCTGTCTCTGTGTCTCTGTCTCTGTCTCTGTTTCTCTTTCTCTGTGTCTCTGTCTCTGTGTCTCTGTGAGTGTGTCTCCGTCTCTGTGTCTCTGTCTCCGCCTCTGTGTGTCTGTCTCTGTGTCTCTGTCTCCGTGTCTCCGTCCCTGTGTCTCTGTCTCTGTCTCTGTGCCTCTGCCTCTGTGTATCTGTCTATGTGTCTCTGTCTCCGTGTCTCCGTCCCTGTGTCTCCGTCTCTGTGTCACTGTCTCTGTGTCTCTGTCTCTGAGTCTCTGCATCTGTGTCTCTGTCTCTGTCTCTCCGTCTCCGCGTCTCGTTCTCTGTGTCTGTGTCTCCGTCTCTGTGTCTCTGTCTCTGTCTCTGTGTCACTGACTGTGAATCTCTGTCTCTGTGTCTACGTCTCTGTGTTTCCGTCTCTGTGTTTCCGTCTCTGTGTCTCTGTCTCTGTCTCTGTCTCTGTCTCTGTCTCTGTCTCTGTCTCTGTCTCTGTCTCTGTCTCTGTCTCTGTCTCTGTCTCTGTCTCTGTCTCTGTCTCTGTCTCTGTCTCTGTCTCTGTCTCTGTGTCTGTATCTGTCTCTGTCTCTGTCTCTGTCTCTGTCTCTGTCTCTGTCTCTGTCTCTGTCTCTGTCTCTGTCTCTGTCTCTGTCTCTGTCTCTGTCTCTGTCTCTGTCTCTGTCTCTGTCTCTGTCTCTGTCTCTGTCTCTGTCTCTGTCTCTGTGTCTCTTTCTGTGTGCCTCTGTCTCTGTCTCTGTCTCTGTCTCTGTCTCTGTCTCTGTCTCTGTGTCTCTGTCTCTGTGTCTCTGTTTCTATGTCTCTGTTTCTCTCTCTCCGTGTCTCTGTCTCTGTGTCTCTGTCTCTGTCTCTGTTTCTATGTCTCTGTTTCTCTCTCTCCGTGTCTCTGTCTCTGTGTCTCTGTCTCTGTGTCTCTGTCTCTGAGTCTCTGTCTCTATGTCTCTTTCTCTGTGTCTCTGTCTCTGTGTCTCTGTCTCCGTGTCTCCGTCCCTGTGTCTCTGTCTCTGTCTCTGTGCCTCTGCCTCTGTGTATCTGTCTATGTGTCTCTGTCTCCGTGTCTCTGCCTCAGTGTCTCTGTCTCTTTTTCCTCTGTCTCTGTGTCTCTGTCTCCACCTCTGTGTCTCTGTCTCTGTGTCTCCGTCCCTGTGTCTCCGTCTCTGTGTCACTGTCTCTGTGTCTCTGTCTCTGTCTCTCCGTCTCCGCGTCTCGTTCTCTGTGTCTGTGTCTCCGTTTCTGTGTCTCTGTCTCTGTCTCTGTGTCACTGTCTGTGAATCTCTGTCTCTGTGTCTCCGTCTCCGTGTCTCCGTCTCTGTGTCTTTGTCTCCGTGTCTCTGTCTCTGTGTCTCTGTCTCTGTCTCTGTGTCTCTGTCGCTGTGACTCTGTCTCTGTGTCACTGTCTCTGTGTCTCTGTCTCTGTGTCTCCGTCTCTGTGTGTCGGTCTCTATGTCTCTGTCTCTGTGTCTCTGCCTCTGTGTCTCTGTCTCCGTGTCTCTGTCTCCGTGTCCCTGTCTCTGTCTCTGTGTCTCTGTCACTCTGTCTCTGTCTCTGTCTCTGTCTCTGTCTCTGTGTCTCTGTGTCTCAGTCTCTGTGGCACCGTCTCTGTGTCTCTGCCTCTGCCACTATCTGACTCTGTCTCTATCTCTGCCTCTGTCTCTGTCTCTGTGTCTATCTCTGTCTCTGTCTCTGTCTCTGTCTCTGTGTCGGTCTCTGTCTCTGTCTCTGTCTCTGTCTCTGTCTCTGTCTCTGTCTCTGTCTCTGTCTCTGTCTCTGTCTCTGTCTCTGTCTCTGTCTCTGTCTCTGTTCCTGTGTCTCTGTCTCTGTCTCTGTCTCTGTCTCTGTGTCTCTGTCTCTGACTCTCTGTCTCTATGTCTCTTTCTCTGTGTCTCTGTCTCTGTGTCTCTGTCTCTGTGTCTCTGTCTCTGTGTCTCTGTCTCTGTGTCTCTGTCTCTGTGTCTGTGTCTCTGTGTCTCTGCCTCTGTGTCTCAGTCTCTGTGTCTCCGTCTCTTTGTCTCTGTCTCCGTGTCTCTGTCTCCGTGTCTCTGTCTCTGTCTCTGTCTCTGTTTCTGTCTCTGTCTCTGTCTCTGTCTCTGTCTCTGTCTCTGTCTCTGTCATGTCTCTGTCTCTGTGTCTCTGTCTGTGTGTCTCTGGCTCTGCGTCTCTCCCTCCGTGTCACTTTCTGTGTGTCTCTTTCTCTGTATCTGTCTTTGTCTCTGTCTCCGACTCTGTCTCTGTCTCTGTGTCTCCGTCTCCTTGTCTCTGTTTTTGTCTCTGTCTTTATCTCTGTCTCTGACTCTGTCTCTGCCTCTGCGTCTCTGTCTGCGTGTCTCTGTCTCTGTCTCTGTCTCTGTCTCTGTGTCTCTGTCTCTGTGTCTCTGTCTCTGTCTCTGTCTCTGTGTCTCTGTCTCTGAGTCTCTGTCTCTATGTCTCTTTCTCTGTGTCTCTGTCTCTGTGTATCTGTCTCTGTGTCTCTGCCTCTGTGTCTCTGTTTCTATGTCTCTGTTTCACTCTCTCCGTGTCTCTGTCTCTGTGTCTCTGTCTCTGTCTCTGTTTCTCTTTCTCTGTGTCTCTGTCTCTGTGTCTCTGTGAGTGTGTCTCCGTCTCTGTGTCTCTGTCTCCGCCTCTGTGTGTCTGTCTCTGTGTCTCTGTCTCCGTGTCTCCGTCCCTGTGTCTCTGTCTCTGTCTCTGTGCCTCTGCCTCTGTGTATCTGTCTATGTGTCTCTGTCTCCGTGTCTCCGTCCCTGTGTCTCCGTCTCTGTGTCACTGTCTCTGTGTCTCTGTCTCTGAGTCTCTGCATCTGTGTCTCTGTCTCTGTCTCTCCGTCTCCGCGTCTCGTTCTCTGTGTCTGTGTCTCCGTCTCTGTGTCTCTGTCTCTGTCTCTGTGTCACTGACTGTGAATCTCTGTCTCTGTGTCTACGTCTCTGTGTTTCCGTCTCTGTGTCTCTGTCTCTGTGTCTCTGTCTGTCTGTCTCTGTGTCTCTGTCTCTGTGTCTCTGCCTCTGTGTCTCAGTCTCTGTGTCTCCGTCTCTTTGTCTCTGTCTCCGTGTCTCTGTCTCTGTCTCTGTGTCTCTGTCTCTCTGTCTCTGTCTCTCTGTCTCTGTCTCTGTCTCTGTCTCTGTGTCTCTGTGTCTCAGTCTCTGTGGCACCGTCTCTGTGCCTCTGTCTCTGGGCCTCTGCCTCTGCCACTATCTGACTCTGTCTCTATCTCTGTCTCTGTCTCTGTCTCTGTCTCTGTCCCTGTCCCTGTCCCTGTCTCTGTCTCTGTCTCTATCTCTGTCTCTGTCTCTGTCTCTGTCTCTGTCTCTGTCTTTGTCTCTGTCTCTGTCTCTGTCTCTGTCTCTGTCCCTTTCTCTGTCTCTGTGTCTCTGTCTCTGTGTCTCTGCCTCTGTGTCACAGTCTCTGTGTCTCCGTCTCTTTGTCTTTGTCTCCGGGTCTCTGTCTCTGTCTCTGTGTCTCTGTCTCTCTGTCTCTGTCTCTGTCTCTGTCTCTGTCTCTGTCTCTGTCTCTGTCTCTGTGTCTCTGTGTCTCAGTCTCTGTGGCACCGTCTCTGTGTCTCTGCCTCTGCCACTATCTGACTCTGTCTCTATCTCTGCCTCTGTCTCTGTCTCTGTGTCTATCTCTGTCTCTGTCTCTGTCTCTGTCTCTGTGTCGGTCTTTGTCTCTGTCTCTGTCTCTGTCTCTGTCTCTGTCTCTGTCTCTGTCTCTGTCTCTGTCTCTGTCTCTGTCTCTGTCTCTGTTCCTGTGTCTCTGTCTCTGTCTCTGTCTCTGTCTCTGTGTCTCTGTCTCTGACTCTCTGTCTCTATGTCTCTTTCTCTGTGTCTCTGTCTCTGTGTCTCTGTCTCTGTGTCTCTGTCTCTGTGTCTCTGTCTCTGTGTCTGTGTCTCTGTGTCTCTGCCTCTGTGTCTCAGTCTCTGTGTCTCCGTCTCTTTGTCTCTGTCTCCGTGTCTCTGTCTCCGTGTCTCTGTCTCTGTCTCTGTCTCTGTCTCTGTCTCTGTCTCTGTCTCTGTCTCTGTCTCTGTCTCTGTCTCTGTCATGTCTCTGTCTCTGTGTCTCTGTCTGTGTGTCTCTGGCTCTGCGTCTCTCTCTCCGTGTCACTTTCTGTGTGTCTCTTTCTCTGTATCTGTCTTTGTCTCTGTCTCTGACTCTGTCTCTGTCTCTGTGTCTCCGTCTCCTTGTCTCTGTTTTTGTCTCTGTCTTTATCTCTGTCTCTGACTCTGTCTCTGCCTCTGCGTCTCTGTCTGCGTGTCTCTGTCTCTGTCTCTGTCTCTGTCTCTGTGTCTCTGTCTCTGTGTCTCTGTCTCTGTCTCTGTCTCTGTCTCTGTGTCTCTGTCTCTGAGTCTCTGTCTCTATGTCTCTTTCTCTGTGTCTCTGTCTCTGTGTATCTGTCTCTGTGTCTCTGTCTCTGTGTCTCTGTTTCTATGTCTCTGTTTCACTCTCTCCGTGTCTCTGTCTCTGTGTCTCTGTCTCTGTCTCTGTTTCTCTTTCTCTGTGTCTCTGTCTCTGTGTCTCTGTGAGTGTGTCTCCGTCTCTGTGTCTCTGTCTCCGCCTCTGTGTGTCTGTCTCTGTGTCTCTGTCTCCGTGTCTCCGTCCCTGTGTCTCTGTCTCTGTCTCTGTGCCTCTGCCTCTGTGTATCTGTCTATGTGTCTCTGTCTCCGTGTCTCCGTCCCTGTGTCTCCGTCTCTGTGTCTCTGTCTCTGTCTCTGTCTCTGTCTCTGTCTCTGTCTCTGTCTCTGTGTCTCTGTGTCTCAGTCTCTGTGTCTCCGTCTCTGTGTCTCTGTCTCTGTGTCTCTGTCTCTGTGTCTCTGTCTCTGTGTCTCTGTCTGTCTGTCTCTGTGTCTCTGTCTCTGTGTCTCTGCCTCTGTGTCTCAGTCTCTGTGTCTCCGTCTCTTTGTCTCTGTCTCCGTGTCTCTGTCTCTGTCTCTGTGTCTCTGTCTCTCTGTCTCTGTCTCTGTCTCTGTCTCTGTCTCTGTCTCTGTCTCTGTGTCTCTGTGTCTCAGTCTCTGTGGCACCGTCTCTGTGCCTCTGTCTCTGGGCCTCTGCCTCTGCCACTATCTGACTCTGTCTCTATCTCTGTCTCTGTCTCTGTCTCTGTCTCTGTCCCTGTCCCTGTCCCTGTCTCTGTCTCTGTCTCTATCTCTGTCTCTGTCTCTGTCTCTGTCTCTGTCTCTGTCTTTGTCTCTGTCTCTGTCTCTGTCTCTGTCTCTGTCCCTTTCTCTGTCTCTGTGTCTCTGTCTCTGTGTCTCTGCCTCTGTGTCACAGTCTCTGTGTCTCCGTCTCTTTGTCTTTGTCTCCGGGTCTCTGTCTCTGTCTCTGTGTCTCTGTCTCTCTGTCTCTGTCTCTGTCTCTGTCTCTGTCTCTGTCTCTGTGTCTCTGTGTCTCAGTCTCTGTGGCACCGTCTCTGTGTCTCTGCCTCTGCCACTATCTGACTCTGTCTCTATCTCTGCCTCTGTCTCTGTCTCTGTGTCTATCTCTGTCTCTGTCTCTGTCTCTGTCTCTGTGTCGGTCTCTGTCTCTGTCTCTGTCTCTGTCTCTGTCTCTGTCTCTGTCTCTGTCTCTGTCTCTGTCTCTGTCTCTGTCTCTGTCTCTGTCTCTGTTCCTGTGTCTCTGTCTCTGTCTCTGTCTCTGTCTCTGTGTCTCTGTCTCTGACTCTCTGTCTCTATGTCTCTTTCTCTGTGTCTCTGTCTCTGTGTCTCTGTCTCTGTGTCTCTGTCTCTGTGTCTCTGTCTCTGTGTCTGTGTCTCTGTGTCTCTGCCTCTGTGTCTCAGTCTCTGTGTCTCCGTCTCTTTGTCTCTGTCTCCGTGTCTCTGTCTCCGTGTCTCTGTCTCTGTCTCTGTCTCTGTCTCTGTCTCTGTCTCTGTCTCTGTCTCTGTCTCTGTCTCTGTCTCTGTCATGTCTCTGTCTCTGTGTCTCTGTCTGTGTGTCTCTGGCTCTGCGTCTCTCCCTCCGTGTCACTTTCTGTGTGTCTCTTTCTCTGTATCTGTCTTTCTCTCTGTCTCCGACTCTGTCTCTGTCTCTGTGTCTCCGTCTCCTTGTCTCTGTTTTTGTCTCTGTCTTTATCTCTGTCTCTGACTCTGTCTCTGCCTCTGCGTCTCTGTCTGCGTGTCTCTGTCTCTGTCTCTGTCTCTGTCTCTGTGTCTCTGTCTCTGTGTCTCTGTCTCTGTCTCTGTCTCTGTGTCTCTGTCTCTGAGTCTCTGTCTCTATGTCTCTTTCTCTGTGTCTCTGTCTCTGTGTATCTGTCTCTGTGTCTCTGTCTCTGTGTCTCTGTTTCTATGTCTCTGTTTCACTCTCTCCGTGTCTCTGTCTCTGTGTCTCTGTCTCTGTCTCTGTTTCTCTTTCTCTGTGTCTCTGTCTCTGTGTCTCTGTGAGTGTGTCTCCGTCTCTGTGTCTCTGTCTCCGCCTCTGTGTGTCTGTCTCTGTGTCTCTGTCTCCGTGTCTCCGTCCCTGTGTCTCTGTCTCTGTCTCTGTGCCTCTGCCTCTGTGTATCTGTCTATGTGTCTCTGTCTCCGTGTCTCCGTCCCTGTGTCTCCGTCTCTGTGTCACTGTCTCTGTGTCTCTGTCTCTGAGTCTCTGCATCTGTGTCTCTGTCTCTGTCTCTCCGTCTCCGCGTCTCGTTCTCTGTGTCTGTGTCTCCGTCTCTGTGTCTCTGTCTCTGTCTCTGTGTCACTGACTGTGAATCTCTGTCTCTGTGTCTACGTCTCTGTGTTTCCGTCTCTGTGTTTCCGTCTCTGTGTCTCTGTCTCTGTCTCTGTCTCTGTCTCTGTCTCTGTCTCTGTCTCTGTCTCTGTCTCTGTCTCTGTCTCTGTCTCTGTCTCTGTCTCTGTCTCTGTCTCTGTCTCTGTCTCTGTCTCTGTCTCTGTCTCTGTCTCTGTGTCTGTATCTGTCTCTGTCTCTGTCTCTGTCTCTGTCTCTGTCTCTGTCTCTGTCTCTGTCTCTGTCTCTGTCTCTGTCTCTGTCTCTGTCTCTGTCTCTGTCTCTGTCTCTGTCTCTGTGTCTCTTTCTGTGTGCCTCTGTCTCTGTCTCTGTCTCTGTCTCTGTCTCTGTCTCTGTCTCTGTGTCTCTGTCTCTGTGTCTCTGTTTCTATGTCTCTGTTTCTCTCTCTCCGTGTCTCTGTCTCTGTGTCTCTGTCTCTGTCTCTGTTTCTATGTCTCTGTTTCTCTCTCTCCGTGTCTCTGTCTCTGTGTCTCTGTCTCTGTCTCTGTTTCTCTTTCTCTGTGTCTCTGTCTCCGTCCCTGTGTGTCTGCCTCTGTGTCTCTGTCTCCGTGTCTCCGTCCCTGTGTCTCTGTCTATGTCTCTGTGCCTCTGCCTCTGTGTATCTGTCTATGTGTCTCTGTCTCCGTGTCTCTGCCTCAGTGTCTCTGTCTCTTTTTCCTCTGTCTCTGTGTCTCTGTCTCCACCTCTGTGTCTCTGTCTCTGTGTCTCCGTCCCTGTGTCTCCGTCTCTGTGTCACTGTCTCTGTGTCTCTGTCTCTGTCTCTCCGTCTCCGCGTCTCGTTCTCTGTGTCTGTGTCTCCGTTTCTGTGTCTCTGTCTCTGTCTCTGTGTCACTGTCTGTGAATCTCTGTCTCTGTGTCTCCGTCTCCGTGTCTCCGTCTCTGTGTCTTTGTCTCCGTGTCTCTGTCTCTGTGTCTCTGTCTCTGTCTCTGTGTCTCTGTCGCTGTGACTCTGTCTCTGTGTCACTGTCTCTGTGTCTCTGTCTCTGTGTCTCCGTCTCTGTGTGTCGGTCTCTATGTCTCTGTCTCTGTGTCTCTGCCTCTGTGTCTCTGTCTCCGTGTCTCTGTCTGTGTGTCTCTGACTATGTGTCTCTCTCTCCGTGTCACTTTCTGTGTGTCTCTATCTCTGTATCTGTCTTTGTCTCTGTCTCTGACTCTGTCTCTGTCTCTGTGTCTCCGTCTCCTTGTCTCTGTTTTTGTCTCTGTCTTTATCTCTGTCTCTGACTCTGTCTCTGTCTCTGTGTCTCTGTCTCTGTGTCGCTGTTTCTGTGCCTATCTCTGTCTCTGTGTCTCCGTCTCCTTGTCTCTGTTTTTGTCTCTGTCTTTATCTCTGTCTCTGACTCTGTCTCTGCCTCTGTGTCTCTGTCTGCGTGTCTCTGTCCCTGTCTCTGTCTCTGTCTCTGTCTCTGTGTCTCTGTCTCTGTGTCTCTGTTCCTGTGTCTCTGTCTCTGTCTCTGTGTCTCTGTCTCTGAGTCTCTGTCTCTATGTCTCTTTCTCTGTGTCTCTGTCTCTGTGATTCTGTCTCTATGTCTCTGTCTCTGCCTCTGTTTCTCTTTCTCTGTGTCTCTGTCTCTGTGTCTCTGTCCCTGTATCTCCGTCTCTGTGTGTCTGTCTCTGTTGTTATGTCTCTGTGTCTCCGTCCCTGTGTCTCTGTCTCTGTCTCTGTGTCTCTGTCTCCGTGTCTCTGTCTCTGTGTCTCTGTCTCTGTGTATCTGTCTCTGTGTCTCTTTCTCTATGTCTCCGTCTCTGTCTCTGTTTCTCTTTCTCCGTGTCTCTGTCTCTGTATCTCTGTCCCTGTATCTCCGTCTCTGTGTGTCTGTCTCTGTTGTTATGTCTCTGTGTCTCCGTCCCTGTGTCTCTGTCTCTGTCTCTGTGCCTCTGACTCTGTGTATCTGTCTCTGTGTCTCTGTCTCTGTGTCTCTGTTTCTATGTCTCTGTTTCTCTCTCTCCGTGTCTCTGTCTCTGTGTCTCTGTCTCTGTCTCTGTGCCTCTGCCTCTGTGTCTCTGTCTCTGTGTCTGTGTCACCGTGTCCCTGTCTCCGTCCCTATGTCTCTGTCTCTGTGTCTCTGTCTCTGTGAATCTGTCTCTGTGTTGCTGTCTCTGTGTCTCTGTCTCTTTGTCTCTGTCTCCGTGTCTCTGTCTCCGTGTCTCTGTCTCTGTCTCTGTGGCTCCGTCTCTGTGTCTCTTTCTGTGTGTCTCTGTCTCTGTCTCTGTCGTTGTCTCTGTCTCTGTCTCTGACTCTGTCTCTGTCTCTGTGTCTCTGTCTCTGTGTCGCTGTTTCTGTGTCTGTCTCTGTCTCAGTGTCTCCATCTCTGTGTCTCTGTCTGCGTGTCTCTGTCTCTGTATCTGTCTCTGTCTCTGCCTCTGTGTCTCTGTCTGCGTGTCTCTGTCTCTGTCTCTGTCTCTGTCTCTGTCTCTGTCTCTGTGTCTCTGTCTCTGTGTCTCTGTCTCTGTGTCTCTGTTCCTGTGTCTCTGTCTCTGTCTCTGTCTCTGTGTCTCTGTCTCTGAGTCTCTGTCTCTATGTCTCTTTCTCTGTGTCTCTGTCTCTGTGTCTCTGTCTCTGTGTCTCTGTCTCTGTCTCTGTCTCTGTCTCTGTGTCTCTGTCTCTGTGTCTCTGTCTCTGTGTCTCTGTTCCTGTGTCTCTGTCTCTGTCTCTGTCTCTGTGTCTCTGTCTCTGAGTCTCTGTCTCTATGTCTCTTTCTCTGTGTCTCTGTCTCTGTGTCTCTGTCTCCGTGTCTCCGTCCCTGTGTCTCTGTCTCTGTCTCTGTGCCTCTGCCTCTGTGTATCTGTCTATGTGTCTCTGTCTCCGTGTCTCTGCCTCAGTGTCTCTGTCTCTTTTTCCTCTGTCTCTGTGTCTCTGTCTCCACCTCTGTGTCTCTGTCTCTGTGTCTCCGTCCCTGTGTCTCCGTCTCTGTGTCACTGTCTCTGTGTCTCTGTCTCTGTCTCTCCGTCTCCGCGTCTCGTTCTCTGTGTCTGTGTCTCCGTTTCTGTGTCTCTGTCTCTGTCTCTGTGTCACTGTCTGTGAATCTCTGTCTCTGTGTCTCCGTCTCCGTGTCTCCGTCTCTGTGTCTTTGTCTCCGTGTCTCTGTCTCTGTGTCTCTGTCTCTGTCTCTGTGTCTCTGTCGCTGTGACTCTGTCTCTGTGTCACTGTCTCTGTGTCTCTGTCTCTGTGTCTCCGTCTCTGTGTGTCGGTCTCTATGTCTCTGTCTCTGTGTCTCTGCCTCTGTGTCTCTGTCTCCGTGTCTCTGTCTCCGTGTCCCTGTCTCTGTCTCTGTGTCTCTGTCACTCTGTCTCTGTCTCTGTCTCTGTCTCTGTCTCTGTCTCTGTGTCTCTGTGTCTCAGTCTCTGTGGCACCGTCTCTGTGTCTCTGCCTCTGCCACTATCTGACTCTGTCTCTATCTCTGTCTCTGTCTCTGTCTCTGTCTCTGTCTCTGTCTCTGTCTCTGTCTCTGTCTCTGTCTCTGTGTCTCTTTCTGTGTGTCTCTGTCTCTGTCTCTGTCTCTGTCTTTGTCTCTGTCTCTGACTCTGTCTCTGTCTCTGTGTCTCTGTCTCTGTGTCGCTGTTTCTGTGCCTGTCTCTGTCTCAGTGTCTCCATCTCTGTGTCTCTGTCGCTGGGTCTCTGTCTCTGTCTCTGTCTCTGTCTCTGAGTCTTTGTCTGTGTGACCCTGTCTCTGTGTCTCTGTCCCTGTGTCTCCGTCTCTGTGTATCTGTCTCTGTCTCTCTGTGTCTCTGTCTCTGTATCTCTGTCTCTGTGACTCTGCCTCTTTGTCCCTGTCTCTGTGTCTCTGTCCCTGTGTCTACGTCTCTGTGTCTGTCTCTGTCTCTGTCTCTGTCTCTGTCTCTGTCTCTGTCTCTGTCTCTGTCTCTGTCTCTGTCTCTGTCTCTGTCTCTGTCTCTGTCTCTGTCTCTGTCTCTGTCTCTGTCTCTGTCTCTGTCTCTGTCTCTGTCTCTGTCTCTGTCTCTGTCTCTGTCTCTGTCTCTGTCTCTGTCTCTGTCTCTGTCTCTGTCTCTGTCTCTGTCTCTGTCTCTGTCTCTGTCTCTGTCTCTGTCTCTGTCTCTGTCTCTGTCTCTGTCTCTGTCTCTGTCTCTGTCTCTGTCTCTGTCTCTGTCTCTGTCTCTGTCTCTGTCTCTGTCTCTGTCTCTGTCTCTGTCTCTGCCATGTCTCTGTCTCTGTGTCTCTGTCTCTGTGTCTCTGTCTCTGTCTCTGTGTCACTGTCTGTGAATCTGTGTCCCTGTGTCTCCGTCTCTGTGTCTCTGTCGCTGGGTCTCTGTCTCTGTCTCTGTCTCTGTCTCTGTCTCTGTCCCTGCCTCGGTCTCTGTCTCTGTCTCTCTCTCTGCCATGTCTCTGTCTCTGTGTGTCCGTCTCTGTGTCTCCGTCTCTGTGTCTCTGTCTCTGTGTCTCTGTCTCAGTGTCTCTGCCTCTGTCTCTTTGTCTCTGTCTCTGTGTCTCTGTCTCTGTGACTCTGTCTCTGTGTCTCTGTCGCTGTGTCTCTGTCTCTGCGTCTCTGTCTCTGTGTCTCCGTCCCTGTGTGTCGGTCTCTATGTCTCTGTCTCTGTCTCTGTCTCTGTCTCTGTCTCTCTCTCTGCCATGTCTCTGTCTCTGTGTCTCTGTCTGTGTGTCTCTGACTCTGCGTCTCTCTCTCCGTGTCACTTTCTGTGTGTCTCTTTCTCTGTATCTGTCTTTGTCTCTGTCTCTGTCTCTGACTCTGTCTCTGTCTCTGTGTCTCCGTCTCCTTGTCTCTGTTTTTGTCTCCGTCTTTATCTCTGTCTCTGACTCTGTCTCTGCCTCTGTGTCTCTGTCTGCGTGTCTCTGTCGATATGTCTCTGTGTCTCCGTCCCTGTGTCTCTGTCTCTGTCTCTGTGTCTCTGTCTCTGTGTATCTGTCTCTGTGTCTCTGTCTATGTGTCTCTGTTTCTATGTCTCTGTTTCACTCTCTCCGTGTCTCTGTCTCTGTGTCTCTGTCTCTGTCTCTGTTTCTCTTTCTCTGTGTCTCTGTCTCTGTGTCTCTGTGAGTGTGTCTCCGTCTCTGTGTCTCTGTCTCCGTCGCTGTGTGTCTGTCTCTGTGTCTCTGTCTCCGTGTCTCCGTCCCTGTGTCTCTGTCTCTGTCTCTGTGCCTCTGCCTCTGTGTATCTGTCTATGTGTCTCTGTCTCCGTGTCTCCGTCCCTGTGTCTCCGTCTCTGTGTCACTGTCTCTGTGTCTCTGTCTCTGAGTCTCTGCATCTGAGTCTCTGTCTCTGTCTCTCCGTCTCCGCGTCTCGTTCTCTGTGTCTGTGTCTCCGTCTCTGTGTCTCTGTCTCTGTCTCTGTGTCACTGTCTGTGAATCTCTGTCTCTGTGTCTCCGTCTCTGTGTTTCCGTCTCTGTGTCTCTGTCCCTGTGTCTCTGTCTCTGTGTCTCTGTCTCTGTGTCTCTGTCTCTGTGTCTCTGTCTCTGTGTCTCTGTCTCTGTGTCTCTGTCTCTGTGTCTATGTCTCCGTGTCTATGTCTCTGTGTCTCTGTCTCTGTGTCTCTGTCTCTGTGTCTCTGTCTCAGTCTCTGTCTCTGTCTGTGTCTCTGTCTCTGTGTCTCTGTGTCTCAGTCTCTGTGTCTCCGTCTCTGTGTCTCCGCCTCTGTGTCTCTGTCTCTGTGTCTCTGTCTCTGTGTATCTGTCTCTGTGTCTCTTTCTCTATGTCTCTGTCTCTGTCTCTGTTTCTCTTTCTCCGTGTCTCTGTCTCTGTATCTCTGTCCCTGAATCTCCGTCTCTGTGTCTGTCTCTGTTGTTATGTCTCTGTGTCTCCGTCCCTGTGTCTCTGTCTCTGTCTCTGTGTCTCTGACTCTGTGTATCTGTCTCTGTGTCTCTGTCTCTGTGTCTCTGTTTCTATGTCTCTGTTTCTCTCTCTCCGTGTCTCTGTCTCTGTGTCTCTGTCTCCGTCTCTGTTTCTCTTTCTCTGTGTCTCTGTCTCCGTCCCTGTGTGTCTGTCTCTGTGTCTCTGTCTCCGTGTCTCCGTCTGTGTGTCTCTGTCTCCGTGTCTCTGTCTCTGTGTCTCTGTCTCTGTCTCTGTGTCTCTGTCTCTGTGTCTCTGTCTCTGTGACTCTGTCTCTGTGTCACTGTCTC
The DNA here is from genome assembly GCA_945859595.2 of Megachile willughbiella. Lineage (NCBI taxonomy): Eukaryota > Metazoa > Arthropoda > Insecta > Hymenoptera > Megachilidae > Megachile > Megachile willughbiella. The sequence goes on from CAMAOD020000286.1 coordinate 2,030,945, forward strand.
TGTGTCTCTTTCTCTGTGTCTCCGTCTCTGTGTGTCGGTCTCTATGTCTCTGTCTCTGTGTCTCTGCCTCTATGTCTCTGTCTCGGTGTCTCTGTCCCTGTGCCTCCGTCTCTGTGTGACTGTCTCTGTGTCTCTGTCTCTGTGTCTGTGTCACCGTGTCCCTGTCTCCGTCCCTATGTCTCTGTCTCTGTGTCTCTGTCTCTGTGTCTCTGTCTCTGTGTCTCTGTCTCTGTGTCTCTGCCTCTGTATCTCAGTCTCTGTGTCTCCGTCTCTTTGTCTCTGTTTCCGTGTCTCTGTCTCCGTGTCTCTGTCCCTGTCTCTGTGTCTCTGTCACTCTGTCTCTGTCTCTGTCTCTGTCTCTGTGTCTCTGTGTCTCAGTCTCTGTGGCACCGTCTCTGTGTCTCTGCCTCTGCCACTATCTGACTCTGTCTCTATCTCCGTCTCTGTCTCTGTCTCTGTCTCTGTCTCTGTCTCTGTCTCTGTCTCTGTCTCTGTGTCTCTTTCTGTGTGTCTCTGTCTCTGTCTCTGTCTTTGTCGCTGTCTCAGACTCTGTCTCTGTCTCTGTGTCTCTGTCTCTGTGTCGCTGTTTCTGTGTCTGTCTCTGTCTCAGTGTCCCCATCTCTGTGTCTCTGTCGCTGGGTCTCTGTCTCTGTCTCTGTCTCTGTCTCTGTCTCTGTCTCTGTCTCTGTCTCTGTCTCTGTCTCTGTCTCTGTCTCTGTCTCTGTCTCTGTCTCTGTCTCTGTCTCTGTCTCTGTCTGTGTCTCTGTCTCTGTCTCTGTCTCTGTCTCTGTCTCTGTCTCTGTCTCTGTCTCTGTCTCTGTCTCTGTCTCTGTCTCTGTCTCTGTCTCTGTCTCTGTCTCTGTCTCTGTCTCTGTCTCTGTCTCTGTCTCTGTCTCTGTCTCTGTCTCTGTCTCTGTCTCTGTCTCTGTCTCTGTCTCTGTCGCTGTCTCTGTCTCTGTCTTTGTCTCTGTCTCTGACTCTGTCTCTGTCTCTGTGTCTCTGTCCCTGTGTCGCTGTTTCTGTGTCTGTCTCTGTCTCAGTGTCTCCATCTCTGTGTCCCTGTCGCTGGGTCTCTGTCTCTGTCCCTGTCTCTGTCTCTGTCTCTGTCACTGTCTCTGTCTCTGTCTCTGTCTCTGTCTCTGTCTCTGTCTCTGTCTCTGTCTCTATCTCTGCCTCGGTCTCTGTCTCTGTCTCTCTCTCTGCCATGTCTCTGTCTCTGTGTCTCTGTCTGTGTGTCTCTGACTCTGTGTCTCTCTCTCCGTGTCACTTTCTGTGTGTCTCTTTCTCTGTATCCGTCTTTGTCTCTGTAGCTGACTCTGTCTCTGTCTCTGTGTCTCCGTCTCCTTGTCTCTGTTTTTGTCTCTGTCTTTACCTCTGTCTCTGACTCTGTCTCTGTCTGCGTGTCTCTGTCTCTGTATCTGTCTCTGTCTCTGTCTCTGTGTCTCTGTCTCTGTGTCTCTGTTCCTGTGTCTCTGTCTCTGTCTCTGTCTCTGTGTCTCTGTCTCTGAGTCTCTGTCTCTATGTCTCTTTCTCTGTGTCTCTGTCTCTGTGACTCTGTCTCTATGTCTCTGTCTCTGTCTCTGTTTCTCTTTCTCTGTGTCTCTGTCTCTGTGTCTCTGTCTCTGTCTCTGTCTCTGTCTCTGTCTCTGTCTCTGTCTCTGTCTCTGTCTCTGTCTCTGTCTCTGTCTCTGTCTCTGTGTCTCTTTCTGTGTGTCTCTGTCTCTGTCTCTGTGTCTCTGTCTCTGTCTCTGTGTCACTGTCTGTGAATCTCTGTCTCTGTGTCTCCGTCTCCGTGTCTCCGTCCCTGTGTCTCCGTCTCTGTGTCACTGTCTCTGTGTCTCTCTCTCTGAGTCTCTGCATCTGTGTCTCTGTCTCTGTCTCTCCGTCTCCGCGTCTCGTTCTCTGTGTCTGTGTCTCCGTCTCTGTGTCTCTGTCTCTGTCTCTGTGTCACTGTCTGTGAATCTCTGTCTCTGTGTCTCCGTCTCTGTGTTTCCGTCTCTGTGTCTCTGTCCCTGTGTCTCTGTCTCTGTGTCTCTGTCTCTGTGTCTCTGTCTCTGTGTCTCTGTCTCTGTGTCTCTGTCTCTGCGTCTCTGTCTCTGTGTCTATGTCTCCGTGTCTATGTCTCTGTGTCTCTGTCTCTGTGTCTCCGTCTCTGTGTCTCTGTCTCTGTCTCTGTCTCTGTCTCTGTCTCTGTCTCTGTCTCTGTGTCTCTGTGTCTCAGTCTCTGTGTCTCCGTCTCTGTGTCTCCGTCTCTGTGTCTCTGTCTCTGTGTCTCTGTCTCTGTGTCTCTGTGTGTCTGTCTCTGTGTCTCTGTCTCTGTGTCTCTGCCTCTGTGTCTCAGTCTCTGTGTCTCCGTCTCTTTGTCTCTGTCTCCGTGTCTCTGTCTCTGTCTCTGTGTCTCTGTCTCTCTGTCTCTGTCTCTGTCTCTGTGTCTCTGTGTCTCAGTCTCTGTGGCACCGTCTCTGTGCCTCTGTCTCTGGGCCTCTGCCTCTGCCACTATCTGACTCTGTCTCTATCTCTGTCTCTGTCTCTGTCTCTGTGTCTGTCCCTGTCCCTGTCTCTGTCTCTGTCTCTATCTCTGTCTCTGTCTCTGTCTCTGTCTCTGTCTTTGTCTCTGTCTCTGTCTCTGTCTCTGTCTCTGTCTCTGTCTCTGTCTCTGTCTCTGTCTCTGTCCCTGTCTCTGTCTCTGTCTCTGTCTCTGTCTCTGTCTCTGTCTCTGTCTCTGTCTCTGTCTCTGTCTCTGTCTCTGTCTCTGTCTCTGTCTCTGTCTCTGTCTCTGTCTCTGTCTCTGTCTCTGTCTCTGTCTCTGTCTCTGTCTCTGTCTCTGTCTCTGTCTTTGTCTCTGTCTCTGACTCTGTCTCTGTCTCTGTGTCTCTGTCTCTGTGTCGCTGTTTCTGTGTCTGTCTCTGTCTCAGTGTCTCCATCTCTGTGTCCCTGCCGCTGAGTCTCTGTCTCTGTCCCTGTCTCTGTCTCTGTCTCTGTCACTGTCTCTGTCTCTGTCTCTGTCTCTGTCTCTGTCTCTGTCTCTGTCTCTGTCTCTGTCTCTGTCTCTGTCTCTGTCTCTGTCTCTGTCTCTGTCTCTGTCTCTGTCTCTGTCTCTGTCTTTGTCTCTGTCTCTGACTCTGTCTCTGTCTCTGTGTCTCTGTCTCTGTGTCGCTGTTTCTGTGTCTGTCTCTGTCTCAGTGTCTCCATCTCTGTGTCCCTGTCGCTGGGTCTCTGTCTCTGTCCCTGTCTCTGTCTCTGTCTCTGTCACTGTCTCTGTCTCTGTCTCTGTCTCTGTCTCTGTCTCTGTCTCTGTGTCTCTGTCTCTGTGTCTCTGTCTCTGTGTCTCTGTCTCTGTGTCTCTGCCTCTGTATCTCAGTCTCTGTGTCTCCGTCTCTTTGTCTCTGTTTCCGTGTCTCTGTCTCCGTGTCTCTGTCCCTGTCTCTGTGTCTCTGTCACTCTGTCTCTGTCTCTGTCTCTGTCTCTGTGTCTCTGTGTCTCAGTCTGTGTGGCACCGTCTCTGTGTCTCTGCCTCTGCCACTATCTGACTCTGTCTCTATCTCTGTCTCTGTCTCTGTCTCTGTCTCTGTCTCTGTCTCTGTCTCTGTCTCTGTCTCTGTGTCTCTTTCTGTGTGTCTCTGTCTCTGTCTCTGTCTTTGTCGCTGTCTCAGACTCTGTCTCTGTCTCTGTGTCTCTGTCTCTGTGTCGCTGTTTCTGTGTCTGTCTCTGTCTCAGTGTCCCCATCTCTGTGTCTCTGTCGCTGGGTCTCTGTCTCTGTCTCTGTCTCTGTCTCTGTCTCTGTCTCTGTCTCTGTCTCTGTCTCTGTCTCTGTCTCTGTCTCTGTCTCTGTCTCTGTCTCTGTCTCTGTCTCTGTCTCTGTCTCTGTCTTTGTCTCTGTCTCTGACTCTGTCTCTGTCTCTGTGTCTCTGTCCCTGTGTCGCTGTTTCTGTGTCTGTCTCTGTCTCAGTGTCTCCATCTCTGTGTCCCTGTCGCTGGGTCTCTGTCTCTGTCCCTGTCTCTGTCTCTGTCTCTGTCACTGTCTCTGTCTCTGTCTCTGTCTCTGTCTCTGTCTCTGTCTCTGTCTCTGTCTCTGTCTCTATCTCTGCCTCGGTCTCTGTCTCTGTCTCTCTCTCTGCCATGTCTCTGTCTCTGTGTCTCTGTCTGTGTGTCTCTGACTCTGTGTCTCTCTCTCCGTGTCACTTTCTGTGTGTCTCTTTCTCTGTATCCGTCTTTGTCTCTGTAGCTGACTCTGTCTCTGTCTCTGTGTCTCCGTCTCCTTGTCTCTGTTTTTGTCTCTGTCTTTACCTCTGTCTCTGACTCTGTCTCTGTCTGCGTGTCTCTGTCTCTGTATCTGTCTCTGTCTCTGTCTCTGTGTCTCTGTCTCTGTGTCTCTGTTCCTGTGTCTCTGTCTCTGTCTCTGTCTCTGTGTCTCTGTCTCTGAGTCTCTGTCTCTATGTCTCTTTCTCTGTGTCTCTGTCTCTGTGACTCTGTCTCTATGTCTCTGTCTCTGTCTCTGTTTCTCTTTCTCTGTGTCTCTGTCTCTGTGTCTCTGTCTCTGTCTCTGTCTCTGTCTCTGTCTCTGTCTCTGTCTCTGTCTCTGTCTCTGTCTCTGTCTCTGTCTCTGTGTCTCTTTCTGTGTGTCTCTGTCTCTGTCTCTGTGTCTCTGTCTCTGTCTCTGTGTCACTGTCTGTGAATCTCTGTCTCTGTGTCTCCGTCTCCGTGTCTCCGTCCCTGTGTCTCCGTCTCTGTGTCACTGTCTCTGTGTCTCTCTCTCTGAGTCTCTGCATCTGTGTCTCTGTCTCTGTCTCTCCGTCTCCGCGTCTCGTTCTCTGTGTCTGTGTCTCCGTCTCTGTGTCTCTGTCTCTGTCTCTGTGTCACTGTCTGTGAATCTCTGTCTCTGTGTCTCCGTCTCTGTGTTTCCGTCTCTGTGTCTCTGTCCCTGTGTCTCTGTCTCTGTGTCTCTGTCTCTGTGTCTCTGTCTCTGTGTCTCTGTCTCTGTGTCTCTGTCTCTGCGTCTCTGTCTCTGTGTCTATGCCTCCGTGTCTATGTCTCTGTGTCTCTGTCTCTGTGTCTCCGTCTCTGTGTCTCTGTCTCTGTCTCTGTCTCTGTCTCTGTCTCTGTCTCTGTCTCTGTCTCTGTGTCTCTGTGTCTCAGTCTCTGTGTCTCCGTCTCTGTGTCTCCGTCTCTGTGTCTCTGTCTCTGTGTCTCTGTCTCTGTGTCTCTGTGTGTCTGTCTCTGTGTCTCTGTCTCTGTGTCTCTGCCTCTGTGTCTCAGTCTCTGTGTCTCCGTCTCTTTGTCTCTGTCTCCGTGTCTCTGTCTCTGTCTCTGTGTCTCTGTCTCTCTGTCTCTGTCTCTGTCTCTGTGTCTCTGTGTCTCAGTCTCTGTGGCACCGTCTCTGTGCCTCTGTCTCTGGGCCTCTGCCTCTGCCACTATCTGACTCTGTCTCTATCTCTGTCTCTGTCTCTGTCTCTGTGTCTGTCCCTGTCCCTGTCTCTGTCTCTGTCTCTATCTCTGTCTCTGTCTCTGTCTCTGTCTCTGTCTCTGTCTTTGTCTCTGTCTCTGTCTCTGTCTCTGTCTCTGTCTCTGTCTCTGTCTCTGTCTCTGTCTCTGTCCCTGTCTCTGTCTCTGTCTCTGTCTCTGTCTCTGTCTCTGTCTCTGTCTCTGTCTCTGTCTCTGTCTCTGTCTCTGTCTCTGTCTCTGTCTCTGTCTCTGTCTCTGTCTCTGTCTCTGTCTCTGTCTCTGTCTCTGTCTCTGTCTCTGTCTCTGTCTTTGTCTCTGTCTCTGACTCTGTCTCTGTCTCTGTGTCTCTGTCTCTGTGTCGCTGTTTCTGTGTCTGTCTCTGTCTCAGTGTCTCCATCTCTGTGTCCCTGCCGCTGAGTCTCTGTCTCTGTCCCTGTCTCTGTCTCTGTCTCTGTCACTGTCTCTGTCTCTGTCTCTGTCTCTGTCTCTGTCTCTGTCTCTGTCTCTGTCTCTGTCTCTGTCTCTGTCTCTGTCTCTGTCTCTGTCTCTGTCTCTGTCTCTGTCTCTGTCTTTGTCTCTGTCTCTGACTCTGTCTCTGTCTCTGTGTCTCTGTCTCTGTGTCGCTGTTTCTGTGTCTGTCTCTGTCTCAGTGTCTCCATCTCTGTGTCCCTGTCGCTGGGTCTCTGTCTCTGTCCCTGTCTCTGTCTCTGTCTCTGTCACTGTCTCTGTCTCTGTCTCTGTCTCTGTCTCTGTCTCTGTCTCTGTCTCTGTCTCTGTCTCTGTCTCTGCCTCGGTCTCTGTCTCTGTCTCTCTCTCTGCCATGTCTCTGTCTCTGTGTCTCTGTCTGTGTGTCTCTGACTCTGTGTCTCTCTCTCCGTGTCACTTTCTGTGTGTCTCTTTCTCTGTATCCGTCTTTGTCTCTGTCTCTGACTCTGTCTCTGTCTCTGTGTCTCCGTCTCCTTGTCTCTGTTTTTGTCTCTGTCTTTACCTCTGTCTCTGACTCTGTCTCTGTCTGCGTGTCTCTGTCTCTGTATCTGTCTCTGTCTCTGTCTCTGTGTCTCTGTCTCTGTGTCTCTGTTCCTGTGTCTCTGTCTCTGTCTCTGTCTCTGTGTCTCTGTCTCTGAGTCTCTGTCTCTATGTCTCTTTCTCTGTGTCTCTGTCTCTGTGACTCTGTCTCTATGTCTCTGTCTCTGTCTCTGTTTCTCTTTCTCTGTGTCTCTGTCTCTTTGTCTCTGTCCCTGTATCTCCGTCTCTGTGTGTCTGTCTCTGTCTCTGTCTCTGCCTCTGTCTCTGTCTCTGTCTCTGTCTCTGTCTCTGTGTCTCTTTCTGTGTGTCTCTGTCTCTGTCTCTGTGTCTCTGTCTCTGTGTCTCTGTTCCTGTGTCTCTGTCTCTGTCTCTGTCTCTGTGTCTCTGTCTCTGAGTCTCTGTCTCTATGTCTCTTTCTCTGTGTCTCTGTCTCTGTGTCTCTGTCTCCGTGTCTCCGTCCCTGTGTCTCTGTCTCTGTCTCTGTGCCTCTGCCTCTGTGTATCTGTCTATGTGTCTCTGTCTCCGTGTCTCTGCCTCAGTGTCTCTGTCTCTTTTTCCTCTGTCTCTGTGTCTCTGTCTCCACCTCTGTGTCTCTGTCTCTGTGTCTCCGTCCCTGTGTCTCCGTCTCTGTGTCACTGTCTCTGTGTCTCTGTCTCTGTCTCTCCGTCTCCGCGTCTCGTTCTCTGTGTCTGTGTCTCCGTTTCTGTGTCTCTGTCTCTGTCTCTGTGTCACTGTCTGTGAATCTCTGTCTCTGTGTCTCCGTCTCCGTGTCTCCGTCTCTGTGTCTTTGTCTCCGTGTCTCTGTCTCTGTGTCTCTGTCTCTGTCTCTGTGTCTCTGTCGCTGTGACTCTGTCTCTGTGTCACTGTCTCTGTGTCTCTGTCTCTGTGTCTCCGTCTCTGTGTGTCGGTCTCTATGTCTCTGTCTCTGTGTCTCTGTCTCTGAGTCTCTGTCTCTATGTCTCTTTCTCTGTGTCTCTGTCTCTGTGTCTCTGTCTCCGTGTCTCCGTCCCTGTGTCTCTGTCTCTGTCTCTGTGCCTCTGCCTCTGTGTATCTGTCTATGTGTCTCTGTCTCCGTGTCTCTGCCTCAGTGTCTCTGTCTCTTTTTCCTCTGTCTCTGTGTCTCTGTCTCCACCTCTGTGTCTCTGTCTCTGTGTCTCCGTCCCTGTGTCTCCGTCTCTGTGTCACTGTCTCTGTGTCTCTGTCTCTGTCTCTCCGTCTCCGCGTCTCGTTCTCTGTGTCTGTGTCTCCGTTTCTGTGTCTCTGTCTCTGTCTCTGTGTCACTGTCTGTGAATCTCTGTCTCTGTGTCTCCGTCTCCGTGTCTCCGTCTCTGTGTCTTTGTCTCCGTGTCTCTGTCTCTGTGTCTCTGTCTCTGTCTCTGTGTCTCTGTCGCTGTGACTCTGTCTCTGTGTCACTGTCTCTGTGTCTCTGTCTCTGTGTCTCCGTCTCTGTGTGTCGGTCTCTATGTCTCTGTCTCTGTGTCTCTGCCTCTGTGTCTCTGTCTCCGTGTCTCTGTCTCCGTGTCCCTGTCTCTGTCTCTGTGTCTCTGTCACTCTGTCTCTGTCTCTGTCTCTGTCTCTGTCTCTGTGTCTCTGTGTCTCAGTCTCTGTGGCACCGTCTCTGTGTCTCTGCCTCTGCCACTATCTGACTCTGTCTCTATCTCTGTCTCTGTCTCTGTCTCTGTCTCTGTCTCTGTCTCTGTCTCTGTCTCTGTCTCTGTCTCTGTCTCTGTCTCTGTGTCTCTTTCTGTGTGTCTCTGTCTCTGTCTCTGTCTCTGTCTTTGTCTCTGTCTCTGACTCTGTCTCTGTCTCTGTGTCTCTGTCTCTGTGTCGCTGTTTCTGTGCCTGTCTCTGTCTCAGTGTCTCCATCTCTGTGTCTCTGTCGCTGGGTCTCTGTCTCTGTCTCTGTCTCTGTCTCTGAGTCTTTGTCTGTGTGACCCTGTCTCTGTGTCTCTGTCCCTGTGTCTCCGTCTCTGTGTATCTGTCTCTGTCTCTCTGTGTCTCTGTCTCTGTATCTCTGTCTCTGTGACTCTGCCTCTTTGTCCCTGTCTCTGTGTCTCTGTCCCTGTGTCTACGTCTCTGTGTCTGTCTCTGTCTCTGTCTCTGTCTCTGTCTCTGTCTCTGTCTCTGTCTCTGTCTCTGTCTCTGTCTCTGTCTCTGTCTCTGTCTCTGTCTCTGTCTCTGTGTCTCTTTCTGTGTGTCTCTGTCTCTGTCTCTGTGTCTCTGTCTCTGTCTCTGTGTCACTGTCTGTGAATCTCTGTCTCTGTGTCTCCGTCTCCGTGTCTCCGTCCCTGTGTCTCCGTCTCTGTGTCACTGTCTCTGTGTCTCTCTCTCTGAGTCTCTGCATCTGTGTCTCTGTCTCTGTCTCTCCGTCTCCGCGTCTCGTTCTCTGTGTCTGTGTCTCCGTCTCTGTGTCTCTGTCTCTGTCTCTGTGTCACTGTCTGTGAATCTCTGTCTCTGTGTCTCCGTCTCTGTGTTTCCGTCTCTGTGTCTCTGTCCCTGTGTCTCTGTCTCTGTGTCTCTGTCTCTGTGTCTCTGTCTCTGTGTCTCTGTCTCTGTGTCTCTGTCTCTGCGTCTCTGTCTCTGTGTCTATGTCTCCGTGTCTATGTCTCTGTGTCTCTGTCTCTGTGTCTCCGTCTCTGTGTCTCTGTCTCTGTCTCTGTCTCTGTCTCTGTCTCTGTCTCTGTGTCTCTGTGTCTCAGTCTCTGTGTCTCCGTCTCTGTGTCTCCGTCTCTGTGTCTCTGTCTCTGTGTCTCTGTCTCTGTGTCTCTGTGTGTCTGTCTCTGTGTCGCTGTCTCTGTGTCTCTGCCTCTGTGTCTCAGTCTCTGTGTCTCCGTCTCTTTGTCTCTGTCTCCGTGTCTCTGTCTCTGTCTCTGTGTCTCTGTCTCTCTGTCTCTGTCTCTGTCTCTGTGTCTCTGTGTCTCAGTCTCTGTGGCACCGTCTCTGTGCCTCTGTCTCTGGGCCTCTGCCTCTGCCACTATCTGACTCTGTCTCTATCTCTGTCTCTGTCTCTGTCTCTGTGTCTGTCCCTGTCCCTGTCTCTGTCTCTGTCTCTATCTCTGTCTCTGTCTCTGTCTCTGTCTCTGTCTTTGTCTCTGTCTCTGTCTCTGTCTCTGTCTCTGTCTCTGTCTCTGTCTCTGTCTCTGTCTCTGTCCCTGTCTCTGTCTCTGTCTCTGTCTCTGTCTCTGTCTCTGTCTCTGTCTCTGTCTCTGTCTCTGTCTCTGTCTCTGTCTCTGTCTCTGTCTCTGTCTCTGTCTCTGTCTCTGTCTCTGTCTCTGTCTCTGTCTCTGTCTCTGTCTTTGTCTCTGTCTCTGACTCTGTCTCTGTCTCTGTGTCTCTGTCTCTGTGTCGCTGTTTCTGTGTCTGTCTCTGTCTCAGTGTCTCCATCTCTGTGTCCCTGTCGCTGAGTCTCTGTCTCTGTCCCTGTCTCTGTCTCTGTCTCTGTCACTGTCTCTGTCTCTGTCTCTGTCTCTGTCTCTGTCTCTGTCTCTGTCTCTGTCTCTGTCTCTGTCTCTGTCTCTGTCTCTGTCTCTGTCTCTGTCTCTGTCTCTGTCTCTGTCTCTGTCTCTGTCTCTGTCTCTGTCTTTGTCTCTGTCTCTGTGTCTCTGTCTCTGTGTCGCTGTTTCTGTGTCTGTCTCTGTCTCAGTGTCTCCATCTCTGTGTCCCTGTCGCTGGGTCTCTGTCTCTGTCCCTGTCTCTGTCTCTGTCTCTGTCACTGTCTCTGTCTCTGTCTCTGTCTCTGTCTCTGTCTCTGTCTCTGTCTCTGTCTCTGTCTCTGTCTCTGCCTCGGTCTCTGTCTCTGTCTCTCTCTCTGCCATGTCTCTGTCTCTGTGTCTCTGTCTGTGTGTCTCTGACTCTGTGTCTCTCTCTCCGTGTCACTTTCTGTGTGTCTCTTTCTCTGTATCCGTCTTTGTCTCTGTCTCTGACTCTGTCTCTGTCTCTGTGTCTCCGTCTCCTTGTCTCTGTTTTTGTCTCTGTCTTTACCTCTGTCTCTGACTCTGTCTCTGTCTGCGTGTCTCTGTCTCTGTATCTGTCTCTGTCTCTGTCTCTGTGTCTCTGTCTCTGTGTCTCTGTTCCTGTGTCTCTGTCTCTGTCTCTGTCTCTGTGTCTCTGTCTCTGAGTCTCTGTCTCTATGTCTCTTTCTCTGTGTCTCTGTCTCTGTGACTCTGTCTCTATGTCTCTGTCTCTGTCTCTGTTTCTCTTTCTCTGTGTCTCTGTCTCTTTGTCTCTGTCCCTGTATCTCCGTCTCTGTGTGTCTGTCTCAGTCTCTGTCTCTGCCTCTGTCTCTGTCTCTGTCTCTGTCTCTGTCTCTGTCTCTGTCTCTGTCTCTGTGTCTCTTTCTGTGTGTCTCTGTCTCTGTCTCTGTGTCTCTGTCTCTGTGTCTCTGTTCCTGTGTCTCTGTCTCTGTCTCTGTCTCTGTGTCTCTGTCTCTGAGTCTCTGTCTCTATGTCTCTTTCTCTGTGTCTCTGTCTCTGTGTCTCTGTCTCCGTGTCTCCGTCCCTGTGTCTCTGTCTCTGTCTCTGTGCCTCTGCCTCTGTGTATCTGTCTATGTGTCTCTGTCTCCGTGTCTCTGCCTCAGTGTCTCTGTCTCTTTTTCCTCTGTCTCTGTGTCTCTGTCTCCACCTCTGTGTCTCTGTCTCTGTGTCTCCGTCCCTGTGTCTCCGTCTCTGTGTCACTGTCTCTGTGTCTCTGTCTCTGTCTCTCCGTCTCCGCGTCTCGTTCTCTGTGTCTGTGTCTCCGTTTCTGTGTCTCTGTCTCTGTCTCTGTGTCACTGTCTGTGAATCTCTGTCTCTGTGTCTCCGTCTCCGTGTCTCCGTCTCTGTGTCTTTGTCTCCGTGTCTCTGTCTCTGTGTCTCTGTCTCTGTCTCTGTGTCTCTGTCGCTGTGACTCTGTCTCTGTGTCACTGTCTCTGTGTCTCTGTCTCTGTGTCTCCGTCTCTGTGTGTCGGTCTCTATGTCTCTGTCTCTGTGTCTCTGCCTCTGTGTCTCTGTCTCCGTGTCTCTGTCTCCGTGTCCCTGTCTCTGTCTCTGTGTCTCTGTCACTCTGTCTCTGTCTCTGTCTCTGTCTCTGTCTCTGTGTCTCTGTGTCTCAGTCTCTGTGGCACCGTCTCTGTGTCTCTGCCTCTGCCACTATCTGACTCTGTCTCTATCTCTGTCTCTGTCTCTGTCTCTGTCTCTGTCTCTGTCTCTGTCTCTGTCTCTGTCTCTGTCTCTGTGTCTCTTTCTGTGTGTCTCTGTCTCTGTCTCTGTCTCTGTCTTTGTCTCTGTCTCTGACTCTGTCTCTGTCTCTGTGTCTCTGTCTCTGTGTCGCTGTTTCTGTGCCTGTCTCTGTCTCAGTGTCTCCATCTCTGTGTCTCTGTCGCTGGGTCTCTGTCTCTGTCTCTGTCTCTGTCTCTGAGTCTTTGTCTGTGTGACCCTGTCTCTGTGTCTCTGTCCCTGTGTCTCCGTCTCTGTGTATCTGTCTCTGTCTCTCTGTGTCTCTGTCTCTGTATCTCTGTCTCTGTGACTCTGCCTCTTTGTCCCTGTCTCTGTGTCTCTGTCCCTGTGTCTACGTCTCTGTGTCTGTCTCTGTCTCTGTCTCTGTCTCTGTCTCTGTCTCTGTCTCTGTCTCTGTCTCTGTCTCTGTCTCTGTCTCTGTCTCTGTCTCTGTCTCTGTCTCTGTCTCTGTCTCTGTCTCTGTCTCTGTCTCTGTCTCTGTCTCTGTCTCTGTCTCTGTCTCTGTCTCTGTCTCTGTCTCTGTCTCTGTCTCTGTCTCTGTCTCTGTCTCTGTCTCTGTCTCTGTCTCTGTCTCTGTCTCTGTCTCTGTCTCTGTCTCTGTCTCTGTCTCTGTCTCTGTCTCTGTCTCTGTCTCTGTCTCTGTCTCTGTCTCTGTCTCTGTCTCTGTCTCTGTCTCTGTCTCTGTCTCTGTCTCTGTCTCTGTCTCTGTCTCTGTCTCTGTCTCTGTCTCTGTCTCTGTCTCTGTCTCTGTCTCTGTCTCTGCCATGTCTCTGTCTCTGTGTCTCTGTCTCTGTGTCTCTGTCTCTGTCTCTGTGTCACTGTCTGTGAATCTGTGTCCCTGTGTCTCCGTCTCTGTGTCTCTGTCGCTGGGTCTCTGTCTCTGTCTCTGTCTCTGTCTCTGTCTCTGTCCCTGCCTCGGTCTCTGTCTCTGTCTCTCTCTCTGCCATGTCTCTGTCTCTGTGTCTCCGTCTCTGTGTCTCCGTCTCTGTGTCTCTGTCTCTGTGTCTCTGTCTCAGTGTCTCTGCCTCTGTCTCTTTGTCTCTGTCTCTGTGTCTCTGTCTCTGTGACTCTGTCTCTGTGTCTCTGTCGCTGTGTCTCTGTCTCTGCGTCTCTGTCTCTGTGTCTCCGTCCCTGTGTGTCGGTCTCTATGTCTCTGTCTCTGTCTCTGTCTCTGTCTCTGTCTCTCTCTCTGCCATGTCTCTGTCTCTGTGTCCCTGTCTGTGTGTCTCTGACTCTGCGTCTCTCTCTCCGTGTCACTTTCTGTGTGTCTCTTTCTCTGTATCTGTCTTTGTCTCTGTCTCTGTCTCTGACTCTGTCTCTGTCTCTGTGTCTCCGTCTCCTTGTCTCTGTTTTTGTCTCTGTCTTTATCTCTGTCTCTGACTCTGTCTCTGCCTCTGTGTCTCTGTCTGCGTGTCTCTGTCGATATGTCTCTGTGTCTCCGTCCCTGTGTCTCTGTCTCTGTCTCTGTGTCTCTGTCTCTGTGTATCTGTCTCTGTGTCTCTGTCTATGTGTCTCTGTTTCTATGTCTCTGTTTCACTCTCTCCGTGTCTCTGTCTCTGTGTCTCTGTCTCTGTCTCTGTTTCTCTTTCTCTGTGTCTCTGTCTCTGTGTCTCTGTGAGTGTGTCTCCGTCTCTGTGTCTCTGTCTCCGTCGCTGTGTGTCTGTCTCTGTGTCTCTGTCTCCGTGTCTCCGTCCCTGTGTCTCTGTCTCTGTCTCTGTGCCTCTGCCTCTGTGTATCTGTCTATGTGTCTCTGTCTCCGTGTCTCCGTCCCTGTGTCTCCGTCTCTGTGTCACTGTCTCTGTGTCTCTGTCTCTGAGTCTCTGCATCTGAGTCTCTGTCTCTGTCTCTCCGTCTCCGCGTCTCGTTCTCTGTGTCTGTGTCTCCGTCTCTGTGTCTCTGTCTCTGTCTCTGTGTCACTGTCTGTGAATCTCTGTCTCTGTGTCTCCGTCTCTGTGTTTCCGTCTCTGTGTCTCTGTCCCTGTGTCTCTGTCTCTGTGTCTCTGTCTCTGTGTCTCTGTCTCTGTGTCTCTGTCTCTGTGTCTCTGTCTCTGTGTCTCTGTCTCTGTGTCTATGTCTCCGTGTCTATGTCTCTGTGTCTCTGTCTCTGTGTCTCTGTCTCTGTGTCTCTGTCTCAGTCTCTGTCTCTGTCTGTGTCTCTGTCTCTGTGTCTCTGTGTCTCAGTCTCTGTGTCTCCGTCTCTGTGTCTCCGCCTCTGTGTCTCTGTCTCTGTGTCTCTGTCTCTGTGTATCTGTCTCTGTGTCTCTTTCTCTATGTCTCTGTCTCTGTCTCTGTTTCTCTTTCTCCGTGTCTCTGTCTCTGTATCTCTGTCCCTGAATCTCCGTCTCTGTGTCTGTCTCTGTTGTTATGTCTCTGTGTCTCCGTCCCTGTGTCTCTGTCTCTGTCTCTGTGTCTCTGACTCTGTGTATCTGTCTCTGTGTCTCTGTCTCTGTGTCTCTGTTTCTATGTCTCTGTTTCTCTCTCTCCGTGTCTCTGTCTCTGTGTCTCTGTCTCCGTCTCTGTTTCTCTTTCTCTGTGTCTCTGTCTCCGTCCCTGTGTGTCTGTCTCTGTGTCTCTGTCTCCGTGTCTCCGTCTGTGTGTCTCTGTCTCCGTGTCTCTGTCTCTGTGTCTCTGTCTCTGTCTCTGTGTCTCTGTCTCTGTGTCTCTGTCTCTGTGACTCTGTCTCTGTGTCACTGTCTCTGTGTCTCTTTCTCTGTGTCTCCGTCTCTGTGTGTCGGTCTCTATGTCTCTGTCTCTGTGTCTCTGCCTCTGTGTCTCTGTCTCGGTGTCTCTGTCCCTGTGCCTCCGTCTCTGTGTGACTGTCTCTGTGTCTCTGTCTCTGTGTCTGTGTCACCGTGTCCCTGTCTCCGTCCCTATGTCTCTGTCTCTGTGTCTCTGTCTCTGTGTCTCTGTCTCTGTGTCTCTGTCTCTGTGTCTCTGCCTCTGTATCTCAGTCTCTGTGTCTCCGTCTCTTTGTCTCTGTTTCCGTGTCTCTGTCTCCGTGTCTCTGTCCCTGTCTCTGTGTCTCTGTCACTCTGTCTCTGTCTCTGTCTCTGTCTCTGTGTCTCTGTGTCTCAGTCTCTGTGGCACCGTCTCTGTGTCTCTGCCTCTGCCACTATCTGACTCTGTCTCTATCTCTGTCTCTGTCTCTGTCTCTGTCTCTGTCTCTGTCTCTGTCTCTGTCTCTGTCTCTGTCTCTGTCTCTGTGTCTCTTTCTGTGTGTCTCTGTCTCTGTCTTTGTCGCTGTCTCAGACTCTGTCTCTGTCTCTGTGTCTCTGTCTCTGTGTCGCTGTTTCTGTGTCTGTCTCTGTCTCAGTGTCCCCATCTCTGTGTCTCTGTCGCTGGGTCTCTGTCTCTGTCTCTGTCTCTGTCTCTGTCTCTGTCTCTGTCTCTGTCTCTGTCTCTGTCTCTGTCTCTGTCTCTGTCTCTGTCTCTGTCTCTGTCTCTGTCTCTGTCTCTGTCTCTGTCTCTGTCTCTGTCTCTGTCTCTGTCTCTGTCTCTGTCTCTGTCTCTGTCTCTGTCTCTGTCTCTGTCTCTGTCTCTGTCTCTGTCTCTGTCTCTGTCTCTGTCTCTGTCTCTGTCTCTGTCTCTGTCTTTGTCTCTGTCTCTGACTCTGTCTCTGTCTCTGTGTCTCTGTCCCTGTGTCGCTGTTTCTGTGTCTGTCTCTGTCTCAGTGTCTCCATCTCTGTGTCCCTGTCGCTGGGTCTCTGTCTCTGTCCCTGTCTCTGTCTCTGTCTCTGTCACTGTCTCTGTCTCTGTCTCTGTCTCTGTCTCTGTCTCTGTCTCTGTCTCTGTCTCTATCTCTGCCTCGGTCTCTGTCTCTGTCTCTCTCTCTGCCATGTCTCTGTCTCTGTGTCTCTGTCTGTGTGTCTCTGACTCTGTGTCTCTCTCTCCGTGTCACTTTCTGTGTGTCTCTTTCTCTGTATCCGTCTTTGTCTCTGTAGCTGACTCTGTCTCTGTCTCTGTGTCTCCGTCTCCTTGTCTCTGTTTTTGTCTCTGTCTTTACCTCTGTCTCTGACTCTGTCTCTGTCTGCGTGTCTCTGTCTCTGTATCTGTCTCTGTCTCTGTCTCTGTGTCTCTGTCTCTGTGTCTCTGTTCCTGTGTCTCTGTCTCTGTCTCTGTCTCTGTGTCTCTGTCTCTGAGTCTCTGTCTCTATGTCTCTTTCTCTGTGTCTCTGTCTCTGTGACTCTGTCTCTATGTCTCTGTCTCTGTCTCTGTTTCTCTTTCTCTGTGTCTCTGTCTCTGTGTCTCTGTCTCTGTCTCTGTCTCTGTCTCTGTCTCTGTCTCTGTCTCTGTCTCTGTCTCTGTCTCTGTCTCTGTCTCTGTCTCTGTCTCTGTCTCTGTGTCTCTTTCTGTGTGTCTCTGTCTCTGTCTCTGTGTCTCTGTCTCTGTCTCTGTGTCACTGTCTGTGAATCTCTGTCTCTGTGTCTCCGTCTCCGTGTCTCCGTCCCTGTGTCTCCGTCTCTGTGTCACTGTCTCTGTGTCTCTCTCTCTGAGTCTCTGCATCTGTGTCTCTGTCTCTGTCTCTCCGTCTCCGCGTCTCGTTCTCTGTGTCTGTGTCTCCGTCTCTGTGTCTCTGTCTCTGTCTCTGTGTCACTGTCTGTGAATCTCTGTCTCTGTGTCTCCGTCTCTGTGTTTCCGTCTCTGTGTCTCCGTCCCTGTGTCTCTGTCTCTGTGTCTCTGTCTCTGTGTCTCTGTCTCTGTGTCTCTGTCTCTGCGTCTCTGTCTCTGTGTCTATGTCTCCGTGTCTATGTCTCTGTGTCTCTGTCTCTGTGTCTCCGTCTCTGTGTCTCTGTCTCTGTCTCTGTCTCTGTCTCTGTCTCTGTCTCTGTCTCTGTGTCTCTGTGTCTCAGTCTCTGTGTCTCCGTCTCTGTGTCTCCGTCTCTGTGTCTCTGTCTCTGTGTCTCTGTCTCTGTGTCTCTGTGTGTCTGTCTCTGTGTCTCTGTCTCTGTGTCTCTGCCTCTGTGTCTCAGTCTCTGTGTCTCCGTCTCTTTGTCTCTGTCTCCGTGTCTCTGTCTCTGTCTCTGTGTCTCTGTCTCTCTGTCTCTGTCTCTGTCTCTGTGTCTCTGTGTCTCAGTCTCTGTGGCACCGTCTCTGTGCCTCTGTCTCTGGGCCTCTGCCTCTGCCACTATCTGACTCTGTCTCTATCTCTGTCTCTGTCTCTGTCTCTGTGTCTGTCCCTGTCCCTGTCTCTGTCTCTGTCTCTATCTCTGTCTCTGTCTCTGTCTCTGTCTCTGTCTTTGTCTCTGTCTCTGTCTCTGTCTCTGTCTCTGTCTCTGTCTCTGTCTCTGTCTCTGTCTCTGTCTCTGTCTCTGTCTCTGTCTCTGTCTCTGTCTCTGTCTCTGTCTCTGTCTCTGTCTCTGTCTCTGTCTCTGTCTCTGTCTCTGTCTCTGTCTCTGTCTCTGTCTCTGTCTCTGTCTCTGTCTCTGTCTCTGTCTCTGTCTCTGTCTCTGTCTCTGTCTCTGTCTCTGTCTCTGTCTCTGTCTTTGTCTCTGTCTCTGACTCTGTCTCTGTCTCTGTGTCTCTGTCTCTGTGTCGCTGTTTCTGTGTCTGTCTCTGTCTCAGTGTCTCCATCTCTGTGTCCCTGTCGCTGAGTCTCTGTCTCTGTCCCTGTCTCTGTCTCTGTCTCTGTCTCTGTCACTGTCTCTGTCTCTGTCTCTGTCTCTGTCTCTGTCTCTGTCTCTGTCTCTGTCTCTGTCTCTGTCTCTGTCTCTGTCTCTGTCTCTGTCTCTGTCTCTGTCTCTGTCTCTGTCTCTGTCTTTGTCTCTGTCTCTGACTCTGTCTCTGTCTCTGTGTCTCTGTCTCTGTGTCGCTGTTTCTGTGTCTGTCTCTGTCTCAGTGTCTCCATCTCTGTGTCCCTGTCGCTGGGTCTCTGTCTCTGTCCCTGTCTCTGTCTCTGTCTCTGTCACTGTCTCTGTCTCTGTCTCTGTCTCTGTCTCTGTCTCTGTCTCTGTCTCTGTCTCTGTCTCTGTCTCTGTCTCTGCCTCGGTCTCTGTCTCTGTCTCTCTCTCTGCCATGTCTCTGTCTCTGTGTCTCTGTCTGTGTGTCTCTGACTCTGTGTCTCTCTCTCCGTGTCACTTTCTGTGTGTCTCTTTCTCTGTATCCGTCTTTGTCTCTGTCTCTGACTCTGTCTCTGTCTCTGTGTCTCCGTCTCCTTGTCTCTGTTTTTGTCTCTGTCTTTACCTCTGTCTCTGACTCTGTCTCTGTCTGCGTGTCTCTGTCTCTGTATCTGTCTCTGTCTCTGTCTCTGTGTCTCTGTCTCTGTGTCTCTGTTCCTGTGTCTCTGTCTCTGTCTCTGTCTCTGTGTCTCTGTCTCTGAGTCTCTGTCTCTATGTCTCTTTCTCTGTGTCTCTGTCTCTGTGACTCTGTCTCTATGTCTCTGTCTCTGTCTCTGTTTCTCTTTCTCTGTGTCTCTGTCTCTTTGTCTCTGTCCCTGTATCTCCGTCTCTGTGTGTCTGTCTCTGTCTCTGTCTCTGCCTCTGTCTCTGTCTCTGTCTCTGTCTCTGTCTCTGTCTCTGTCTCTGTCTCTGTCTCTGTGTCTCTTTCTGTGTGTCTCTGTCTCTGTCTCTGTGTCTCTGTCTCTGTCTCTGAGTCACTGTCTGTGAATCTCTGTCTCTATGTCTCCGTCTCCGTGTCTCCGTCCCTGTGTCTCCGTCTCTGTGTCACTGTCTCTGTGTCTCTCTCTCTGAGTCTCTGCATCTGTGTCTCTGTCTCTGTCTCTCCGTCTCCGCGTCTCGTTCTCTGTGTCTGTGTCTCCGTCTCCGTCTCTGTGTCTCTGTCTCTGTCTCTGTGTCACTGTCTGTGAATCTCTGTCTCTGTGTCTCCGTCTCTGTGTTTCCGTCTCTCTGTCTCTGTCTCTGTGTCTCTGTGTCTCAGTCTCTGTGGCACCGTCTCTGTGCCTCTGTCTCTGGGCCTCTGCCTCTGCCACTATCTGACTCTGTCTCTATCTCTGTCTCTGTCTCTGTCTCTGTCTCTGTGTCTGTCCCTGTCCCTGTCTCTGTCTCTGTCTCTATCTCTGTCTCTGTCTCTTTCTCTGTATATGTCTTTGTCTCTGTCTCTGACTCTGTCTCTGTCTCTGTGTCTCCCTCTCCTTGTCTCTGTTTTTGTCTCTGTCTTGATCTCTGTCTCTGACTCTGTCTCTGCCTCTGTGTCTCTGTCTGCGTGACTCTGTCTCTGTCTCTGTCTCTGTCTCTGTCTCTGTCTCTGTCTCTGTCTCTGTCTCTGTCTCTGTCTCTGTCTCTGTCTCTGTGTCTCTGTCTCTGTGTCGCTGTTTCTGTGTCTGTCTCTGTCTCAGTGTCTCCATCTCTGTGTCCCTGTCGCTGGGTCTCTGTCTCTGTCCCTGTCCCTGTCTCTGTCTCTGTCACTGTCTCTGTCTCTGTCTCTGTCTCTGTCTCTGTCTCTGTCTCTGTCTCTGTCTCTGCCTCGGTCTCTGTCTCTGTCTCTCTCTCTGCCATGTCTCTGTCTCTGTGTCTCTGTCTGTGTGTCTCTGACTCTGTGTCTCTCTCTCCGTGTCACTTTCTGTGTGTCTCTTTCTCTGTATCCGTCTTTGTCTCTGTCTCTGACTCTGTCTCTGTCTCTGTGTCTCCGTCTCCTTGTCTCTGTTTTTGTCTCTGTCTTTACCTCTGTCTCTGACTCTGTCTCTGTCTGCGTGTTTCTGTCTCTGTATCTGTCTCTGTCTCTGTCTCTGTGTCTCTGTCTCTGTGTCTCTGTTCCTGTGTCTCTGTCTCTGTCTCTGTCTCTGTCTCTGTGTCTCTGTCTCTGAGTCTCTGTCTCTATGTCTCTTTCTCTGTGTCTCTGTCTCTGTGACTCCGTCTCTATGTCTCTGTCTCTGTCTCTGTTTCTCTTTCTCTGTGTCTCTGTCTCTGTGTCTCTGTCCCTGTATCTCCGTCTCTGTGTGTCTGTCTCTGTCTCTGTCTCTGTCTCTGTCTCTGTCTCTGTCTCTGTGTCTCTTTCTGTGTGTCTCTGTCTCTGTCTCTGTGTCTCTGTCTCTGTCTCTGTGTCACTGTCTGTGAATCTCTGTCTCTGTGTCTCCGTCTCCGTGTCTCCGTCCCTGTGTCTCCGTCTCTGTGTCACTGTCTCTGTGTCTCTCTCTCTCTGAGTCTCTGCATCTGTGTCTCTGTCTCTGTCTCCCCGTCTCCGCGTCTCGTTCTCTGTGTCTGTGTCTCCGTCTCTGTGTCTCTGTCTCTGTCTCTGTGTCTCTGTCTCTGTGTCTCCGTCTCTGTGTCTCTGTCTCTGTCTCTGTCTCTGTCTCTGTCTCTGTCTCTGTCTCTGTGTCTCTGTGTCTCAGTCTCTGTGTCTCCGTCTCTGTGTCTCTGTCTCTGTGTCTCTGTCTCTGTGTCTCTGTCTCTGTGTCTCTGTCTGTCTGTCTCTGTGTCTCTGTCTCTGTGTCTCTGCCTCTGTGTCTCAGTCTCTGTGTCTCCGTCTCTTTGTCTCTGTCTCCGTGTCTCTGTCTCTGTCTCTGTGTCTCTGTCTCTCTGTCTCTGTCTCTGTCTCTGTCTCTGTGTCTCTGTGTCTCAGTCTCTGTGGCACCGTCTCTGTGCCTCTGTCTCTGGGCCTCTGCCTCTGCCACTATCTGACTCTGTCTCTATCTCTGTCTCTGTCTCTGTCTCTGTCTCTGTCCCTGTCCCTGTCCCTGTCTCTGTCTCTGTCTCTATCTCTGTCTCTGTCTCTGTCTCTGTCTCTGTCTCTGTCTTTGTCTCTGTCTCTGTCTCTGTCTCTGTCTCTGTCCCTTTCTCTGTCTCTGTGTCTCTGTCTCTGTGTCTCTGCCTCTGTGTCACAGTCTCTGTGTCTCCGTCTCTTTGTCTTTGTCTCCGGGTCTCTGTCTCTGTCTCTGTGTCTCTGTCTCTCTGTCTCTGTCTCTGTCTCTGTCTCTGTCTCTGTCTCTGTGTCTCTGTGTCTCAGTCTCTGTGGCACCGTCTCTGTGTCTCTGCCTCTGCCACTATCTGACTCTGTCTCTATCTCTGCCTCTGTCTCTGTCTCTGTGTCTATCTCTGTCTCTGTCTCTGTCTCTGTCTCTGTGTCGGTCTCTGTCTCTGTCTCTGTCTCTGTCTCTGTCTCTGTCTCTGTCTCTGTCTCTGTCTCTGTCTCTGTCTCTGTCTCTGTCTCTGTCTCTGTCTCTGTCTCTGTCTCTGTCTCTGTTCCTGTGTCTCTGTCTCTGTCTCTGTCTCTGTCTCTGTGTCTCTGTCTCTGACTCTCTGTCTCTATGTCTCTTTCTCTGTGTCTCTGTCTCTGTGTCTCTGTCTCTGTGTCTCTGTCTCTGTGTCTGTGTCTCTGTGTCTCTGCCTCTGTGTCTCAGTCTCTGTGTCTCCGTCTCTTTGTCTCTGTCTCCGTGTCTCTGTCTCCGTGTCTCTGTCTCTGTCTCTGTCTCTGTCTCTGTCTCTGTCTCTGTCTCTGTCTCTGTCTCTGTCTCTGTCTCTGTCATGTCTCTGTCTCTGTGTCTCTGTCTGTGTGTCTCTGGCTCTGCGTCTCTCTCTCCGTGTCACTTTCTGTGTGTCTCTTTCTCTGTATCTGTCTTTGTCTCTGTCTCTGACTCTGTCTCTGTCTCTGTGTCTCCGTCTCCTTGTCTCTGTTTTTGTCTCTGTCTTTATCTCTGTCTCTGACTCTGTCTCTGCCTCTGCGTCTCTGTCTGCGTGTCTCTGTCTCTGTCTCTGTCTCTGTCTCTGTGTCTCTGTCTCTGTGTCTCTGTCTCTGTCTCTGTCTCTGTGTCTCTGTCTCTGAGTCTCTGTCTCTATGTCTCTTTCTCTGTGTCTCTGTCTCTGTGTATCTGTCTCTGTGTCTCTGTCTCTGTGTCTCTGTTTCTATGTCTCTGTTTCACTCTCTCCGTGTCTCTGTCTCTGTGTCTCTGTCTCTGTCTCTGTTTCTCTTTCTCTGTGTCTCTGTCTCTGTGTCTCTGTGAGTGTGTCTCCGTCTCTGTGTCTCTGTCTCCGCCTCTGTGTGTCTGTCTCTGTGTCTCTGTCTCCGTGTCTCCGTCCCTGTGTCTCTGTCTCTGTCTCTGTGCCTCTGCCTCTGTGTATCTGTCTATGTGTCTCTGTCTCCGTGTCTCCGTCCCTGTGTCTCCGTCTCTGTGTCACTGTCTCTGTGTCTCTGTCTCTGAGTCTCTGCATCTGTGTCTCTGTCTCTGTCTCTCCGTCTCCGCGTCTCGTTCTCTGTGTCTGTGTCTCCGTCTCTGTGTCTCTGTCTCTGTCTCTGTCTCAGTGTCTCCATTTCTGTGTCTCTGTCGCTGGGTCTCTGTCTCTGTCTCTGTCTCTGTCTCTGTCTCTGTCTCTGTCTCTGTCTCTGTCTCTGTCTCTGTCTCTGTCTCTGTCTCTGTCTCTGTCTCTGTCTCTGTCTCTGTCTCTGTCTCTGTCTCTGTGTCTCTTTCTGTGTGCCTCTGTCTCTGTCTCTGTCTCTGTCTCTGTCTCTGTGCCTCTGTCTCTGTGTCTCTGTTTCTATGTCTCTGTTTCTCTCTCTCCGTGTCCCTGTCTCTGTGTCTCTGTCTCTGTCTCTGTTTCTCTTTCTCTGTGTCTCTGTTTCCGTCCCTGTGTGTCTGTCTCTGTGTCTCTGTCTCCGTGTCTCCGTCCCTGTGTCTCTGTCTATGTCTCTGTGCCTCTGCCTCTGTGTATCTGTCTATGTGTCTCTGTCTCCGTGTCTCTGCCTCAGTGTCTCTGTCTCTTTTTTCTCTGTCTCTGTGTCTCTGTCTCCATCTCTGTGTCTCTGTCTCTGTGTCTCCGTCCCTGTGTCTCCGTCTCTGTGTCACTGTCTCTGTGTCTCTGTCTCTGTCTCTTCGTCTCCGCGTCTCGTTCTCTGTGTCTGTGTCTCCGTTTCTGTGTCTCTGTCTCTGTCTCTGTGTCACTGTCTGTGAATCTCTGTCTCTGTTTCTCCGTCTTCGTGTCTCCGTCTCTGTGTCTCTGTCTCCGTGTCTCTGTCTCTGTGTCTCTGTCTCTGTCTCTGTCTCTGTCTCTGTCTCTGTGTCTCTGTCTCTGTGTCTCTGTCTCTGTGACTATGTCTCTGTGTCACTGTCTCTGTGTCTCTGTCTCTGTGTCTCCGTCTCTGTGTGTCGGTCTCTATGTCTCTGTCTCTGTGTCTCTGCCTCTGTGCCTCTGTTTCTATGTCTCTGTTTCTCTCTCTCCGTGTCTCTGTCTCTGTGTCTCTGTCTCTGTCTCTGTTTCTCTTTCTCTGTGTCTCTGTCTCCGTCCCTGTGTGTCTGCCTCTGTGTCTCTGTGTCCGTGTCTCCGTCCCTGTGTCTCTGTCTATGTCTCTGTGCCTCTGCCTCTGTGTATCTGTCTATGTGTCTCTGTCTCCGTGTCTCTGCCTCAGTGTCTCTGTCTCTTTTTCCTCTGTCTCTGTGTCTCTGTCTCCACCTCTGTGTCTCTGTCTCTGTGTCTCCGTCCCTGTGTCTCCGTCTCTGTGTCACTGTCTCTGTGTCTCTGTCTCTGTCTCTCCGTCTCCGCGTCTCGTTCTCTGTGTCTGTGTCTCCGTTTCTGTGTCTCTGTCTCTGTCTCTGTGTCACTGTCTGTGAATCTCTGTCTCTGTGTCTCCGTCTCCGTGTCTCCGTCTCTGTGTCTTTGTCTCCGTGTCTCTGTCTCTGTGTCTCTGTCTCTGTCTCTGTGTCTCTGTCGCTGTGACTCTGTCTCTGTGTCACTGTCTCTGTGTCTCTGTCTCTGTGTCTCCGTCTCTGTGTGTCGGTCTCTATGTCTCTGTCTCTGTGTCTCTGCCTCTGTGTCTCTGTCTCCGTGTCTCTGTCTCCGTGTCCCTGTCTCTGTCTCTGTGTCTCTGTCACTCTGTCTCTGTCTCTGTCTCTGTCTCTGTCTCTGTGTCTCTGTGTCTCAGTCTCTGTGGCACCGTCTCTGTGTCTCTGCCTCTGCCACTATCTGACTCTGTCTCTATCTCTGTCTCTGTCTCTGTCTCTGTCTCTGTCTCTGTCTCTGTCTCTGTCTCTGTCTCTGTCTCTGTCTCTGTCTCTGTGTCTCTTTCTGTGTGTCTCTGTCTCTGTCTCTGTCTCTGTCTTTGTCTCTGTCTCTGACTCTGTCTCTGTCTCTTTGTCTCCCTGTCTCTGTCTCAGTGTCTCCATCTCTGTGTCTCTGTCGCTGGGTCTCTGTCTCTGTCTCTGTCTCTGTCTCTGAGTCTTTGTCTGTGTGACCCTGTCTCTGTGTCTCTGTCCCTGTGTCTCCGTCTCTGTGTATCTGTCTCTGTCTCTCTGTGTCTCTGTCTCTGTATCTCTGTTCTGTGACTCTGCCTCTTTGTCCCTGTCTCTGTGTCTCTGTCCCTGTGTCTACGTCTCTGTGTCTGTCTCTGTCTCTGTCTCTGTCTCTGTCTCTGTCTCTGTCTCTGTCTCTGTCTCTGTCTCTGTCTCTGTCTCTGTCTCTGTCTCTGTCTCTGTCTCTGTCTCTGTCTCTGTCTCTGTCTCTGTCTCTGTCTCTGTCTCTGTCTCTGTCTCTGTCTCTGTCTCTGTCTCTGTGTCTCCGTCTCCTTGTCTCTGTTTTTGTCTCTGTCTTTACCTCTGTCTCTGACTCTGTCTCTGTCTGCGTGTTTCTGTCTCTGTATCTGTCTCTGTGTCTCTGTCTCTGTGTCACAGTCTCTGTGTCTCCGTCTCTTTGTCTTTGTCTCCGGGTCTCTGTCTCTGTCTCTGTGTCTCTGTCTCTCTGTCTCTGTCTCTGTCTCTGTCTCTGTCCCTGTCCCTGTCCCTGTCTCTGTCTCTGTCTCTATCTCTGTCTCTGTCTCTGTCTCTGTCTCTGTGTCGGTCTCTGTCTCTGTCTCTGTCTCTGTCTCTGTCTCTGTCTCTGTCTCTGTCTCTGTCTCTGTCTCTGTCTCTGTCTCTGTCTCTGTCTCTGTCTCTGTCTCTGTTCCTGTGTCTCTGTCTCTGTCTCTGTCTCTGTCTCTGTGTCTCTGTCTCTGACTCTCTGTCTCTATGTCTCTTTCTCTGTGTCTCTGTCTCTGTGTCTCTGTCTCTGTGTCTCTGTCTCTGTGTCTCTGTCTCTGTGTCTGTGTCTCTGTGTCTCTGCCTCTGTGTCTCAGTCTCTGTGTCTCCGTCTCTTTGTCTCTGTCTCCGTGTCTCTGTCTCCGTGTCTCTGTCTCTGTCTCTGTCTCTGTCTCTGTCTCTGTCTCTGTCTCTGTCTCTGTCTCTGTCTCTGTCTCTGTCATGTCTCTGTCTCTGTGTCTCTGTCTGTGTGTCTCTGGCTCTGCGTCTCTCTCTCCGTGTCACTTTCTGTGTGTCTCTTTCTCTGTATCTGTCTTTGTCTCTGTCTCTGACTCTGTCTCTGTCTCTGTGTCTCCGTCTCCTTGTCTCTGTTTTTGTCTCTGTCTTTATCTCTGTCTCTGACTCTGTCTCTGCCTCTGCGTCTCTGTCTGCGTGTCTCTGTCTCTGTCTCTGTCTCTGTCTCTGTGTCTCTGTCTCTGTGTCCCTGTCTCTGTCTCTGTCTCTGTGTCTCTGTCTCTGAGTCTCTGTCTCTATGTCTCTTTCTCTGTGTCTCTGTCTCTGTGTATCTGTCTCTGTGTCTCTGTCTCTGTGTCTCTGTTTCTATGTCTCTGTTTCACTCTCTCCGTGTCTCTGTCTCTGTGTCTCTGTCTCTGTCTCTGTTTCTCTTTCTCTGTGTCTCTGTCTCTGTGTCTCTGTGAGTGTGTCTCCGTCTCTGTGTCTCTGTCTCCGCCTCTGTGTGTCTGTCTCTGTGTCTCTGTCTCCGTGTCTCCGTCCCTGTGTCTCTGTCTCTGTCTCTGTGCCTCTGCCTCTGTGTATCTGTCTATGTGTCTCTGTCTCCGTGTCTCCGTCCCTGTGTCTCCGTCTCTGTGTCACTGTCTCTGTGTCTCTGTCTCTGAGTCTCTGCATCTGTGTCTCTGTCTCTGTCTCTCCGTCTCCGCGTCTCGTTCTCTGTGTCTGTGTCTCCGTCTCTGTGTCTCTGTCTCTGTCTCTGTGTCACTGACTGTGAATCTCTGTCTCTGTGTCTACGTCTCTGTGTTTCCGTCTCTGTGTTTCCGTCTCTGTGTCTCTGTCTCTGTCTCTGTCTCTGTCTCTGTCTCTGTCTCTGTCTCTGTCTCTGTGTCTGTCTCTGTCTCTGTCTCTGTCTCTGTCTCTGTCTCTGTCTCTGTCTCTGTCTCTGTCTCTGTCTCTGTCTCTGTCTCTGTCTCTGTCTCTGTCTCTGTCTCTGTCTCTGTCTCTGTCTCTGTGTCTCTTTCTGTGTGCCTCTGTCTCTGTCTCTGTCTCTGTCTCTGTCTCTGTCTCTGTCTCTGTCTCTGTGTCTCTGTCTCTGTGTCTCTGTTTCTATGTCTCTGTTTCTCTCTCTCCGTGTCTCTGTCTCTGTGTCTCTGTCTCTGTCTCTGTTTCTATGTCTCTGTTTCTCTCTCTCCGTGTCTCTGTCTCTGTGTCTCTGTCTCTGTCTCTGTTTCTCTTTCTCTGTGTCTCTGTCTCCGTCCCTGTGTGTCTGCCTCTGTGTCTCTGTCTCCGTGTCTCCGTCCCTGTGTCTCTGTCTATGTCTCTGTGCCTCTGCCTCTGTGTATCTGTCTATGTGTCTCTGTCTCCGTGTCTCTGCCTCAGTGTCTCTGTCTCTTTTTCCTCTGTCTCTGTGTCTCTGTCTCCACCTCTGTGTCTCTGTCTCTGTGTCTCCGTCCCTGTGTCTGCGTCTCTGTGTCACTGTCTCTGTGTCTCTGTCTCTGTCTCTCCGTCTCCGCGTCTCGTTCTCTGTGTCTGTGTCTCCGTTTCTGTGTCTCTGTCTCTGTCTCTGTGTCACTGTCTGTGAATCTCTGTCTCTGTGTCTCCGTCTCCGTGTCTCCGTCTCTGTGTCTTTGTCTCCGTGTCTCTGTCTCTGTGTCTCTGTCTCTGTCTCTGTGTCTCTGTCGCTGTGACTCTGTCTCTGTGTCACTGTCTCTGTGTCTCTGTCTCTGTGTCTCCGTCTCTCTGTGTCGGTCTCTATGTCTCTGTCTCTGTGTCTCTGCCTCTGTGTCTCTGTCTCCGTGTCTCTGTCTCCGTGTCCCTGTCTCTGTCTCTGTGTCTCTGTCACTCTGTCTCTGTCTCTGTCTCTGTCTCTGTCTCTGTGTCTCTGTGTCTCAGTCTCTGTGGCACCGTCTCTGTGTCTCTGCCTCTGCCACTATCTGACTCTGTCTCTATCTCTGTCTCTGTCTCTGTCTCTGTCTCTGTCTCTGTCTCTGTCTCTGTCTCTGTCTCTGTCTCTGTGTCTATCTCTGTCTCTGTCTCTGTCTCTGTCTCTGTCTCTGTCTCTGTCTCTGTCTCTGTCTCTGACTCTGTCTCTGTCTCTGTGTCTCTGTCTCTGTGTCGCTGTTTCTGTGCCCGTCTCTGTCTCAGTGTCTCCATCTCTGTGTCTCTGTCGCTGGGTCTCTGTCTCTGTCTCTGTCTCTGTCTCTGTCTCTGTCTCTGTCTCTGTCTCTGTCTCTGTCTCTGTCTCTGTCTCTGTCTCTGTCTCTGTCTCTGTCTCTGTCTCTGTCTCTGTCTCTGTCTCTGTCTCTGTCTCTGTCTTTGTCTCTGCCTCGGTCTCTGTCTCTGTCTCTCCCTCTCTGCCATGTCTCTGTCTCTGTGTCTCTGTCTGTGTGTCTCTGACTATGTGTCTCTCTCTCCGTGTCACTTTCTGTGTGTCTCTATCTCTGTATCTGTCTTTGTCTCTGTCTCTGACTCTGTCTCTGTCTCTGTGTCTCCGTCTCCTTGTCTCTGTTTTTGTCTCTGTCTTTATCTCTGTCTCTGACTCTGTCTCTGTCTCTGTGTCTCTGTCTCTGTGTCGCTGTTTCTGTGCCTATCTCTGTCTCTGTGTCTCCGTCTCCTTGTCTCTGTTTTTGTCTCTGTCTTTATCTCTGTCTCTGACTCTGTCTCTGCCTCTGTGTCTCTGTCTGCGTGTCTCTGTCCCTGTCTCTGTCTCTGTCTCTGTCTCTGTGTCTCTGTCTCTGTGTCTCTGTTCCTGTGTCTCTGTCTCTGTCTCTGTGTCTCTGTCTCTGAGTCTCTGTCTCTATGTCTCTTTCTCTGTGTCTCTGTCTCTGTGACTCTGTCTCTATGTCTCTGTCTCTGCCTCTGTTTCTCTTTCTCTGTGTCTCTGTCTCTGTGTCTCTGTCCCTGTATCTCCGTCTCTGTGTGTCTGTCTCTGTTGTTATGTCTCTGTGTCTCCGTCCCTGTGTCTCTGTCTCTGTCTCTGTGTCTCTGTCTCCGTGTCTCTGTCTCTGTGTCTCTGTCTCTGTGTATCTGTCTCTGTGTCTCTTTCTCTATGTCTCTGTCTCTGTCTCTGTTTCTCTTTCTCCGTGTCTCTGTCTCTGTATCTCTGTCCCTGTATCTCCGTCTCTGTGTGTCTGTCTCTGTTGTTATGTCTCTGTGTCTCCGTCCCTGTGTCTCTGTCTCTGTCTCTGTGCCTCTGACTCTGTGTATCTGTCTCTGTGTCTCTGTCTCTGTGTCTCTGTTTCTATGTCTCTGTTTCTCTCTCTCCGTGTCTCTGTCTCTGTGTCTCTGTCTCTGTCTCTGTGCCTCTGCCTCTGTGTCTCTGTCTCTGTGTCTGTGTCACCGTGTCCCTGTCTCCGTCCCTATGTCTCTGTCTCTGTGTCTCTGTCTCTGTGAATCTGTCTCTGTGTTGCTGTCTCTGTGTCTCTGTCTCTTTGTCTCTGTCTCCGTGTCTCTGTCTCCGTGTCTCTGTCTCTGTCTCTGTGGCTCCGTCTCTGTGTCTCTTTCTGTGTGTCTCTGTCTCTGTCTCTGTCGTTGTCTCTGTCTCTGTCTCTGACTCTGTCTCTGTCTCTGTGTCTCTGTCTCTGTGTCGCTGTTTCTGTGTCTGTCTCTGTCTCAGTGTCTCCATCTCTGTGTCTCTGTCTGCGTGTCTCTGTCTCTGTATCTGTCTCTGTCTCTGCCTCTGTGTCTCTGTCTGCGTGTCTCTGTCTCTGTCTCTGTCTCTGTCTCTGTCTCTGTCTCTGTGTCTCTGTCTCTATGTCTCTGTCTCTGTGTCTCTGTTCCTGTGTCTCTGTCTCTGTCTCTGTCTCTGTGTCTCTGTCTCTGAGTCTCTGTCTCTATGTCTCTTTCTCTGTGTCTCTGTCTCTGTGTCTCTGTCTCTGTGTCTCTGTCTCTGTCTCTGTCTCTGTCTCTGTGTCTCTGTCTCTGTGTCTCTGTTCCTGTGTCTCTGTCTCTGTCTCTGTCTCTGTGTCTCTGTCTCTGAGTCTCTGTCTCTATGTCTCTTTCTCTGTGTCTCTGTCTCTGTGTCTCTGTCTCCGTGTCTCCGTCCCTGTGTCTCTGTCTCTGTCTCTGTGCCTCTGCCTCTGTGTATCTGTCTATGTGTCTCTGTCTCCGTGTCTCCGTCCCTGTGTCTCCGTCTCTGTGTCACTGTCTCTGTGTCTCTGTCTCTGAGTCTCTGCATCTGTGTCTCTGTCTCTGTCTCTCCGTCTCCGCGTCTCGTTCTCTGTGTCTGTGTCTCCGTCTCTGTGTCTCTGTCTCTGTCTCTGTCTCAGTGTCTCCATTTCTGTGTCTCTGTCGCTGGGTCTCTGTCTCTGTCTCTGTCTCTGTCTCTGTCTCTGTCTCTGTCTCTGTCTCTGTCTCTGTCTCTGTCTCTGTCTCTGTCTCTGTCTCTGTCTCTGTCTCTGTCTCTGTCTCTGTCTCTGTCTCTGTCTCTGTCTCTGTCTCTGTCTCTGTCTCTGTCTCTGTCTCTGTCTCTGTCTCTGTCTCTGTCTCTGTCTCTGTCTCTGTCTCTGTCTCTGTCTCTGTCTCTGTCTCTGTCTCTGTCTCTGTCTCTGTCTCTGTCTCTGTCTCTGTCTCTGTCTCTGTCTCTGTCTCTGTCTCTGTCTCTGTCTCTGTCTCTGTCTCTGTCTCTGTCTCTGTCTCTGTCTCTGTCTCTGTCTCTGTCTCTGTCTCTGTCTCTGTCTCTGTCTCTGTCTCTGTCTCTGTCTCTGTCTCTGTCTCTGTCTCTGTCTCTGTCTCTGTCTCTGTCTCTGTCTCTGTCTCTGTCTCTGTCTCTGTCTCTGTCTCTGTCTCTGTCTCTGTCTCTGCCATGTCTCTGTCTCTGTGTCTCTGTCTCTGTGTCTCTGTCTCTGTGTCTCTGTCTCTGTCTCTGTGTCACTGTCTGTGAATCTGTGTCCCTGTGTCTCCGTCTCTGTGTCTCTGTCGCTGGGTCTCTGTCTCTGTCTCTGTCTCTGTCTCTGTCTCTGTCCCTGCCTCGGTCTCTGTCTCTGTCTCTCTCTCTGCCATGTCTCTGTCTCTGTGTCTCCGTCTCTGTGTCTCCGTCTCTGTGTCTCTGTCTCTGTGTCTCTGTCTCTGTGTCTCTGCCTCTGTCTCTTTGTCTCTGTCTCTGTGTCTCTGTCTCTGTGACTCTGTCTCTGTGTCTCTGTCGCTGTGTCTCTGTCTCTGCGTCTCTGTCTCTGTGTCTCCGTCCCTGTGTGTCGGTCTCTATGTCTCTGTCTCTGTGTCTCTGCCTCTGTGTCTCTGTCTCGGTGTATCTGTCCCTGTATCTCCGTCTCTGTGTGTCTGTCTCTGTGTGTCTGTCTCTGTCTCTGTCTCTGTCTCTGTCTCTGTCTCTGTGTCTCTTTCTGTGTGTCTCTGTCTCTGTCTCTGTGTCTCTGTCTCTGTCTCTGTGTCACTGTCTGTGAATCTCTGTCTCTGTGTCTCCGTCTCCGTGTCTCCGTCCCTGTGTCTCCGTCTCTGTGTCACTGTCTCTGTGTCTCTCTCTCTGAGTCTCTGCATCTGTGTCTCTGTCTCTGTCTCTCCGTCTCCGCGTCTCGTTCTCTGTGTCTGTGTCTCCGTCTCTGTGTCTCTGTCTCTGTCTCTGTGTCACTGTCTGTGAATCTCTGTCTCTGTGTCTCCGTCTCTGTGTTTCCGTCTCTCTGTCTCTGTCTCTGTGTCTCTGTGTCTCAGTCTCTGTGGCACCGTCTCTGTGCCTCTGTCTCTGGGCCTCTGCCTCTGCCACTATCTGACTCTGTCTCTATCTCTGTCTCTGTCTCTGTCTCTGTGTCTGTCCCTGTCCCTGTCTCTGTCTCTGTCTCTATCTCTGTCTCTGTCTCTTTCTCTGTATATGTCTTTGTCTCTGTCTCTGACTCTGTCTCTGTCTCTGTGTCTCCCTCTCCTTGTCTCTGTTTTTGTCTCTGTCTTTATCTCTGTCTCTGACTCTGTCTCTGCCTCTGTGTCTCTGTCTGCGTGACTCTGTCTCTGTCTCTGTCTCTGTCTCTGTCTCTGTCTCTGTCTCTGTCTCTGTCTCTGGCTCTGTCTCTGCCTCTGTGTCTCTGTCTCTGTGTCGCTGTTTCTGTGTCTGTCTCTGTCTCAGTGTCTCCATCTCTGTGTCCCTGTCGCTGGGTCTCTGTCTCTGTCCCTGTCCCTGTCTCTGTCTCTGTCACTGTCTCTGTCTCTGTCTCTGTCTCTGTCTCTGTCTCTGTCTCTGTCTCTGTCTCTGTCTCTGTCTCTGTCTCTGCCTCGGTCTCTGTCTCTGTCTCTCTCTCTGCCATGTCTCTGTCTCTGTGTCTCTGTCTGTGTGTCTCTGACTCTGTGTCTCTCTCTCCGTGTCACTTTCTGTGTGTCTCTTTCTCTGTATCCGTCTTTGTCTCTGTCTCTGACTCTGTCTCTGTCTCTGTGTCTCCGTCTCCTTGTCTCTGTTTTTGTCTCTGTCTTTACCTCTGTCTCTGACTCTGTCTCTGTCTGCGTGTTTCTGTCTCTGTATCTGTCTCTGTCTCTGTCTCTGTGTCTCTGTCTCTGTGTCTCTGTTCCTGTGTCTCTGTCTCTGTCTCTGTCTCTGTGTCTCTGTCTCTGAGTCTCTGTCTCTATGTCTCTTTCTCTGTGTCTCTGTCTCTGTGCCTCTGTCTCTATGTCTCTGTCTCTGTCTCTGTTTCTCTTTCTCTGTGTCTCTGTCTCTGTGTCTCTGTCCCTGTATCTCCGTCTCTGTGTGTCTGTCTCTGTCTCTGTCTCTGTCTCTGTCTCTGTCTCTGTGTCTCTTTCTGTGTGTCTCTGTCTCTGTCTCTGTGTCTCTGTCTCTGTCTCTGTGTCACTGTCTGTGAATCTCTGTCTCTGTGTCTCCGTCTCCGTGTCTCCGTCCCTGTGTCTCCGTCTCTGTGTCACTGTCTCTGTGTCTCTCTCTCTCTGAGTCTCTGCATCTGTGTCTCTGTCTCTGTCTCCCCGTCTCCGCGTCTCGTTCTCTGTGTCTGTGTCTCCGTCTCTGTGTCTCTGTCTCTGTCTCTGTGTCTCTGTCTCTGTGTCTCCGTCTCTGTGTCTCTGTCTCTGTCTCTGTCTCTGTCTCTGTCTCTGTCTCTGTCTCTGTCTCTGTGTCTCTGTGTCTCAGTCTCTGTGTCTCCGTCTCTGTGTCTCTGTCTCTGTGTCTCTGTCTCTGTGTCTCTGTCTCTGTGTCTCTGTCTGTCTGTCTCTGTGTCTCTGTCTCTGTGTCTCTGCCTCTGTGTCTCAGTCTCTGTGTCTCCGTCTCTTTGTCTCTGTCTCCGTGTCTCTGTCTCTGTCTCTGTGTCTCTGTCTCTCTGTCTCTGTCTCTGTCTCTGTCTCTGTGTCTCTGTGTCTCAGTCTCTGTGGCACCGTCTCTGTGCCTCTGTCTCTGGGCCTCTGCCTCTGCCACTATCTGACTCTGTCTCTATCTCTGTCTCTGTCTCTGTCTCTGTCTCTGTCCCTGTCCCTGTCCCTGTCTCTGACTCTGTGTCTCTCTCTCCGTGTCACTTTCTGTGTGTCTCTTTCTCTGTATCCGTCTTTGTCTCTGTCTCTGACTCTGTCTCTGTCTCTGTGTCTCCGTCTCCTTGTCTCTGTTTTTGTCTCTGTCTTTACCTCTGTCTCTGACTCTGTCTCTGTCTGCGTGTTTCTGTCTCTGTCTCTGTCTCTGTCTCTGTCTCTGTCTTTGTCTCTGTCTCTGTCTCTGTCTCTGTCTCTGTCCCTTTCTCTGTCTCTGTGTCTCTGTCTCTGTGTCTCTGCCTCTGTGTCACAGTCTCTGTGTCTCCGTCTCTTTGTCTTTGTCTCCGGGTCTCTGTCTCTGTCTCTGTGTCTCTGTCTCTCTGTCTCTGTCTCTGTCTCTGTCTCTGTCTCTGTCTCTGTGTCTCTGTGTCACAGTCTCTGTGGCACCGTCTCTGTGTCTCTGCCTCTGCCACTATCTGACTCTGTCTCTATCTCTGCCTCTGTCTCTGTCTCTGTGTCTATCTCTGTCTCTGTCTCTGTCTCTGTCTCTGTCTCTGTCTCTGTCTCTGTCTCTGTCTCTGTCTCTGTCTCCGTCTCTGTCTCTGTCTCTGTCTCTGTCTCTGTCTCTGTCTCTGTCTCTGTCTCTGTCGCCGTGTCTGTGTCTCTTTCTGTGTGTCTCTGTCTCTGTCTCTGTCTTTGTCTCTGACTCTGACTCTGTCGCTGTCTCTGTGTCTCCGTCTCTGTGTCGCTGTTTCTGTGCCTGTCTCTGTCTCAGTGTCTCCATCTCTGTGTCTCTGTCGCCGGGTCTCTGTCTCTGTCTCTGTCTCTGTCTCTGTCTCTGTCTCTGTCTCTGTCTCTGTCTCTGTCCCTGTCTCTGTCTCTGTCTCTGTCTCTGTCTCTGTCTCTGTCTCTGTCTCTGTCTCTGTCTCTGTCTCTGTCTCTGTCTCTGTCTCTGTCTCTGCCTCGGTCTCTGTCTCTGTCTCTCTCTCTGCCATGTCTCTGTCTCTGTCTCTGTCTCTCTCTCTGTCTCTGTCTCTGTCTCTGTCTCTGTCTCTGTGTCTCTTTCTGTGTGTCTCTGTCTCTGTCTCTGTGTCTCTGTCTCCGTGTCTCTGTCTCTGTGTCTCTGTCTCTGTGTCTCCGTCTCTGTGCGTCGGTCTCTATGTCTCTGTCTCGGTGTCTCTGTTTCGGTGTCTCTGTCCCTGTGCCTCCGTCTCTGTGTGACTGTCTCTGTGTCTCTGCCTCTGTGTCTGTGTCACCGTGTCCCTGTCTCCGTCCCTATGTCTCTGTCTCTGTGTCTCTGTCTCTGTGAATCTGTCTCTGTGTTGCTGTCTCTGTGTCTCTGTCTCTTTGTCTCTGTCTCCGTGTCTCTGTCTCCGTGTCTCTGTCTCTGTCTTTGTGGCTCTGTCTCTGTGTCTCTTTCTGTGTGTCTCTGTCTCTGTCTCTGTCTCTGTCTCTGTGTCTCTGTCTCTGACTCTCTGTCTCTATGTCTCTTTCTCTGTGTCTCTGTCTCTGTGTCTCTGTCTCTGTGTCTCTGTCTCTGTGTCTCTGTCTCTGTGTCTCTGTCTCTGTGTCTCTGTCTCTGTGTCTGTGTCTCTGTGTCTCTGCCTCTGTGTCTCAGTCTCTGTGTCTCCGTCTCCGTGTCTCTGTCTCTGTCTCTGTCTCTGTCTCTGTCTCTGTCTCTGTCTCTGTCTCTGTCTCTGTCTCTGTCTCTGTCTCTGTCTCTGTCTCTGTCTCTGTCTCTGTCTCTGTCATGTCTCTGTCTCTGTGTCTCTGTCTGTGTGTCTCTGGCTCTGCGTCTCTCTCTCCGTGTCACTTTCTGTGTGTCTCTTTCTCTGTATCTGTCTTTGTCTCTGTCTCTGACTCTGTCTCTGTCTCTGTGTCTCCGTCTCCTTGTCTCTGTTTTTGTCTCTGTCTTTATCTCTGTCTCTGACTCTGTCTCTGCCTCTGCGTCTCTGTCTGCGTGTCTCTGTCTCTGTCTCTGTCTCTGTCTCTGTGTCTCTGTCTCTGTGTCTCTGTCTCTGTCTCTGTCTCTGTGTCTCTGTCTCTGAGTCTCTGTCTCTATGTCTCTTTCTCTGTGTCTCTGTCTCTGTGTATCTGTCTCTGTGTCTCTGTCTCTGTGTCTCTGTTTCTATGTCTCTGTTTCACTCTCTCCGTGTCTCTTTCTCTGTGTCTCTGTCTCTGTCTCTGTTTCTCTTTCTCTGTGTCTCTGTCTCTGTGTCTCTGTGAGTGTGTCTCCGTCTCTGTGTCTCTGTCTCCGCCTCTGTGTGTCTGTCTCTGTGTCTCTGTCTCCGTGTCTCCGTCCCTGTGTCTCTGTCTCTGTCTCTGTCTCTGTCTCTGTCTCTGTCTCTGTCTCTGTCTCTGTCTCTGCCTCGGTCTCTGTCTCTGTCTCTCCCTCTCTGCCATGTCTCTGTCTCTGTGTCTCTGTCTGTGTGTCTCTGACTATGTGTCTCTCTCTCCGTGTCACTTTCTGTGTGTCTCTATCTCTGTATCTGTCTTTGTCTCTGTCTCTGACTCTGTCTCTGTCTCTGTGTCTCCGTCTCCTTGTCTCTGTTTTTGTCTCTGTCTTTATCTCTGTCTCTGACTCTGTCTCTGCCTCTGTGTCTCTGTCTGCGTGACTCTGTCTCTGTCTCTGTCTCTGTCTCTGTCTCTGTCTCTGTCTCTGTCTCTGTCTCTGTATATCTGTCTCTGTGTCTCTGTCTCTGTCTCTGTCTCTGTCTCTGTCTCTGTCTCTGTCTCTGTCTCTGTGTCTCTGTCTCTGTGTCTCTGTCTCTGTTTCTCTGTTCCTGTGTCTCTGTCTCCGTCTCTGTCTCTGTGTCTCTGTCTCTGAGACTCTGTCTCTATGTCTCTTTCTCTGTGTCTCTGTCTCTGTGACTCTGTCTCTATGTCTCTGTCTCTGTCTCTGTTTCTCTTTCTCTGTGTCTCTTTCTCTGTGTCTTTGTCCCTGTATCTCCGTCTCTGTGTGTCTGTCTCTGTTGTTATGTCTCTGTGTCTCCGTCCCTGTGTCTCTGTCTCTGTCTCTGTGTCTCTGTCTCCGTGTCTCTGTCTCTGTGTCTCTGTCTCTGTGTATCTGTCTCTGTGTCTCTTTCTCTATGTCTCTGTCTCTGTCTCTGTTTCTCTTTCTCCGTGTCTCTGTCTCTGTATCTCTGTCCCTGAATCTCCGTCTCTGTGTGTCTGTCTCTGTTGTTATGTCTCTGTGTCTCCGTCCCTGTGTCTCTGTCTCTGTCTCTGTGTCTCTGACTCTGTGTATCTGTCTCTGTGTCTCTGTCTCTGTGTCTCTGTTTCTATGTCTCTGTTTCTCTCTCTCCGTGTCTCTGTCTCTGTGTCTCTGTCTCCGTCTCTGTTTCTCTTTCTCTGTGTCTCTGTCTCCGCCCCTGTGTGTCTGTCTCTGTGTCTCTGTCTCCGTGTCTCCGTCCCTGTGTCTCTGTCTATGTCTCTGTGCCTCTGCCTCTGTGTATCTGTCTATGTGTCTCTGTCTCCGTGTCTCTGCCTCAGTGTCTCTGTCTCTTTTTTCTCTGTCTCTGTCTCTGTGTCTCTGTCTCTGTGTCTCTGTTCCTGTGTCTCTGTCTCTGTCTCTGTCTCTGTCTCTGTGTCTCTGTCTCTGAGTCTCTGTCTCTATGTCTCTTTCTCTGTGTCTCTGTCTCTGTGACTCTGTCTCTATGTCTCTGTCTCTGTCTCTGTTTCTCTTTCTCTGTGTCTCTGTCTCTGTGTCTCTGTCCCTGTATCTCCGTCTCTGTGTGTCTGTCTCTGTTGTTATGTCTCTGTGTCTCCGTCCCTGTGTCTCTGTCTCTGTCTCTGTGTCTCTGTCTCCGTGTCTCTGTCTCTGTGTATCTGTCTCTGTGTCTCTTTCTCTATGTCTCTGTCTCTGTCTCTGTTTCTCTTTCTCCGTGTCTCTGTCTCTGTATCTCTGTCCCTGTATCTCCGTCTCTGTGTGTCTGTCTCTGTTGTTATGTCTCTGTGTCTCCGTCCCTGTGTCTCTGTCTCTGTCTCTGTCTCTGCCTCTGTCTCTGTCTCTGTCTCTGTCTCTCTCTCTGTCTCTGTCTCTGTCTCTGTCTCTGTCTCTGTGTCTCTTTCTGTGTGTCTCTGTCTCTGTCTCTGTGTCTCTGTCTCCGTGTCTCTGTCTCTGTGTCTCTGTCTCTGTGTCTCCGTCTCTGTGCGTCGGTCTCTATGTCTCTGTCTCGGTGTCTCTGTTTCGGTGTCTCTGTCCCTGTGCCTCCGTCTCTGTGTGACTGTCTCTGTGTCTCTGCCTCTGTGTCTGTGTCACCGTGTCCCTGTCTCCGTCCCTATGTCTCTGTCTCTGTGTCTCTGTCTCTGTGAATCTGTCTCTGTGTTGCTGTCTCTGTGTCTCTGTCTCTTTGTCTCTGTCTCCGTGTCTCTGTCTCCGTGTCTCTGTCTCTGTCTCTGTGGCTCTGTCTCTGTGTCTCTTTCTGTGTGTCTCTGTCTCTGTCTCTGTCGTTGTCTCTGTCTCTGTCTCTGACTCTGTCTCTGTCTCTGTGTCTCTGTCTCTGTGTCGCTGTTTCTGTGTCTGTCTCTGTCTCAGTGTCTCCATCTCTGTGTCTCTGTCTGCGTGTCTCTGTCTCTGTATCTGTCTCTGTCTCTGCCTCTGTGTCTCTGTCTGCGTGTCTCTGTCTCTGTCTCTGTCTCTGTCTCTGTCTCTGTCTCTGTGTCTCTGTCTCTGTGTCTCTGTTCCTGTGTCTCTGTCTCTGTCTCTGTCTCTGTCTCTGTGTCTCTGTCTCTGACTCTCTGTCTCTATGTCTCTTTCTCTGTGTCTCTGTCTCTGTGTCTCTGTCTCTGTGTCTCTGTCTCTGTGTCTCTGTCTCTGTGTCTGTGTCTCTGTGTCTCTGCCTCTGTGTCTCAGTCTCTGTGTCTCCGTCTCTTTGTCTCTGTCTCCGTGTCTCTGTCTCCGTGTCTCTGTCTCTGTCTCTGTCTCTGTCTCTGTCTCTGTCTCTGTCTCTGTCTCTGTCTCTGTCTCTGTCTCTGTCTCTGTCATGTCTCTGTCTCTGTGTCTCTGTCTGTGTGTCTCTGGCTCTGCGTCTCTCTCTCCGTGTCACTTTCTGTGTGTCTCTTTCTCTGTATCTGTCTTTGTCTCTGTCTCTGACTCTGTCTCTGTCTCTGTGTCTCCGTCTCCTTGTCTCTGTTTTTGTCTCTGTCTTTATCTCTGTCTCTGACTCTGTCTCTGCCTCTGCGTCTCTGTCTGCGTGTCTCTGTCTCTGTCTCTGTCTCTGTCTCTGTGTCTCTGTCTCTGTGTCTCTGTCTCTGTCTCTGTCTCTGTGTCTCTGTCTCTGAGTCTCTGTCTCTATGTCTCTTTCTCTGTGTCTCTGTCTCTGTGTATCTGTCTCTGTGTCTCTGTCTCTGTGTCTCTGTTTCTATGTCTCTGTTTCACTCTCTCCGTGTCTCTGTCTCTGTGTCTCTGTCTCTGTCTCTGTTTCTCTTTCTCTGTGTCTCTGTCTCTGTGTCTCTGTGAGTGTGTCTCCGTCTCTGTGTCTCTGTCTCCGCCTCTGTGTGTCTGTCTCTGTGTCTCTGTCTCCGTGTCTCCGTCCCTGTGTCTCTGTCTCTGTCTCTGTGCCTCTGCCTCTGTGTATCTGTCTATGTGTCTCTGTCTCCGTGTGTCCGTCCCTGTGTCTCCGTCTCTGTGTCACTGTCTCTGTGTCTCTGTCTCTGAGTCTCTGCATCTGTGTCTCTGTCTCTGTCTCTCCGTCTCCGCGTCTCGTTCTCTGTGTCTGTGTCTCCGTCTCTGTGTCTCTGTCTCTGTCTCTGTGTCACTGACTGTGAATCTCTGTCTCTGTGTCTACGTCTCTGTGTTTCCGTCTCTGTGTTTCCGTCTCTGTGTCTCTGTCTCTGTCTCTGTCTCTGTCTCTGTCTCTGTCTCTGTCTCTGTCTCTGTCTCTGTCTCTGTCTCTGTCTCTGTCTCTGTCTCTGTCTCTGTCTCTGTCTCTGTCTCTGTCTCTGTCTCTGTCTCTGTCTCTGTCTCTGTCTCTGTCTCTGTCTCTGTCTCTGTCTCTGTCTCTGTCTCTGTCTCTGTCTCTGTCTCTGTCTCTGTCTCTGTCTCTGTCTCTGTCTCTGTCTCTGTCTCTGTCTCTGTCTCTGTCTCTGTCTCTGTCTCTGTCTCTGTCTCTGTCTCTGTCTCTGTCTCTGTCTCTGTCTCTGTCTCTGTCTCTGTCTCTGTCTCTGTCTCTGTCTCTGTCTCTGTCTCTGTCTCTGTCTCTGTCTCTGTCTCTCTCTCTGTCTCTGTCTCCGTCTCTGTCTCTGTCTCTGTCTCTGTCTCTGTCTCTGTCTCTGTCTCTGTCTCTGTCATGTCTCTGTCTCTGTGTCTCTGTCTGTGTGTCTCTGGCTCTGCGTCTCTCTCTCCGTGTCACTTTCTGTGTGTCTCTTTCTCTGTATCTGTCTTTGTCTCTGTCTCTGACTCTGTCTCTGTCTCTGTGTCTCCGTCTCCTTGTCTCTGTTTTTGTCTCTGTCTTTATCTCTGTCTCTGACTCTGTCTCTGCCTCTGCGTCTCTGTCTGCGTGTCTCTGTCTCTGTCTCTGTCTCTGTCTCTGTGTCTCTGTCTCTGTGTCTCTGTCTCTGTCTCTGTCTCTGTGTCTCTGTCTCTGAGTCTCTGTCTCTATGTCTCTTTCTCTGTGTCTCTGTCTCTGTGTATCTGTCTCTGTGTCTCTGTCTCTGTGTCTCTGTTTCTATGTCTCTGTTTCACTCTCTCCGTGTCTCTGTCTCTGTGTCTCTGTCTCTGTCTCTGTTTCTCTTTCTCTGTGTCTCTGTCTCTGTGTCTCTGTGAGTGTGTCTCCGTCTCTGTGTCTCTGTCTCCGCCTCTGTGTGTCTGTCTCTGTGTCTCTGTCTCCGTGTCTCCGTCCCTGTGTCTCTGTCTCTGTCTCTGTGCCTCTGCCTCTGTGTATCTGTCTATGTGTCTCTGTCTCCGTGTCTCCGTCCCTGTGTCTCCGCCTCTGTGTCACTGTCTCTGTGTCTCTGTCTCTGAGTCTCTGCATCTGTGTCTCTGTCTCTGTCTCTCCGTCTCCGCGTCTCGTTCTCTGTGTCTGTGTCTCCGTCTCTGTGTCTCTGTCTCTGTCTCTGTGTCACTGACTGTGAATCTCTGTCTCTGTGTCTACGTCTCTGTGTTTCCGTCTCTGTGTTTCCGTCTCTGTGTCTCTGTCTCTGTCTCTGTCTCTGTCTCTGTCTCTGTCTCTGTCTCTGTCTCTGTCTCTGTCTCTGTCTCTGTCTCTGTCTCTGTCTCTGTCTCTGTCTCTGTCTCTGTCTCTGTCTCTGTCTCTGTCTCTGTCTCTGTCTCTGTCTCTGTCTCTGTCTCTGTCTCTGTCTCTGTCTCTGTCTCTGTCTCTGTCTCTGTCTCTGTCTCTGTCTCTGTCTCTGTCTCTGTCTCTGTCTCTGTCTCTGTCTCTGTCTCTGTCTCTGTCTCTGTCTCTGTCTCTGTCTCTGTCTCTGTCTCTGTCTCTGTCTCTGTCTCTGTCTCTGTCTCTGTCTCTGTCTCTGTGTCTGTCTCTGTCTCTGTCTCTGTCTCTGTCTCTGTCTCTGTCTCTGTCTCTGTCTCTGTCTCTGTCTCTGTCTCTGTCTCTGTCTCTGTCTCTGTCTCTGTCTCTGTCTCTGTCTCTGTCTCTGTGTCTCTTTCTGTGTGCCTCTGTCTCTGTCTCTGTCTCTGTCTCTGTCTCTGTCTCTGTCTCTGTGTCTCTGTCTCTGTGTCTCTGTTTCTATGTCTCTGTTTCTCTCTCTCCGTGTCTCTGTCTCTGTGTCTCTGTCTCTGTCTCTGTTTCTATGTCTCTGTTTCTCTCTCTCCGTGTCTCTGTCTCTGTGTCTCTGTCTCTGTCTCTGTTTCTCTTTCTCTGTGTCTCTGTCTCCGTCCCTGTGTGTCTGCCTCTGTGTCCTTGTCTCCGTGTCTCCGTCCCTGTGTCTCTGTCTATGTCTCTGTGCCTCTGCCTCTGTGTATCTGTCTATGTGTCTCTGTCTCCGTGTCTCTGCCTCAGTGTCTCTGTCTCTTTTTCCTCTGTCTCTGTGTCTCTGTCTCCACCTCTGTGTCTCTGTCTCTGTGTCTCCGTCCCTGTGTCTCCGTCTCTGTGTCACTGTCTCTGTGTCTCTGTCTCTGTCTCTCCGTCTCCGCGTCTTGTTCTCTGTGTCTGTGTCTCCGTTTCTGTGTCTCTGTCTCTGTCTCTGTGTCACTGTCTGTGAATCTCTGTCTCTGTGTCTCCGTCTCCGTGTCTCCGTCTCTGTGTCTTTGTCTCCGTGTCTCTGTCTCTGTGTCTCTGTCTCTGTCTCTGTGTCTCTGTCGCTGTGACTCTGTCTCTGTGTCACTGTCTCTGTGTCTCTGTCTCTGTGTCTCCGTCTCTGTGTGTCGGTCTCTATGTCTCTGTCTCTGTGTCTCTGCCTCTGTGTCTCTGTCTCCGTGTCTCTGTCTCCGTGTCCCTGTCTCTGTCTCTGTGTCTCTGTCACTCTGTCTCTGTCTCTGTCTCTGTCTCTGTCTCTGTGTCTCTGTGTCTCAGTCTCTGTGGCACCGTCTCTGTGTCTCTGCCTCTGCCACTATCTGACTCTGTCTCTATCTCTGTCTCTGTCTCTGTCTCTGTCTCTGTCTCTGTCTCTGTCTCTGTCTCTGTCTCTGTCTCTGTCTCTGTGTCTATCTCTGTCTCTGTCTCTGTCTCTGTCTCTGTCTCTGTCTCTGTCTCTGTCTCTGACTCTGTCTCTGTCTCTGTGTCTCTGTCTCTGTGTCGCTGTTTCTGTGCCCGTCTCTGTCTCAGTGTCTCCATCTCTGAGTCTCTGTCGCTGGGTCTCTGTCTCTGTCTCTGTCTCTGTCTCAGTCTCTGTCTCTGTCTCTGTCTCTGTCTCTGTCTCTGTCTCTGTCTCTGTCTCTGTCTCTGTCTCTGTCTCTGTCTCTGTCTCTGCCTCGGTCTCTGTCTCTGTCTCTCCCTCTCTGCCATGTCTCTGTCTCTGTGTCTCTGTCTGTGTGTCTCTGACTATGTGTCTCTCTCTCCGTGTCACTTTCTGTGTGTCTCTATCTCTGTATCTGTCTTTGTCTCTGTCTCTGACTCTGTCTCTGTCTCTGTGTCTCCGTCTCCTTGTCTCTGTTTTTGTCTCTGTCTTTATCTCTGTCTCTGACTCTGTCTCTGTCTCTGTGTCTCTGTCTCTGTGTCGCTGTTTCTGTGCCTATCTCTGTCTCTGTGTCTCCGTCTCCTTGTCTCTGTTTTTGTCTCTGTCTTTATCTCTGTCTCTGACTCTGTCTCTGCCTCTGTGTCTCTGTCTGCGTGTCTCTGTCCCTGTCTCTGTCTCTGTCTCTGTCTCTGTCTCTGTGTCTCTGTCTCTGTGTCTCTGTTCCTGTGTCTCTGTCTCTGTCTCTGTGTCTCTGTCTCTGAGTCTCTGTCTCTATGTCTCTTTCTCTGTGTCTCTGTCTCTGTGACTCTGTCTCTATGTCTCTGTCTCTGCCTCTGTTTCTCCTTCTCTGTGTCTCTGTCTCTGTGTCTCTGTCCCTGTATCTCCGTCTCTGTGTGTCTGTCTCTGTTGTTATGTCTCTGTGTCTCCGTCCCTGTGTCTCTGTCTCTGTCTCTGTGTCTCTGTCTCCGTGTCTCTGTCTCTGTGTCTCTGTCTCTGTGTATCTGTCTCTGTGTTTCTTTCTCTATGTCTCTGTCTCTGTCTCTGTTTCTCTTTCTCCGTGTCTCTGTCTCTGTATCTCTGTCCCTGTATCTCCGTCTCTGTGTGTCTGTCTCTGTTGTTATGTCTCTGTGTCTCCGTCCCTGTGTCTCTGTCTCTGTCTCTGTGCCTCTGACTCTGTGTATCTGTCTCTGTGTCTCTGTCTCTGTGTCTCTGTTTCTATGTCTCTGTTTCTCTCTCTCCGTGTCTCTGTCTCTGTGTCTCTGTCTCTGTCTCTGTGCCTCTGCCTCTGTGTCTCTGTCTCTGTGTCTGTGTCACCGTGTCCCTGTCTCCGTCCCTATGTCTCTGTCTCTGTGTCTCTGTCTCTGTGAATCTGTCTCTGTGTTGCTGTCTCTGTGTCTCTGTCTCTTTGTCTCTGTCTCCGTGTCTCTGTCTCTGTGTCTCTGTCTCCGTGTCTCCGTCCCTGTGTCTCTGTCTCTGTCTCTGTGCCTCTGCCTCTGTGTATCTGTCTATGTGTCTCTGTCTCCGTGTCTCCGTCCCTGTGTCTCCGTCTCTGTGTCACTGTCTCTGTGTCTCTGTCTCTGAGTCTCTGCATCTGTGTCTCTGTCTCTGTCTCTCCGTCTCCGCGTCTCGTTCTCTGTGTCTGTGTCTCCGTCTCTGTGTCTCTGTCTCTGTCTCTGTCTCAGTGTCTCCATTTCTGTGTCTCTGTCGCTGGGTCTCTGTCTCTGTCTCTGTCTCTGTCTCTGTCTCTGTCTCTGTCTCTGTCTCTGTCTCTGTCTCTGTCTCTGTCTCTGTCTCTGTCTCTGTCTCTGTCTCTGTCTCTGTCTCTGTCTCTGTCTCTGTCTCTGTCTCTGTCTCTGTCTCTGTCTCTGTCTCTGTCTCTGTCTCTGTCTCTGTCTCTGTCTCTGTCTCTGTCTCTGTCTCTGTCTCTGTCTCTGTCTCTGTCTCTGTCTCTGTCTCTGTCTCTGTCTCTGTCTCTGTCTCTGTCTCTGTCTCTGTCTCTGTCTCTGTCTCTGTCTCTGTCTCTGTCTCTGTCTCTGTCTCTGTCTCTGTCTCTGTCCCTGTCTCTGTCTCTGTCTCTGTCTCTGTCTCTGTCTCTGTCTCTGTCTCTGTCTCTGTCTCTGTCTCTGCCATGTCTCTGTCTCTGTGTCTCTGTCTCTGTGTCTCTGTCTCTGTCTCTGTGTCACTGTCTGTGAATCTGTGTCCCTGTGTCTCCGTCTCTGTGTCTCTGTCGCTGGGTCTCTGTCTCTGTCTCTGTCTCTGTCTCTGTCTCTGTCTCTGTCCCTGCCTCGGTCTCTGTCTCTGTCTCTCTCTCTGCCATGTCTCTGTCTCTGTGTCTCCGTCTCTGTGTCTCCGTCTCTGTGTCTCTGTCTCTGTGTCTCTGTCTCTGTGTCTCTGCCTCTGTCTCTTTGTCTCTGTCTCTGTGTCTCTGTCTCTGTGACTCTGTCTCTGTGTCTCTGTCGCTGTGTCTCTGTCTCTGCGTCTCTGTCTCTGTGTCTCCGTCCCTGTGTGTCGGTCTCTATGTCTCTGTCTCTGTGTCTCTGCCTCTGTGTCTCTGTCTCGGTGTATCTGTCCCTGTGCCACCGTCTCTGTTTCTCTTTCTCTGTGTCTCTGTCTCTATGTCTCTGTGAGTGTGTCTCCGTCTCTGTGTCTCTGTCTCCGTCCCTGTGTGTCTGTCTCTGTGTCTCTGTCTCCGTGTCTCCGTCCCTGTGTCTCCGTCTCTGTCTCTGTGCCTCTGCCTCTGTATATCTGTCTATGTGTCTCTGTCTCCGTGTCTCTGCCTCAGTGTGTCTGTCTCTTTTTTCTCTGCCTCTGTGTCTCTGTCTCCATCTCTGTGTCTCTGTCTCTGTGTCTCCGTCCCTGTGTCTCCGTCTCTGTGTCACTGTCTCTGTGTCTCTATCTCTGAGTCTCTGCATCTGTGTCTCTGTCTCTGTCTCTCCGTCTCCGCGTCTCGTTCTCTGTGTCTGTGTCTCCGTCTCTGTGTCTCTGTCTCTGTCTCTGTGTCACTGTCTGTGAATCTCTGTCTCTGTGTCTCCGTCTCTGTGTCTCCGTCTCTGTGTCCCTGTCTCTGTGTCTCTGTCTCTGTGTCTCTGTCTCTGTGTCTCTGTCTCTGTGTCTCCGTCTCTGTGTGTCGGTCTCTATGTCTCTGTCTCTATGTCCATGTCTCTGTGTCTCTATCTCTGTGTCTCTGTCGCTGTGCCTCTGTCTCTGTGTCTCTGTCTCTGAGAATCTGTCTCTGTGTTTCTGTTCCTGTGTCACTGTCTCGGTGTCTCTGTCTCTGTGCCTCTGTCTCTATCTCTGTGTTCCTGTCTCTGTTTCTCTGTCTCTGTCTCTGAGTCTTTGTCTGTGTGACCCTGTCTCTGTGTCTCTGTCCCTGTGTCTCCGTCTCTGTGTATCTGTCTCTGTCTCTCTGTGTCTCTGTCTCTGTATCTCTGTCTCTGTGACTCTGCCTCTTTGTCCCTGTCTCTGTGTCTCTGTCCCTGTGTCTACGTCTCTGTGTCTCTGTCTCTGTCTCTGTGTCACTGTCTGTGAACCTCTGTCTCTGTCTCTGTCTCTGTGTCTCTGTCTCGGCGTATCTGTCCCTGTGCCTCCGTCTCTGTGTGACTGGCTCTGTGTCTCTGTCTCTGTGTTTGTGTCACCGTGTCCCTGTCTCCGTCCCTATGTCTCCTTCTCTGTGTCTCTGTCTCTGTGAATCTGTCTCTGTGTTTCTGTCTCTGTTTCTCTGTCTCTGTGTCTCTGTCTCTGTGTCTCTGTCTCTGTGTCTCTGCCTCTGTGTCTCAGTCTCAGTGTCTCCGTCTCTTTGTCTCTGTCTCCGTGTCTCCGTCTCTGTCTCTTTCTCTGCCATGTCTCTGTCTCTGTGTCTCTGTCTGCGTGTCTCTGTCTCTGTCTCTGTCCCTGTCTCTGTCTCTGTCTCTGTCTCTGTGTCTCTGTCTCTGTGTCTCTGTTCCTGTGCCTCTGTCTCTGTCTCTGTCTCTGTGTCTCTGTCTCTGAGCCTCTGTCTCTATGTCTCTTTCTCTGTGTCTCTGTCTCTGTGACTCTG
Source organism: Megachile willughbiella (assembly GCA_945859595.2). NCBI lineage: Eukaryota > Metazoa > Arthropoda > Insecta > Hymenoptera > Megachilidae > Megachile > Megachile willughbiella. Next base: position 2,075,766 of record CAMAOD020000286.1, read on the forward strand.
TCTCTATGTCTCTGTCTCTGTCTCTGTTTCTCTTTCTCTGTGTCTCTGTCTCTGTGTCTCTGTCCCTGTATCTCCGTCTCTGTGTCTCTGTCTCTGTTGTTATGTCTCTGTGTCTCCGTCCCTGTGTCTCTGTCTCTGCCTCTGTGTCTCTGTCTCCGTGTCTCTGTCTCTGTGTCTCTGTCTCTGTGTATCTGTCTCTGTGTCTCTTTCTCTATGTCTCGGTCTCTGTCTCTGTTTCTCTTTCTCCGTGTCTCCGTCTCTGTATCTCTGTCCCTGTATCTCCGTCTCTGTGTGTCTGTCTCTGTTGTTATGTCTCTGTGTCTCCGTCCCTGTGTCTCTGTCTCTGTCTCTGTGTCTCTGTCTCTGTGCATCTGTCTCTGTGTCTCTGTCTCTGTGTCTCTGTTTCTATGTCTCTGTTTCTCTCTCTCCGTGTCTCTGTCTCTGTGTCTCTGTCTCTGTCTCTGTTTCTCTTTCTCTGTGTCTCTGTCTCTATATCTCTGTGAGTGTGTCTCCGTCTCTGTGTCTCTGTCTCCGTCCCTGTGTGTCTGTCTCTGTGTCTCTGTCTCTGTGTCTCCGTCCCTGTGTCTCCGTCTCTGTGTCACTGTCTCTGTGTCTCTATCTCTGAGTCTCTGCATCTGTGTCTCTGTCTCTGTCCCTCCGTCCCCGCGTATCGTTCTCTGTGTCTGTGTCTCCGTCTCTGTGTCTCTGTCTCTGTCTCTGTGTCACTGTCTGTGAATCTCTGTCTCTGTGTCTCCGTCTCTGTGTCTCCGTCTCTGTGTCTCTGTCTCTGTGTCTCTGTCTCTGTGTCTCTGTCTCTGTGTCTCTGTCTCTGTGTCTCTGTCTCTGTGTCTCTGTCTCTGTGTCTCCGTCTCTGTGTGTCGGTCTCTATGTCTCTGTCTCTGTGTCTCTGCCTCTGTGTCTCTGTCTCGGTGTCTCTGTCCCTGTGCCTCCGTCTCTGTGTGACTGTCTCTGTGTCTCTGTCTCTGTGTCTGTATCACCGTGTCCCTGTCTCCGTCCCTATGTCTCTGTCTCTGTGTCTCTGTCTCTGTGAATCTGTCTCTGTGATTCTGTCTCTGTGTCTCTGGCCCTGTGTCTCCGTCTCTGCATCTCTGTCCCGTGACTCTGTCTCTGTGTCACTGTGTCTGAATCTCTGTCTCTGCGTCTCTGTCTCTGTGTATCTGTCTCTCTGTCTCTGTCTCTATGTCCATGTCTCTGTGTCTCTGTCTCTGTGCCTCTGTCTCTGTGTCTCTGTCTCTGAGAATCTGTCTCTGTGTTTCTGTCCCTGTGTCACTGTCTCGGTGTCTCTGTCTCTGTGCCTCTGTCTCTGTCTCTGTGTTCCTGTCTTTGTTTCTCTGTCTCTGTCTCTGAGTCTTTGTCTGTGTGACTCTGTCTCTGTCCCTGTGTCTCCGTCTCTGTGTATCTGTCTCTCTCTCTCTGTGTCTCCGTCTCTGTATCTCTGTCTCTGTGACTCTGCCTCTTTGTCCCTGTCTCTGTGTCTCTGTCCCTATATCTCCGTCTCTGTGTCTCTGTCTCTGTCTCTGGATCACTGTCCGTGAATCTCTGTTTCTGTGTCTCCGTCTCTGTGTCTCTGTCGCTGGGTCTCTGTCTCTGTCTCTGTCTCTGTCTCTGTCTCTGTCTCTGTCTCTGTCTCTGTCTCTGTCTCTGTCTCTGCCTCGGTCTCTGTCTCTGTGTCTCTGTCTCTGTGTCTCTGTCACTCTGTCTCTGTCTCTGTCTCTGTCTCTGTGTCTCTGTGTCTCAGTCTCTGTGGCACCGTCTCTCTGCCTCTGCCACTATCTGTGTCTGTCTCTGTCTCTGTCTCTGTCTCTGTCTCTGTCTCTGTCTCTGTCTCTGTCTCTGTCTCTGTCTCTGCCTCTGTCTCTGTCTCTGTCTCTGTCTCTGTCTCTGTCTCTGTCTCTGTCTCTGTCTCTGTCTCTGTGTCTCTGTCTTTGTGCCTCTGTCTCGGTGTCTCCGTCTCTGAATCTCTATCTCTGTGACTGTGTCTCTGTGTCCCTGTCTCTGTGTCTCTGTCTCTGTGTCTCTGTCTCTGATTCTCTGTGTCTGTGTCCCTGTCTCTGTGTCTCTGTTCCTGTGTCTCCGTCTCTGTGTCTCTGTCCCTGTCTCTGTGCCTCTCCCTCTGTATCCCCGTCTTTGCGTCTCTGTCTCTGTGTCTCTGTCTCTGTGTCTCTGTCTCTATGTCCATGTCTCTGTGTCTCTGTCTCTGTGCCTCTGTCTCTGTGTCTCTGTCTCTGAGAATCTGTCTCTGTGTTTCTGTCCCTGTGTCTCTGTGCCTCTGTCTCTGTCTCTGTGTTCCTGTCTTTGTTTCTCTGTCTCTGTCTCTGAGTCTTTGTCTGTGTGACTCTGTCTCTGTCCCTGTGTCTCCGTCTCTGTGTATCTGTCTCTCTCTCTCTGTGTCTCCGTCTCTGTATCTCTGTCTCTGTGACTCTGCCTCTTTGTCCCTGTCTCTGTGTCTCTGTCCCTATATCTCCGTCTCTGTGTCTCTGTCTCTGTCTCTGGATCACTGTCCGTGAATCTCTGTTTCTGTGTCTCCGTCTCTGTGTCTCTGTCGCTGGGTCTCTGTCTCTGTCTCTGTCTCTGTCTCTGTCTCTGTCTCTGTCTCTGTCTCTGTCTCTGTCTCTGTCTCTGCCTCGGTCTCTGTCTCTGTGTCTCTGTCTCTGTGTCTCTGTCACTCTGTCTCTGTCTCTGTCTCTGTCTCTGTGTCTCTGTGTCTCAGTCTCTGTGGCACCGTCTCTCTGCCTCTGCCACTATCTGTGTCTGTCTCTGTCTCTGTCTCTGTCTCTGTCTCTGTCTCTGTCTCTGTCTCTGTCTCTGTCTCTGTCTCTGCCTCTGTCTCTGTCTCTGTCTCTGTCTCTGTCTCTGTCTCTGTCTCTGTCTCTGTCTCTGTCTCTGTGTCTCTGTCTTTGTGCCTCTGTCTCGGTGTCTCCGTCTCTGAATCTCTATCTCTGTGACTGTGTCTCTGTGTCCCTGTCTCTGTGTCTCTGTCTCTGTGTCTCTGTCTCTGATTCTCTGTGTCTGTGTCCCTGTCTCTGTGTCTCTGTTCCTGTGTCTCCGTCTCTGTGTCTCTGTCCCTGTCTCTGTGCCTCTCCCTCTGTATCCCCGTCTTTGCGTCTCTGTCTCTGTGTCTCTGTCTCTGTGTCTCTGTCTCTGTGTCACTGTCTCTGTGTCTCTGTCCCTCTGTCTCCGTCTCTGTGTCTCTGTCTCCGTCTCTGTCTCTGTGTCTCTGTCTCTGTGTCTCTGTCTCTGAGTCTCTGTCTCTGTGTCCCTGTCTCTGTGTCTCTGTCCCTGTGTCTCTGTCTCTGTGACTCTGTCTCTGTGTCTCTGTCTCTGTGTCTCTGTCTCTGTGTCTCCGTCTCTGTGTGTCGGTCTCTATGTCTCTGTCTCTGTGTCTCTGCATCTGTGTCTCTGTCTCGGTGTCTCTGTCCCTGTGCCTCCGTCTCTGTGTGACTGTCCCTGTGTCTCTGTCTCTGTGTCTGTATCACCGTGTCCCTGTCTCTGTCCCTATGTCTCTGTCTCTGTGTCTCTGTCTCTGTGAATCTGTCTCTGTGTTTCTGTCTCTGTGTCTCTGGCCCTGTGTCTCCGTCTCCGTATCTCTGTCCCCTGACTCTGTCTCTGTGTCACTGTGTCTGAATCTCTGTCTCTGCGTCTCTGTCTCTGTGTCTCTGTCTCTGTGTGTATGTCTATGTGTCTCTCTGCTTGTGTCACGGTCTCTATGTCTCTCTGCTTGTGTCACGGTCTCTATGTCTCTGTCTCTGTGTCTCTGTGTCTGTGTCTCTGTTTCTGTGTCTCTGTCTCTGTCTCTCTGTCTCTGTGTCTCTGCCTCTGTGTCTCTGTCTCTGTGTCTCTGTCCCTCTGTCTCCGTCTCTGTGTCTCTGTCTCTGTCTCTGTCTCTGTGTCTCTGTCTCTGTGTCTCTGTCTCTGTGTCTCTGTCTCTGTGTCCCTGTCTCTGTCTCTGTCTCTGTCTCTGTCTCTGTCTCTGTCTCTGTCTCTGTCTCTGTCTCTGTCTCTGTCTCTGTCTCTGTCTCTGTCTCTGTCTCTGTCTCTGTCTCTGTCTCTGTCTCTGTCTCTGTCTCTGTCTCTGTCTCTGTCTCTGTCTCTGTCTCTGTCTCTGTCTCTGTCTCTGTCTCTGTCTCTGTCTCTGTCTCTGTCTCTGTCTCTGTCTCTGTCTCTGTCTGTGTCTCTGTCTCTGTCTCTGTCTCTGTCTCTGTCTCTGTCTCTGTCTCTGTCTCTGTCTCTGTCTCTGTCTCTGTCTCTGTCTCTGTCTCTGTCTCTGTCTCTGTCTCTGTCTCTGTCTCTGTCTCTGTCTCTGTCTCTGTCTCTGTCTCTGTCTCTGTCTCTGTCTCTGTCTCTGTCTCTGTCTCTGTCTCTGTCTCTGTCTCTGTCTCTGTCTCTGTCTCTGTCTCTGTCTCTGTCTCTGTCTCTGTCTCTGTCTCTGTCTCTGTCTCTGTCTCTGTCTCTGTCTCTGTCTCTGTCTCTGTCTCTGTCTCTGTCTCTGTCTCTGTCTCTGTCTCTGTCTCTGTCTCTGTCTCTGTCTCTGTCTCTGTCTCTGTCTCTGTCTCTGTCTCTGTCTCTGTCTCTGTCTCTGTCTCTGTCTCTGTCTCTGCCATGTCTCTGTCTCTGTGTCTCTGTCTCTGTGTCTCTGTCTCTGTGTCTCTGTGTCTCTGTCTCTGTGTCTCTGTCTCTGCGTCTCTGTCTCTGTGTCTCTGTCTCTGTGTCTATGTCTCTGTGTCTATTTCTCTGTGTCTCTGTCTCTTTGCCTCTGTCTCTGTGTCTCTGTCTCGGAGTCTCTCTCTCTGTGTCCCTGTCTCTGTGTCTCTGTCTCTGAGTCTCTGTCTCTGTGTCTTTGTCTCCGTCTCTGTGTCTCTGTCTCCGAGTCTCTGTCTCTGCGTCCCTGTCTCTGTGTCCCTGTCCCTGCGTCTCCGTCTCTGTGTCTCTGCCTCTGTCTCTGTCTCTGTGTCTCTGCCTCTGTATCTTTCTCTGCGTCTCCGTCTCTGTATCTCTGTCTCTGTGTCTCTGTCCCTGAGTCTCTCTCTCTGTGTCCCTGTCTCTGTGTCTCTGTCCTTGCGTCTCCGCCTCTGTGTCTCCGTCTCTGTGTCTCTGTCTTTGTGTCTATGTCTCCGTGCCTATGCCTCTGTCCGTGTGTTTCTGTACCTGTGTCTCCGTCTCTGTGTCTCTGTCTCTATGTCTCTGTCTCTGTGGCTATGTCTCTGTGTCCCTGTCCCTGTGTCACTGTCTCTGCGTCTCTGTCTCTGTGTCTCTGTGTCTGTGTCTCTGTCTCTGTGTCTCTGTCTCTGTGTCTCTGCCTCTGTGCCTCTGCCTCTGTGTCTCGGTCTCTGTGTCTCTGTCTCTGCGTCTCTGTCTCTGTGCCTCTGCCTCTGTGCCTCTGCCTCTGTGTCTCGGTCTCTGTGTCTCTGTCTCTGCGTCTCTGTCTCTGTGCCTCTGTTTCTGTGTCTCTGTGTCTCTGTCTCTGTGTCTCTGTCTCTGTGTCTCTGTCTCTGTGTCTCTGTGTCTGTGTCTCTGTCTCTGTGTCTCTGTCTCTGTGTCTATGCCCCTGTCCGTGTGTCTCTGGACCTGCGTCTCCGTCTCCGTGTCTCGGTCTCTATGTTTCTGTCTTTATGTCTCTGCCTCTGTGTCTCTGTCTCGGTGTCTCTGTCTCTGTGTCTCTGTCTCTGTGTCTCTGTCTCTGCGTCTCTGTCTCTGTGTCTATGTCTCTGTGTCTCTGTCCCTGAGTCTCTCTCTCTGTGTCCCTGTCTCTGTGTCTCTGTCCTTGCGTCTCCGCCTCTGTGTCTCCGTCTCTGTGTCACTGTCTTTGTGTCTATGTCTCCGTGCCTATGCCTCTGTCCGTGTGTCTCTGTACCTGTGTCTCCGTCTCTGTGTCTCTGTCTCTATGTCTCTGTCTCTGTGGCTATGTCTCTGTGTCCCTGTCCCTGTGTCACTGTCTCTGCGTCTCTGTCTCTGTGTCTATGCCTCTGTCCGTGTGTCACTGCACCTGTGTCTCCGTCTCTGTGCCTCTGTCTCTATGTCTCTGTCTCTCTGTCTCTGTCTCTGTCCCTGTGTCTCCGTTTCTGTGTCTCTCTCCCTGTGTCTCTGTCTCTGAATCTCTGTCATTGTGTCTCTGTCTCTGTGTCTCTGTCTCTGTGTCTCTGTCTTTATGTCTCTGCCTCTGTGTCTCTGTCTCAGTGTCTCTGTCTCTTTGCCTCTGTCTCTGTGTCTCTGTCTCTTTGCCTCTGTCTCTGTGTCCCCGTCTCTGTGTCTCTGTCCTTGCGTCTCCGTCTCTGTGTCTCTGTCTCTATGTCTCTGTCTCTGTGTCTCTGTCTCTGTGTCTCTGTCTCTGTGTCTCTGTGTCTGTGTCTCTGTCTCTGTGTCTCTGTGTCTCTGCCTCTGTGTCTCTGTCTCGGTGTCTCTGTCCCTGTGCCTCCGTCTCTGTGTCACTGTCTCTATGTCCCTGTCTCTGTGTCTCTATCTCTGTGTCTCTGTCTCTGTGCCTCTGTCTCTGTGTCTCTGTCTCTTTGAATCTGTCTCTGTGTTTCTGTCTCTGTGTCTCTGTCCCTGTGTCTCCGTCTCTGTGTCTCTGTCTCTGTGTCTCTGCCTCTGTGCCTCTGTCTCTGTGTCTATGCCTCTGTCCCTGTGTCTCTGTACCTGTGTCTCCGTCTCTGTGTCTCTGTCTCTGTGTCTCTGTCTCTGTGTCTCTGTCTCTGTGTCTCTGTCTCTGTGTCTCTGTCTCTGTGTCTCTGTCTCTGTGTCTCTGTCTCTGTGTCTCTGTCTCTGTGTCTCTGTCTCTGTGTCTCTGTCTCTGTGTCTCTGTCTCTGTGTCTCTGTCTCTGTGTCTCTGTCTCTGTGTCTCTGTCTCTGTGTCTCTGTCTCTGTGTCTCTGTCTCTGTGTCTCTGTCTCTGTGTCTCTGTCTCTGTGTCTCTGTCTCTGTGTCTCTGTCTCTGTGTCTCTGTCTCTGTGTCTCTGTCTCTGTGTCTCTGTCTCTGTGTCTGTGTCTCTGTGTCTCTGTCTCTGTGTCTTGGTCGCTGTGTCTCTGTCCCTGTGTCTCTGTCTCTGTGTCCCTGTATCTGTGTCTCTGTCTCTGTGTCTCTGTCTCTGTGTGTCGGTCTCTATGTCTCTGTCTCTGTGTCTCTGCCTCTGTGTCTCTGCCTCTGTGTCTCTGTCTCGGTGTCTCTGTCCCTGTGCCTCTGTCTCTGTGTCACTGTCTCTGTGTCTCTGTCTCTGTGTTTCTGTCTCTGTGTCTCTGGCCCTGTGTCTCCGTCTCTGTATCTCTGTCCCTCTGACTCTGTCTCCGTGTCACTGTGTCTGAATCTCTGTCTCTGTGTCTCTGTCTCTGTGTCTCTGTTTCTATGTCCATGTCTCTGTGTCTCTATCTCTGTGTCTCTGTCTCTGTGCCTCTGTCTCTGTGTCTCTGTCTCTTAGAATCTGTCTCTGTGTTTCTGTCTCTGCGTCTCTGTTCCTGTGTCTCCGTCTCTGTGTCTCTGTCTCTGTGTATCTGTCTTTGTGTCTCTGTTTTCGTGTCTCTGTCTCGGTGTCTCTGTCTCTGTGTCTCTGTCTCTGTGTCTCTGTCTCTGTGTCTCTGTCTCTGCGTCTCTGTCTCTGTGTCTCTGTCTCTGTGTCTCTGTCTCTGTGTCTCTGTCTCTGTTTCTCTTTCTCTGTGTCTCTGCCTCTGTGTCTCTATTCCTGTGTCTCCTTCTCTGTGTTTGCGCCTCTGTGTCTCTGTCTCTGTGTCTCTGTCTCTGCGGCTCTGTCCCTGTGTCTCCGTCTCTGTGTCTCTGTCCCTGTGTCTCCGTCTCTGTGTCACTGTCTCTATGTCTCTGTCTCTGTGTCTCTGTGTCTGTGTCTCTGTCACCGTCTCTGCGCGTCTGTTTCTATGTCTCTGTCTCTGTGTCTCGGTCTCTGTGTCTCGGTCTCTGTGTCTCTGCCTCTGAACCTCTGCCTCTGTGTCTCTGAACCAGAGTCTCCGTCCCTGTGTGTCTGTCTCTGTGTATCTGCCTCTGTGTCTCTGTATCTATGTCTCTGTCTCTGTCTCTGTTTCTCTTTCTCTGTGTCTCTGCCTCTGTGTCTCTGTCCCTGCGTCTCCGTCTCTGTGTCTCTATCCCTGTACCTCCGTCTCTGTGTCTCTGTCTCTGTGTCTCTGTCTCTGTGTCTCTGTCTCCGTGTCACTGTCTCTGTGTCTCTGTCTCTGTATCCCTGTCTCTGTATCTCTGTCTCTGTGACTCTGCCTCGGTGTCCTTGTCGCTGTGTCTCCGTCTCTGTGTCTCTGTCTCTGTGTCTCCGTCTCTGTGTCCTTGTCGCTGTGTCTCCGTCTCTGTGTCACTGTCTCTGTGTCTCTGTCTCTGTGTCTCTGTCCCTGTGTCTCTGTCTCTGTGTCTCTGTCTCTGTGTCTCTGTCTCTGTGACTCTGTCTCTGTGTCTCTGTCTCTGTGTCTCTGTCTGTGTGTCTCCGTCTCTGTGTGTCGGTCTCTATGTCTCTGTCTCTGTGTCTCTGCCTGTGTGTCTCTGTCTCGGTGCCTCTGTCCCTGTGCCTCCGTCTCTGTGTCACTGTCTCTGTGTCTGTGTCTCTGTGTTTCGGTCACTGTGTCGCTGGCCCTGTGTCTCCGTCTCTGTATCTCTGTCCTTCTGACTCTGTCTCTGTGTCACTGTGTCTGAATCTCTGTCTCTGCGTCTCTGTCTCTGTCTCTGTGTCTCTGCCTCTGTGTCTCTCTCTCCGTGTCTCTGTCTCTGTGTCTCTGTCTCTGTGTCTCTGTCTCTGTGTCTCTGTCTCTGTGTCTGTGTCTCTGTGTCTCTGTCTCTGTGTCTCTGTATCTGTGTCTCTGTCTCTGAGTCTCTGCATCTGTGTCTCTGTCTCTATCTCTGTCTCTGTCTCTGTGTCTCCGTTTCTGTGTCTCTCTCCCTGTGTCTCTGTCTCTGAATCTCTGTCATTGTGTCTCTGTCTCTGTGTGTCTCTGTCTCTGTGTCTCTGTCTCTGTGTCTATGTCTCTGTGTCTCTGTCTCTTTGCCTCTGTCTCTGTGTCTCTGTCTCTGAGTCTCTCTCTCTGTGTCCCTGTCTCTGTGTCTCTGTCCTTGCGTCTCCGTGTCTGTGTCTCTGGCTCTGTGTCTCTGTCTCTGTGTCTATGTCTCTGTGCCTCTGTCTCTGTGTCTCTGTCTCTGTGTCTCTGTCTCTGTGGCTATGTCTCTGTGTCCCTGTCCCTGTGTCTCTGTCTCTGTGGCTATGTCTCTGTGTCCCTGTCTCTGTGTCTCTGTCCCTGTGTCTCCGTCTCTGTGTCTCTGTCTCTGTCTCTGTGTCTCTGCCTCTGTGTCTCTCTCTCTGTGTCTCTGTCTCTGTGTCTCTGTCTCTGTGTCTATGCCTCTGTACGTGTGTCTCTGGACCTGCGTCTCCGTCTCCGTGTCTCGGTCTCTATGTCTCTGTCTTTATGTCTCTGCCTCTGTGTCTCTGTCTCTGTGTCTCTGTCTCTGTGTCTCTGTCTCTGTGTCTCTGTCTCTGTGTCTCTGTCTCTGTCTCTGTGTCCCTGTCTCCACCCTATGTCTCTGTCTCTGTGTCTCTGTCTCCGTGTCTCCGTCCCTGTGTCTCTGTCTCTGTCTCTGTGCCTCTGCCTCTGTGTATCTGTCTATGTGTCTCTATCTCCGTGTCTCTGCCTCAGTGTCTCTGTCTCTTTTTTCTCTGTCTCTGTGTCTCTGTCTCCGTCTCTGTGTCTCTGTCTCTGTGTCTCCGTCCCTGTGTCTCCGTCTCTGTGTCACTGTTTCTGTGTCTCAGTCTCTGAGTCTCTGCATCTGTGTCTCTGTCTCTGTCTCTCCGTCTCCGCGTCTCGTTCTCTGTGTCTGTGTCTCCGTCTCTGTGTCTCTGTCTCTGCCTCTGTGTCACTGTCTGTGAATCTCTGTCTCTGTGTCTCCGTCTCTGTGTCTCAGTCTTTGTGTCTCTGCCTCTGTGTCTTTGTCTCTGTGTCTCTGTCTCTGTGTCTCTGTCTCTGTGACTCTGTCTCTGTGTCTCTGTCTCTGTGTCTCTGTCTCTGTGTCTCCGTCTCTGTGTGTCGGTCTCTATGTCTCTGTCTCTGTGTCTCTGCCTCTGTGTCTCTGTCTCGGTGTCTCTGTCCCTGTGCCTCCGTCTCTGTGTCTCTGTCTCTGTGTATCTGTCTCTGTGTCTCTGTCTCTGTGTCTCTGTTTCTATGTCTCTGTTTCTCTCTCTCCGTGTCTCTGTCCCTGTGCCTCTGTCTCTGTGTCTATGCCTCTGTCCCTGTGGCTCTGTACCTGTGTCTCCGTCTCTGTGTGTCGGTCTCTATGTCTCTGTCTCTGTGTCTCTGCCTCTGTGTCTCTGTCTCGGTGTCTCTGTCCCTGTGCCTCCGTCTCTGTGTCACTGTCTCTGTGTCCCTGTCTCTGTGTTTCTGTCTCTGTGTCTCTGGCTCTGTGTCTCCGTCTCTGTATCTCTGTCCCTCTGACTCTGTCTCTGTGTCACTGTGTCTGTATCTCTGTCTCTGCGTCTCTGTCTCTGTGTCTCTGTCTCTGTGTCTCCGTCTCTGTGTGTCGGTCTCTATGTCTCTGTCTCTGTGTCTCTGCCTCTGTGTCTCTGTCTCGGTGTCTCTGTCCCTGTGCCTCCGTCTCTGTGTCACTGTCTCTGTGTCTCTGTCTCTGTGTTTCGGTCACTGTGTCGCTGGCCCTGTGTCTCCGTCTCTGTATCTCTGTCCTTCTGACTCTGTCTCTGTGTCACTGTGTCTGAATCTCTGTCTCTGCGTCTCTGTCTCTGTCTCTGTGTCTCTGTCTCTGTGTCTCTGTCTCTGTGTCTCTGTCTCTGTGTCTCTGTCTCTGTGTCTCTGTCTCTGTGTCTCTGTCTCTGTGTCTCTGTCTCTGTGTCTCTGTCTCTGTGTCTCTGTCTCTGTGTCTTGGTCGCTGTGTCTCTGTCCCTGTGTCTCTGTCTCTGTATCTCTGTCTCTGTGACTCTGCCTCGCTGTACCTGTCTCTGCGTCTGTGTCCCTGTGTCTCCGTCTCTGTGTCTCTGTCTCTGTGTATCTGTCTTTGTGTCTCTGTTTTCGTGTCTCTGTCCCTGTGTCACTGTCTCTGTGTCTCTGTCTCTGTGTCTCTGCCTCTGTGTCTCTGTCTCTGTGTCTCTGTCTCTGTGTCTCTGTCTCTGTGTCTCCGTCTCTGTGTCCCTGTCGCTGTGTCTCCGTCTCTGTGTCTCTGTCTCTGTGTCTCTGTCTCTGTGTCTCTGTCCCTGTGTCTCTGTCTCTGTGTCTCTGTCTCTGTGTCTCTGTCTCTGTGACTCTGTCTCTGTGTCTCTGTCTCTGTGTCTCTGTCTCTGTGTCTCCGTCTCTGTGTGTCGGTCTCTATGTCTCTGTCTCTGTGTCTCTGCCTGTGTGTCTCTGTCTCGGTGTCTCTGTCCCTGTGCCTCCGTCTCTGTGTCACTGTCTCTGTGTCTCTGTCTCCGTGTTTCGGTCTCTGTGTCTCTGGCCCTGTGTCTCCGTCTCTGTATCTCTGTCCTTCTGACTCTGTCTCTGTGTCACTGTGTCTGAATCTCTGTATCTGCGTCTCTGCCTCTGTGTCTCTGTCTCTGTGTCTCTGTCTCTATGTCCATGTCTCTGTGTCTCTATCTCTGTGTCACTGTCTCAGTGTCTCTGTCTCTGTGTCTCTGTCTCTGTGTCTCTGTCTCTGTGTCTCTGTCTCTGTGTCTCCGTCTCTGTGTCCCTGTCGCTGTGTCTCCGTCTCTGTGTCACTGTCTCTGTGTCTCTGTCTCTGTGTCTCTGTCCCTGTGTCTCTGTCTCTGTGTCTCTGTCTCTGTGTCTCTGTCTCTGTGACTGTGTCTCTGTGTCTCTGTCTCTGTGTCTCTGTCTCTGTGTCTCCGTCTCTGTGTGTCGGTCTCTATGTCTCTGTCTCTGTGTCTCTGCCTGTGTGTCTCTGTCTCGGTGTCTCTGTCCCTGTGCCTCCGTCTCTGTGTCACTGTCTCTGTGTCTCTGTCTCTGTGTTTCGGTCACTGTGTCGCTGGCCCTGTGTCTCCGTCTCTGTATCTCTGTCCTTCTGACTCTGTCTCTGTGTCACTGTGTCTGAATCTCTGTCTCTGCGTCTCTGTCTCTGTCTCTGTGTCTCTGTCTCTGCGGCTCTGTCCCTGTGTCTCCGTCTCTGTGTCTCTGTCCCTGTGTCTCCGTCTCTGTGTCACTGTCTCTATGTCTCTGTCTCTGTGTCTCTGTGTCTGTGTCTCTGTCACCGTCTCTGCGCGTCTGTTTCTATGTCTCTGTCTCTGTGTCTCGGTCTCTGTGTCTCGGTCTCTGTGTCTCTGCCTCTGAATCTCTGTCTCTGTGTCTCTGAACCAGAGTCTCCGTCCCTGTGTGTCTGTCTCTGTGTATCTGCCTCTGTGTCTCTGTATCTATGTCTCTGTCTCTGTCTCTGTTTCTCTTTCTCTGTGTCTCTGCCTCTGTGTCTCTGTCCCTGCGTCTCCGTCTCTGTGTCTCTATCCCTGTACCTCCGTCTCTGTGTCTCTGTCTCTGTGTCTCTGTCTCTGTGTCTCTGTCTCCGTGTCACTGTCTCTGTGTCTCTGTCTCTGTATCCCTGTCTCTGTATCTCTGTCTCTGTGACTCTGCCTCGGTGTCCTTGTCCCTATGTCTCTGTCCCTGTGCCTCCGTCTCTCTGTCTCTGTCTCTGTGTCTATGTCTCTGTGTCTCTGTCTCCGTGTTTCTCTCTTTATGTATCTGTCTCTGTGTCTCTGTCTCTCTGTCTCTGTGTCCCTGTCTCTGCGTCTCTGCCCCTGTGTCTCCGTCTCCGTGAATTGGTCTCTGTGTCTCGGTCTATGTGTCTCTGTCTCTGTGCCTCTGCCTCTGTGTCTATGCCTCTGTCTCTGTCTCTCTGTCTCTCTGTCTCTGTGTCTCTGCCTCCGTGTCTCTGTCTCTCTGTCTCTGTCTCTCTCCCTCTGTGTCTCTGTCTCTGTGTCCCTGTCTCTGTGTCTATGCCTCTGCCCGTGTGTCTCTGTACCTGTGTCTCCGTCTCTGTGTCTCTGTCTCAGTGTCTCTGTCTCAGTGTCTCTGTCTCTGTGTCTCTGTCTCTGTGTCTCTGTCTCTGTGTCTCTGTCTCTGTGATTCGTTCTCTGTGTCTCTGTCTCTGTGGCTATGTCTCTGTGTCCCTGTCCCTGTGTCACTGTCTCTGTGTCTCTGTCTCTGTGTCTCTGCCTCTGTGTCTCTGTCTCTGTGTCTCTGTCTCTGTGTCTCTGTCTCTGTGTCTCCGTCTCTGTGTCCCTGTCGCTGTGTCTCCGTCTCTGTGTCTCTGTCTCTGTGTCTCTGTATCTGTGTCTCTGTCTCTGAGTCTCTGCATCTGTGTCTCTGTCTCTATCTCTGTCTCTGTCTCTGTGTCTCCGTTTCTGTGTCTCTCTCCCTGTGTCTCTGTCTCTGAATCTCTGTCATTGTGTCTCTGTCTCTGTGTGTCTCTGTCTCTGTGTCTCTGTCTCTGTGTCTATGTCTCTGTGTCTCTGTCTCTTTGCCTCTGTCTCTGTGTCTCTGTCTCTGAGTCTCTCTCTCTGTGTCCCTGTCTCTGTGTCTCTGTCCTTGCGTCTCCGTGTCTGTGTCTCTGGCTCTGTGTCTCTGTCTCTGTGTCTATGTCTCTGTGCCTCTGTCTCTGTGTCTCTGTCTCTGTGTCTCTGTCTCTGTGGCTATGTCTCTGTGTCCCTGTCCCTGTGTCTCTGTCTCTGTGGCTATGTCTCTGTGTCCCTGTCTCTGTGTCTCTGTCCCTGTGTCTCCGTCTCTGTGTCTCTGTCTCTGTCTCTGTGTCTCTGCCTCTGTGTCTCTCTCTCTGTGTCTCTGTCTCTGTGTCTCTGTCTCTGTGTCTATGCCTCTGTACGTGTGTCTCTGGACCTGCGTCTCCGTCTCCGTGTCTCGGTCTCTATGTCTCTGTCTTTATGTCTCTGCCTCTGTGTCTCTGTCTCTGTGTCTCTGTCTCTGTGTCTCTGTCTCTGTGTCTCTGTCTCTGTGTCTCTGTCTCTGTCTCTGTGTCCCTGTCTCCACCCTATGTCTCTGTCTCTGTGTCTCTGTCTCCGTGTCTCCGTCCCTGTGTCTCTGTCTCTGTCTCTGTGCCTCTGCCTCTGTGTATCTGTCTATGTGTCTCTATCTCCGTGTCTCTGCCTCAGTGTCTCTGTCTCTTTTTTCTCTGTCTCTGTGTCTCTGTCTCCGTCTCTGTGTCTCTGTCTCTGTGTCTCCGTCCCTGTGTCTCCGTCTCTGTGTCACTGTTTCTGTGTCTCAGTCTCTGAGTCTCTGCATCTGTGTCTCTGTCTCTGTCTCTCCGTCTCCGCGTCTCGTTCTCTGTGTCTGTGTCTCCGTCTCTGTGTCTCTGTCTCTGCCTCTGTGTCACTGTCTGTGAATCTCTGTCTCTGTGTCTCCGTCTCTGTGTCTCAGTCTTTGTGTCTCTGCCTCTGTGTCTTTGTCTCTGTGTCTCTGTCTCTGTGTCTCTGTCTCTGTGACTCTGTCTCTGTGTCTCTGTCTCTGTGTCTCTGTCTCTGTGTCTCCGTCTCTGTGTGTCGGTCTCTATGTCTCTGTCTCTGTGTCTCTGCCTCTGTGTCTCTGTCTCGGTGTCTCTGTCCCTGTGCCTCCGTCTCTGTGTCTCTGTCTCTGTGTATCTGTCTCTGTGTCTCTGTCTCTGTGTCTCTGTTTCTATGTCTCTGTTTCTCTCTCTCCGTGTCTCTGTCCCTGTGCCTCTGTCTCTGTGTCTATGCCTCTGTCCCTGTGGCTCTGTACCTGTGTCTCCGTCTCTGTGTGTCGGTCTCTATGTCTCTGTCTCTGTGTCTCTGCCTCTGTGTCTCTGTCTCGGTGTCTCTGTCCCTGTGCCTCCGTCTCTGTGTCACTGTCTCTGTGTCCCTGTCTCTGTGTTTCTGTCTCTGTGTCTCTGGCTCTGTGTCTCCGTCTCTGTATCTCTGTCCCTCTGACTCTGTCTCTGTGTCACTGTGTCTGTATCTCTGTCTCTGCGTCTCTGTCTCTGTGTCTCTGTCTCTGTGTCTCCGTCTCTGTGTGTCGGTCTCTATGTCTCTGTCTCTGTGTCTCTGCCTCTGTGTCTCTGTCTCGGTGTCTCTGTCCCTGTGCCTCCGTCTCTGTGTCACTGTCTCTGTGTCTCTGTCTCTGTGTTTCGGTCACTGTGTCGCTGGCCCTGTGTCTCCGTCTCTGTATCTCTGTCCTTCTGACTCTGTCTCTGTGTCACTGTGTCTGAATCTCTGTCTCTGCGTCTCTGTCTCTGTCTCTGTGTCTCTGTCTCTGTGTCTCTGTCTCTGTGTCTCTGTCTCTGTGTCTCTGTCTCTGTGTCTCTGTCTCTGTGTCTCTGTCTCTGTGTCTCTGTCTCTGTGTCTCTGTCTCTGTGTCTCTGTCTCTGTGTCTTGGTCGCTGTGTCTCTGTCCCTGTGTCTCTGTCTCTGTATCTCTGTCTCTGTGACTCTGCCTCGCTGTACCTGTCTCTGCGTCTGTGTCCCTGTGTCTCCGTCTCTGTGTCTCTGTCTCTGTGTATCTGTCTTTGTGTCTCTGTTTTCGTGTCTCTGTCCCTGTGTCACTGTCTCTGTGTCTCTGTCTCTGTGTCTCTGCCTCTGTGTCTCTGTCTCTGTGTCTCTGTCTCTGTGTCTCTGTCTCTGTGTCTCCGTCTCTGTGTCCCTGTCGCTGTGTCTCCGTCTCTGTGTCTCTGTCTCTGTGTCTCTGTCTCTGTGTCTCTGTCCCTGTGTCTCTGTCTCTGTGTCTCTGTCTCTGTGTCTCTGTCTCTGTGACTCTGTCTCTGTGTCTCTGTCTCTGTGTCTCTGTCTCTGTGTCTCCGTCTCTGTGTGTCGGTCTCTATGTCTCTGTCTCTGTGTCTCTGCCTGTGTGTCTCTGTCTCGGTGTCTCTGTCCCTGTGCCTCCGTCTCTGTGTCACTGTCTCTGTGTCTCTGTCTCCGTGTTTCGGTCTCTGTGTCTCTGGCCCTGTGTCTCCGTCTCTGTATCTCTGTCCTTCTGACTCTGTCTCTGTGTCACTGTGTCTGAATCTCTGTATCTGCGTCTCTGCCTCTGTGTCTCTGTCTCTGTGTCTCTGTCTCTATGTCCATGTCTCTGTGTCTCTATCTCTGTGTCACTGTCTCAGTGTCTCTGTCTCTGTGTCTCTGTCTCTGTGTCTCTGTCTCTGTGTCTCTGTCTCTGTGTCTCCGTCTCTGTGTCCCTGTCGCTGTGTCTCCGTCTCTGTGTCACTGTCTCTGTGTCTCTGTCTCTGTGTCTCTGTCCCTGTGTCTCTGTCTCTGTGTCTCTGTCTCTGTGTCTCTGTCTCTGTGACTGTGTCTCTGTGTCTCTGTCTCTGTGTCTCTGTCTCTGTGTCTCCGTCTCTGTGTGTCGGTCTCTATGTCTCTGTCTCTGTGTCTCTGCCTGTGTGTCTCTGTCTCGGTGTCTCTGTCCCTGTGCCTCCGTCTCTGTGTCACTGTCTCTGTGTCTCTGTCTCTGTGTTTCGGTCACTGTGTCGCTGGCCCTGTGTCTCCGTCTCTGTATCTCTGTCCTTCTGACTCTGTCTCTGTGTCACTGTGTCTGAATCTCTGTCTCTGCGTCTCTGTCTCTGTCTCTGTGTCTCTGTCTCTGCGGCTCTGTCCCTGTGTCTCCGTCTCTGTGTCTCTGTCCCTGTGTCTCCGTCTCTGTGTCACTGTCTCTATGTCTCTGTCTCTGTGTCTCTGTGTCTGTGTCTCTGTCACCGTCTCTGCGCGTCTGTTTCTATGTCTCTGTCTCTGTGTCTCGGTCTCTGTGTCTCGGTCTCTGTGTCTCTGCCTCTGAATCTCTGTCTCTGTGTCTCTGAACCAGAGTCTCCGTCCCTGTGTGTCTGTCTCTGTGTATCTGCCTCTGTGTCTCTGTATCTATGTCTCTGTCTCTGTCTCTGTTTCTCTTTCTCTGTGTCTCTGCCTCTGTGTCTCTGTCCCTGCGTCTCCGTCTCTGTGTCTCTATCCCTGTACCTCCGTCTCTGTGTCTCTGTCTCTGTGTCTCTGTCTCTGTGTCTCTGTCTCCGTGTCACTGTCTCTGTGTCTCTGTCTCTGTATCCCTGTCTCTGTATCTCTGTCTCTGTGACTCTGCCTCGGTGTCCTTGTCCCTATGTCTCTGTCCCTGTGCCTCCGTCTCTCTGTCTCTGTCTCTGTGTCTATGTCTCTGTGTCTCTGTCTCCGTGTTTCTCTCTTTATGTATCTGTCTCTGTGTCTCTGTCTCTCTGTCTCTGTGTCCCTGTCTCTGCGTCTCTGCCCCTGTGTCTCCGTCTCCGTGAATTGGTCTCTGTGTCTCGGTCTATGTGTCTCTGTCTCTGTGCCTCTGCCTCTGTGTCTATGCCTCTGTCTCTGTCTCTCTGTCTCTCTGTCTCTGTGTCTCTGCCTCCGTGTCTCTGTCTCTCTGTCTCTGTCTCTCTCCCTCTGTGTCTCTGTCTCTGTGTCCCTGTCTCTGTGTCTATGCCTCTGCCCGTGTGTCTCTGTACCTGTGTCTCCGTCTCTGTGTCTCTGTCTCAGTGTCTCTGTCTCAGTGTCTCTGTCTCTGTGTCTCTGTCTCTGTGTCTCTGTCTCTGTGTCTCTGTCTCTGTGATTCGTTCTCTGTGTCTCTGTCTCTGTGGCTATGTCTCTGTGTCCCTGTCCCTGTGTCACTGTCTCTGTGTCTCTGTCTCTGTGTCTCTGCCTCTGTGTCTCTGTCTCTGTGTCTCTGTCTCTGTGTCTCTGTCTCTGTGTCTCCGTCTCTGTGTCCCTGTCGCTGTGTCTCCGTCTCTGTGTCTCTGTCTCTGTGTCTCTGTCTCTGTGTCTCTGTCCCTGTGTCTCTGTCTCTGTGTCTCTGTCTCTGTGTCTCTGTCTCTGTGACTCTGTCTCTGTGTCCCTGTCTCTGTGTCTCTGTCTCTGTGTCTCCGTCTCTGTGTGTCGGTCTCTATGTCTCTGTCTCTGTGTCTCTGCCTGTGTGTCTCTGTCTCGGTGTCTCTGTCCCTGTGCCTCCGTCTCTGTGTCACTGTCTCTGTGTCTCTGTCTCTGTGTTTCGGTCTCTGTGTCTCTGGCCCTGTGTCTCCGTCTCTGTATCTCTGTCCTTCTGACTCTGTCTCTGTGTCACTGTGTCTGAATCTCTGTATCTGCGTCTCTGCCTCTGTGTCTCTGTCTCTGTGTCTCTGTCTCTATGTCCATGTCTCTGTGTCTCTATCTCTGTGTCACTGTCTCTGTGTCTCTGTCTCTGTGTCTCTGTCTCTGTGTCTCTGTCTCTGTGTCTCTGTCTCTGTGTCTCCGTCTCTGTGTCCCTGTCGCTGTGTCTCCGTCTCTGTGTCACTGTCTCTGTGTCTCTGTCTCTGTGTCTCTGTCCCTGTGTCTCTGTCTCTGTGTCTCTGTCTCTGTGTCTCTGTCTCTGTGACTCTGTCTCTGTGTCTCTGTCTCTGTGTCTCTGTCTCTGTGTCTCCGTCTCTGTGTGTCGGTCTCTATGTCTCTGTCTCTGTGTCTCTGCCTGTGTGTCTCTGTCTCGGTGTCTCTGTCCCTGTGCCTCCGTCTCTGTGTCACTGTCTCTGTGTCTCTGTCTCTGTGTTTCGGTCACTGTGTCGCTGGCCCTGTGTCTCCGTCTCTGTATCTCTGTCCTTCTGACTCTGTCTCTGTGTCACTGTGTCTGAATCTCTGTCTCTGCGTCTCTGTCTCTGTCTCTGTGTCTCTGTCTCTGTGTCTCTGTCTCTGTGTCTCTGTCTCTGTGTCTCTGTCTCTGTGTCTCCGTCTCTGTGTGTCGGTCTCTATGTCTCTGTCTCTGTGTCTCTGCCTGTGTGTCTCTGTCTCGGTGTCTCTGTCCCTGTGCCTCCGTCTCTGTGTCACTGTCTCTGTGTCTCTGTCTCTGTGTTTCGGTCTCTGTGTCTCTGGCCCTGTGTCTCCGTCTCTGTATCTCTGTCCTTCTGACTCTGTCTCTGTGTCACTGTGTCTGAATCTCTGTATCTGCGTCTCTGCCTCTGTGTCTCTGTCTCTGTGTCTCTGTCTCTATGTCCATGTCTCTGTGTCTCTATCTCTGTGTCACTGTCTCTGTGTCTCTGTCTCTGTGTCTCTGTCTCTGTGTCTCTGTCTCTGTGTCTCTGTCTCTGTGTCTCCGTCTCTGTGTCCCTGTCTCGGTGTCTCTGTCCCTGTGCCTCCGTCTCTGTGTTTCTGTCTCTGTGTCTCTGGCCCTGTGTCTCCGTCTCCGTATCTCTGTCCCCTGACTCTGTCTCTGTGTCACTGTGTCTCTGTGTCTCTGTCTCTGTGTCTCTGTCTCTGTGTCTCCGTCTCTGTGTGTATGTCTCTGTGTCTCTCTGCTTGTGTCACGGTCTCTATGTCTCTCTGCTTGTGTCACGGTCTCTATGTCTCTGTCTCTGTGTCTCTGTGTCTGTGTCTCTGTTTCTGTGTCTCTGTCTCTGTCTCTCTGTCTCTGTGTCTCTGCCTCTGTGTCTCTGTCTCTGTGTCTCTGTCCCTCTGTCTCCGTCTCTGTGTCTCTGTCTCTGTCTCTGTCTCTGTGTCTCTGTCTCTGTGTCTCTGTCTCTGTGTCTCTGTCTCTGTGTCCCTGTCTCTGTGTCTCTGTCTCTGTGTCCCTGTCTCTGTCTCTGTCTCTGTCTCTGTCTCTGTCTCTGTCTCTGTCTCTGTCTCTGTCTCTGTCTCTGTCTCTGTCTCTGTCTCTGTCTCTGTCTCTGTCTCTGTCCCTGTCTCTGTCTCTGTCTCTGTCTCTGTCTCTGTCTCTGTCTCTGTCTCTGTCTCTGTCTCTGTCTCTGTCTCTGTCTCTGTCTCTGTCTCTGTCTCTGTCTCTGTCTGTGTCTCTGTCTCTGTCTCTGTCTCTGTCTCTGTCTCTGTCTCTGTCTCTGTCTCTGTCTCTGTCTCTGTCTCTGTCTCTGTCTCTGTCTCTGTCTCTGTCTCTGTCTCTGTCTCTGTCTCTGTCTCTGTCTCTGTCTCTGTCTCTGTCTCTGTCTCTGTCTCTGTCTCTGTCTCTGTCTCTGTCTCTGTCTCTGTCTCTGTCTCTGTCTCTGTCTCTGTCTCTGTCTCTGTCTCTGTCTCTGTCTCTGTCTCTGTCTCTGTCTCTGTCTCTGTCTCTGTCTCTGTCTCTGTCTCTGTCTCTGTCTCTGTCTCTGTCTCTGTCTCTGTCTCTGTCTCTGTCTCTGTCTCTGTCTCTGTCTCTGTCTCTGTCTCTGTCTCTGTCTCTGTCTCTGTCTCTGCCATGTCTCTGTCTCTGTGTCTCTGTCTCTGTGTCTCTGTCTCTGTGTCTCTGTCTCTGTGTCTCTGTCTCTGTGTCTCTGTCTCTGTGTCTCTGTCTCTGTGTCTCTGTCTCTGTGTCTCTGTCTCTGCGTCTCTGTCTCTGTGTCTCTGTCTCTGTGTCTATGTCTCTGTGTCTATTTCTCTGTGTCTCTGTCTCTTTGCCTCTGTCTCTGTGTCTCTGTCTCGGAGTCTCTCTCTCTGTGTCCCTGTCTCTGTGTCTCTGTCTCTGAGTCTCTGTCTCTGTGTCTTTGTCTCCGTCTCTGTGTCTCTGTCTCCGAGTCTCTGTCTCTGCGTCCCTGTCTCTGTGTCCCTGTCCCTGCGTCTCCGTCTCTGTGTCTCTGCCTCTGTCTCTGTCTCTGTGTCTCTGCCTCTGTATCTTTCTCTGCGTCTCCGTCTCTGTATCTCTGTCTCTGTGTCTCTGTCCCTGAGTCTCTCTCTCTGTGTCCCTGTCTCTGTGTCTCTGTCCTTGCGTCTCCGCCTCTGTGTCTCCGTCTCTGTGTCTCTGTCTTTGTGTCTATGTCTCCGTGCCTATGCCTCTGTCCGTGTGTTTCTGTACCTGTGTCTCCGTCTCTGTGTCTCTGTCTCTATGTCTCTGTCTCTGTGTCTCTGCCTCTGTGCCTCTGCCTCTGTGTCTCGGTCTCTGTGTCTCTGTCTCTGCGTCTCTGTCTCTGTGCCTCTGCCTCTGTGCCTCTGCCTCTGTGTCTCGGTCTCTGTGTCTCTGTCTCTGCGTCTCTGTCTCTGTGCCTCTGTTTCTGTGTCTCTGTGTCTCTGTCTCTGTGTCTCTGTCTCTGTGTCTCTGTCTCTGTGTCTCTGTGTCTGTGTCTCTGTCTCTGTGTCTCTGTCTCTGTGTCTCTGTCTCTGTGTCTATGCCCCTGTCCGTGTGTCTCTGGACCTGCGTCTCCGTCTCCGTGTCTCGGTCTCTATGTTTCTGTCTTTATGTCTCTGCCTCTGTGTCTCTGTCTCGGTGTCTCTGTCTCTGTGTCTCTGTCTCTGTGTCTCTGTCTCTGCGTCTCTGTCTCTGTGTCTATGTGTCTCTGTCCCTGAGTCTCTCTCTCTGTGTCCCTGTCTCTGTGTCTCTGTCCTTGCGTCTCCGCCTCTGTGTCTCCGTCTCTGTGTCACTGTCTTTGTGTCTATGTCTCCGTGCCTATGCCTCTGTCCGTGTGTCTCTGTACCTGTGTCTCCGTCTCTGTGTCTCTGTCTCTATGTCTCTGTCTCTGTGGCTATGTCTCTGTGTCCCTGTCCCTGTGTCACTGTCTCTGCGTCTCTGTCTCTGTGTCTATGCCTCTGTCCGTGTGTCACTGCACCTGTGTCTCCGTCTCTGTGCCTCTGTCTCTATGTCTCTGTCTCTCTGTCTCTGTCTCTGTCCCTGTGTCTCCGTTTCTGTGTCTCTCTCCCTGTGTCTCTGTCTCTGAATCTCTGTCATTGTGTCTCTGTCTCTGTGTCTCTGTCTTTATGTCTCTGCCTCTGTGTCTCTGTCTCAGTGTCTCTGTCTCTTTGCCTCTGTCTCTGTGTCTCTGTCTCTTTGCCTCTGTCTCTGTGTCCCCGTCTCTGTGTCTCTGTCCTTGCGTCTCCGTCTCTGTGTCTCTGTCTCTATGTCTCTGTCTCTGTGTCTCTGTCTCTGTGTCTCTGTCTCTGTGTCTCTGTGTCTGTGTCTCTGTCTCTGTGTCTCTGTGTCTCTGCCTCTGTGTCTCTGTCTCGGTGTCTCTGTCCCTGTGCCTCCGTCTCTGTGTCACTGTCTCTATGTCCCTGTCTCTGTGTCTCTATCTCTGTGTCTCTGTCTCTGTGCCTCTGTCTCTGTGTCTCTGTCTCTTTGAATCTGTCTCTGTGTTTCTGTCTCTGTGTCTCTGTCCCTGTGTCTCCGTCTCTGTGTCTCTGTCTCTGTGTCTCTGCCTCTGTGCCTCTGTCTCTGTGTCTATGCCTCTGTCCCTGTGTCTCTGTACCTGTGTCTCCGTCTCTGTGTCTCTGTCTCTGTGTCTGTGTCTCTGTGTCTCTGTCTCTGTGTCTTGGTCGCTGTGTCTCTGTCCCTGTGTCTCTGTCTCTGTGTCCCTGTATCTGTGTCTCTGTCTCTTAGAATCTGTCTCTGTGTTTCTGTCTCTGCGTCTCTGTTCCTGTGTCTCCGTCTCTGTGTCTCTGTCTCTGTGTATCTGTCTTTGTGTCTCTGTTTTCGTGTCTCTGTCTCGGTGTCTCTGTCTCTGTGTCTCTGTCTCTGTGTCTCTGTCTCTGTGTCTCTGTCTCTGCGTCTCTGTCTCTGTGTCTCTGTCTCTGTGTCTCTGTCTCTGTGTCTCTGTCTCTGTTTCTCTTTCTCTGTGTCTCTGCCTCTGTGTCTCTATTCCTGTGTCTCCTTCTCTGTGTTTGCGCCTCTGTGTCTCTGTCTCTGTGTCTCTGTCTCTGCGGCTCTGTCCCTGTGTCTCTGTCTCTGTGTCCCTGTCTCTGTGTCTCTGTCTCTGTGTCCCTGTCTCTGTCTCTGTCTCTGTCTCTGTCTCTGTCTCTGTCTCTGTCTCTGTCTCTGTCTCTGTCTCTGTCTCTGTCTCTGTCTCTGTCTCTGTCTCTGTCTCTGTCCCTGTCTCTGTCTCTGTCTCTGTCTCTGTCTCTGTCTCTGTCTCTGTCTCTGTCTCTGTCTCTGTCTCTGTCTCTGTCTCTGTCTCTGTCTCTGTCTCTGTCTCTGTCTGTGTCTCTGTCTCTGTCTCTGTCTCTGTCTCTGTCTCTGTCTCTGTCTCTGTCTCTGTCTCTGTCTCTGTCTCTGTCTCTGTCTCTGTCTCTGTCTCTGTCTCTGTCTCTGTCTCTGTCTCTGTCTCTGTCTCTGTCTCTGTCTCTGTCTCTGTCTCTGTCTCTGTCTCTGTCTCTGTCTCTGTCTCTGTCTCTGTCTCTGTCTCTGTCTCTGTCTCTGTCTCTGTCTCTGTCTCTGTCTCTGTCTCTGTCTCTGTCTCTGTCTCTGTCTCTGTCTCTGTCTCTGTCTCTGTCTCTGTCTCTGTCTCTGTCTCTGTCTCTGTCTCTGTCTCTGTCTCTGTCTCTGTCTCTGTCTCTGTCTCTGTCTCTGTCTCTGTCTCTGTCTCTGTCTCTGCCATGTCTCTGTCTCTGTGTCTCTGTCTCTGTGTCTCTGTCTCTGTGTCTCTGTCTCTGTGTCTCTGTCTCTGTGTCTCTGTCTCTGTGTCTCTGTCTCTGTGTCTCTGTCTCTGTGTCTCTGTCTCTGCGTCTCTGTCTCTGTGTCTCTGTCTCTGTGTCTATGTCTCTGTGTCTATTTCTCTGTGTCTCTGTCTCTTTGCCTCTGTCTCTGTGTCTCTGTCTCGGAGTCTCTCTCTCTGTGTCCCTGTCTCTGTGTCTCTGTCTCTGAGTCTCTGTCTCTGTGTCTTTGTCTCCGTCTCTGTGTCTCTGTCTCCGAGTCTCTGTCTCTGCGTCCCTGTCTCTGTGTCCCTGTCCCTGCGTCTCCGTCTCTGTGTCTCTGCCTCTGTCTCTGTCTCTGTGTCTCTGCCTCTGTATCTTTCTCTGCGTCTCCGTCTCTGTATCTCTGTCTCTGTGTCTCTGTCCCTGAGTCTCTCTCTCTGTGTCCCTGTCTCTGTGTCTCTGTCCTTGCGTCTCCGCCTCTGTGTCTCCGTCTCTGTGTCTCTGTCTTTGTGTCTATGTCTCCGTGCCTATGCCTCTGTCCGTGTGTTTCTGTACCTGTGTCTCCGTCTCTGTGTCTCTGTCTCTATGTCTCTGTCTCTGTGTCTCTGCCTCTGTGCCTCTGCCTCTGTGTCTCGGTCTCTGTGTCTCTGTCTCTGCGTCTCTGTCTCTGTGCCTCTGCCTCTGTGCCTCTGCCTCTGTGTCTCGGTCTCTGTGTCTCTGTCTCTGCGTCTCTGTCTCTGTGCCTCTGTTTCTGTGTCTCTGTGTCTCTGTCTCTGTGTCTCTGTCTCTGTGTCTCTGTCTCTGTGTCTCTGTGTCTGTGTCTCTGTCTCTGTGTCTCTGTCTCTGTGTCTCTGTCTCTGTGTCTATGCCCCTGTCCGTGTGTCTCTGGACCTGCGTCTCCGTCTCCGTGTCTCGGTCTCTATGTTTCTGTCTTTATGTCTCTGCCTCTGTGTCTCTGTCTCGGTGTCTCTGTCTCTGTGTCTCTGTCTCTGTGTCTCTGTCTCTGCGTCTCTGTCTCTGTGTCTATGTCTCTGTGTCTCTGTCCCTGAGTCTCTCTCTCTGTGTCCCTGTCTCTGTGTCTCTGTCCTTGCGTCTCCGCCTCTGTGTCTCCGTCTCTGTGTCACTGTCTTTGTGTCTATGTCTCCGTGCCTATGCCTCTGTCCGTGTGTCTCTGTACCTGTGTCTCCGTCTCTGTGTCTCTGTCTCTATGTCTCTGTCTCTGTGGCTATGTCTCTGTGTCCCTGTCCCTGTGTCACTGTCTCTGCGTCTCTGTCTCTGTGTCTATGCCTCTGTCCGTGTGTCACTGCACCTGTGTCTCCGTCTCTGTGCCTCTGTCTCTATGTCTCTGTCTCTCTGTCTCTGTCTCTGTCCCTGTGTCTCCGTTTCTGTGTCTCTCTCCCTGTGTCTCTGTCTCTGAATCTCTGTCATTGTGTCTCTGTCTCTGTGTCTCTGTCTTTATGTCTCTGCCTCTGTGTCTCTGTCTCAGTGTCTCTGTCTCTTTGCCTCTGTCTCTGTGTCTCTGTCTCTTTGCCTCTGTCTCTGTGTCCCCGTCTCTGTGTCTCTGTCCTTGCGTCTCCGTCTCTGTGTCTCTGTCTCTATGTCTCTGTCTCTGTGTCTCTGTCTCTGTGTCTCTGTCTCTGTGTCTCTGTGTCTGTGTCTCTGTCTCTGTGTCTCTGTGTCTCTGCCTCTGTGTCTCTGTCTCGGTGTCTCTGTCCCTGTGCCTCCGTCTCTGTGTCACTGTCTCTATGTCCCTGTCTCTGTGTCTCTATCTCTGTGTCTCTGTCTCTGTGCCTCTGTCTCTGTGTCTCTGTCTCTTTGAATCTGTCTCTGTGTTTCTGTCTCTGTGTCTCTGTCCCTGTGTCTCCGTCTCTGTGTCTCTGTCTCTGTGTCTCTGCCTCTGTGCCTCTGTCTCTGTGTCTATGCCTCTGTCCCTGTGTCTCTGTACCTGTGTCTCCGTCTCTGTGTCTCTGTCTCTGTGTCTGTGTCTCTGTGTCTCTGTCTCTGTGTCTTGGTCGCTGTGTCTCTGTCCCTGTGTCTCTGTCTCTGTGTCCCTGTATCTGTGTCTCTGTCTCTTAGAATCTGTCTCTGTGTTTCTGTCTCTGCGTCTCTGTTCCTGTGTCTCCGTCTCTGTGTCTCTGTCTCTGTGTATCTGTCTTTGTGTCTCTGTTTTCGTGTCTCTGTCTCGGTGTCTCTGTCTCTGTGTCTCTGTCTCTGTGTCTCTGTCTCTGTGTCTCTGTCTCTGCGTCTCTGTCTCTGTGTCTCTGTCTCTGTGTCTCTGTCTCTGTGTCTCTGTCTCTGTTTCTCTTTCTCTGTGTCTCTGCCTCTGTGTCTCTATTCCTGTGTCTCCTTCTCTGTGTTTGCGCCTCTGTGTCTCTGTCTCTGTGTCTCTGTCTCTGCGGCTCTGTCCCTGTGTCTCCGTCTCTGTGTCTCTGTCCCTGTGTCTCCGTCTCTGTGTCACTGTCTCTATGTCTCTGTCTCTGTGTCTCTGTGTCTGTGTCTCTGTCACCGTCTCTGCGCGTCTGTTTCTATGTCTCTGTCTCTGTGTCTCGGTCTCTGTGTCTCGGTCTCTGTGTCTCTGCCTCTGAACCTCTGCCTCTGTGTCTCTGAACCAGAGTCTCCGTCCCTGTGTGTCTGTCTCTGTGTATCTGCCTCTGTGTCTCTGTATCTATGTCTCTGTCTCTGTCTCTGTTTCTCTTTCTCTGTGTCTCTGCCTCTGTGTCTCTGTCCCTGCGTCTCCGTCTCTGTGTCTCTATCCCTGTACCTCCGTCTCTGTGTCTCTGTCTCTGTGTCTCTGTCTCTGTGTCTCTGTCTCCGTGTCACTGTCTCTGTGTCTCTGTCTCTGTATCCCTGTCTCTGTATCTCTGTCTCTGTGACTCTGCCTCGGTGTCCTTGTCGCTGTGTCTCCGTCTCTGTGTCTCTGTCTCTGTGTCTCCGTCTCTGTGTCCTTGTCGCTGTGTCTCCGTCTCTGTGTCACTGTCTCTGTGTCTCTGTCTCTGTGTCTCTGTCCCTGTGTCTCTGTCTCTGTGTCTCTGTCTCTGTGTCTCTGTCTCTGTGACTCTGTCTCTGTGTCTCTGTCTCTGTGTCTCTGTCTCTGTGTCTCCGTCTCTGTGTGTCGGTCTCTATGTCTCTGTCTCTGTGTCTCTGCCTGTGTGTCTCTGTCTCGGTGCCTCTGTCCCTGTGCCTCCGTCTCTGTGTCACTGTCTCTGTGTCTGTGTCTCTGTGTTTCGGTCACTGTGTCGCTGGCCCTGTGTCTCCGTCTCTGTATCTCTGTCCTTCTGACTCTGTCTCTGTGTCACTGTGTCTGAATCTCTGTCTCTGCGTCTCTGTCTCTGTCTCTGTGTCTCTGCCTCTGTGTCTCTCTCTCCGTGTCTCTGTCTCTGTGTCTCTGTCTCTGTGTCTCTGTCTCTGTGTCTCTGTCTCTGTGTCTGTGTCTCTGTGTCTCTGTCTCTGTGTCTCTGTATCTGTGTCTCTGTCTCTGAGTCTCTGCATCTATGTCTCTGTCTCTATCTCTGTCTCTGTCTCTGTGTCTCCGTTTCTGTGTCTCTCTCCCTGTGTCTCTGTCTCTGAATCTCTGTCATTGTGTCTCTGTCTCTGTGTGTCTCTGTCTCTGTGTCTCTGTCTCTGTGTCTATGTCTCTGTGTCTCTGTCTCTTTGCCTCTGTCTCTGTGTCTCTGTCTCTGAGTCTCTCTCTCTGTGTCCCTGTCTCTGTGTCTCTGTCCTTGCGTCTCCGTGTCTGTGTCTCTGGCTCTGTGTCTCTGTCTCTGTGTCTATGTCTCTGTGCCTCTGTCTCTGTGTCTCTGTCTCTGTGTCTCTGTCTCTGTGGCTATGTCTCTGTGTCCCTGTCCCTGTGTCTCTGTCTCTGTGGCTATGTCTCTGTGTCCCTGTCTCTGTGTCTCTGTCCCTGTGTCTCCGTCTCTGTGTCTCTGTCTCTGTCTCTGTGTCTCTGCCTCTGTGTCTCTCTCTCTGTGTCTCTGTCTCTGTGTCTCTGTCTCTGTGTCTATGCCTCTGTACGTGTGTCTCTGGACCTGCGTCTCCGTCTCCGTGTCTCGGTCTCTATGTCTCTGTCTTTATGTCTCTGCCTCTGTGTCTCTGTCTCTGTGTCTCTGTCTCTGTGTCTCTGTCTCTGTGTCTCTGTCTCTGTGTCTCCGTCTCTGTGTCTCTGTCTCTGTGTCTCTGTCTCTGTGTCTCTGTCTCTGTGTCTCTGTCTCTGTGTCTCTGTCTCTGTGTCTCTGTCTCTGTGTCTCTGTCTCCGTGTCCCTGTCCCTGCGTCTCCGTCTCTGTGTCTCTGCCTCTGTCTCTGTCTCTGTGTCTCTGCCTCTGTATCTTTCTCTGCGTCTCCGTCTCTGTATCTCTGTCTCTGTGTCTCTCTCTCTGTGTCCCTGTCTCTGTGTCTCTGTCCATGCGTCTCCGCCTCTGTGTCTCCGTCTCTGTGTCTCTGTCTTTGTGTCTATGTCTCCGTGCCTATGCCTCTGTCCGTGTGTCTCTGTACCTGTGTCTCCGTCTCTGTGTCACTGTCCTTGTGTCTCTGTCCCTGTGTCTCCGTCTCTGCGTCTCTGTCTCTGTGTCTATGTCTCTGTGTCTATGTCTCTGTGTCTCTGTCTCTGTGTTTCTCTCTTTATGTATCTGTCTCTGTGTCTCTGTCTCTGTGTTTCTGTCTCTGTGTCTCTGTCTCTGTGTCTCCGTCTCTGTGTCTCTGTCTCTGTGTCTCTGTCTCTCTGTCTCTGTCTCTGTGTCTCTGTCTCTGTGTATCTGTCTCTGTGTCTCTGTCTCTGTGTCTCTGTTTCTATGTCTCTGTTTCTCTCTCTCCGTGTCTCTGTCCCTGTGCCTCTGTCTCTGTGTCTATGCCTCTGTCCCTGTGGCTCTGTACCTGTGTCTCCGTCTCTGTGTGTCGGTCTCTATGTCTCTGTCCCTGTGTCTCTGCCTCTGTGTCTCTGTCTCTGTGTCTCTGTCTCTGTGTCTCTGTCTCTGTGTCTCTGTCTCTGTGTCTCTGTCTCTGTGTCTCTGTCTCTGTGTCTCTGTCTCTGTGTCTCTGTCTCTGTGTCTCTGTCTCTGTGTCTCTGTCTCTGTGTCTCTGTCTCTGTCTCTGTGTCCCTGTCTCCACCCTATGTCTCTGTCTCTGTGTCTCTGTCTCCGTGTCTCCGTCCCTGTGTCTCTGTCTCTGTCTCTGTGCCTCTGCCTCTGTGTATCTGTCTATGTGTCTCTATCTCCGTGTCTCTGCCTCAGTGTCTCTGTCTCTTTTTTCTCTGTCTCTGTGTCTCTGTCTCCGTCTCTGTGTCTCTGTCTCTGTGTCTCCGTCCCTGTGTCTCCGTCTCTGTGTCACTGTTTCTGTGTCTCAGTCTCTGAGTCTCTGCATCTGTGTCTCTGTCTCTGTCTCTCCGTCTCCGCGTCTCGTTCTCTGTGTCTGTGTCTCCGTCTCTGTGTCTCTGTCTCTGCCTCTGTGTCACTGTCTGTGAATCTCTGTCTCTGTGTCTCCGTCTCTGTGTCTCAGTCTTTGTGTCTCTGCCTCTGTGTCTTTGTCTCTGTGTCTCTGTCTCTGTGTCTCTGTCTCTGTGACTCTGTCTCTGTGTCTCTGTCTCTGTGTCTCTGTCTCTGTGTCTCCGTCTCTGTGTGTCGGTCTCTATGTCTCTGTCTCTGTGTCTCTGCCTCTGTGTCTCTGTCTCGGTGTCTCTGTCCCTGTGCCTCCGTCTCTGTGTCTCTGTCTCTGTGTATCTGTCTCTGTGTCTCTGTCTCTGTGTCTCTGTTTCTATGTCTCTGTTTCTCTCTCTCCGTGTCTCTGTCCCTGTGCCTCTGTCTCTGTGTCTATGCCTCTGTCCCTGTGGCTCTGTACCTGTGTCTCCGTCTCTGTGTGTCGGTCTCTATGTCTCTGTCTCTGTGTCTCTGCCTCTGTGTCTCTGTCTCGGTGTCTCTGTCCCTGTGCCTCCGTCTCTGTGTCACTGTCTCTGTGTCCCTGTCTCTGTGTTTCTGTCTCTGTGTCTCTGGCTCTGTGTCTCCGTCTCTGTATCTCTGTCCCTCTGACTCTGTCTCTGTGTCACTGTGTCTGTATCTCTGTCTCTGCGTCTCTGTCTCTGTGTCTCTGTCTCTGTGTCTCCGTCTCTGTGTGTCGGTCTCTATGTCTCTGTCTCTGTGTCTCTGCCTCTGTGTCTCTGTCTCGGTGTCTCTGTCCCTGTGCCTCCGTCTCTGTGTCACTGTCTCTGTGTCTCTGTCTCTGTGTTTCGGTCACTGTGTCGCTGGCCCTGTGTCTCCGTCTCTGTATCTCTGTCCTTCTGACTCTGTCTCTGTGTCACTGTGTCTGAATCTCTGTCTCTGCGTCTCTGTCTCTGTCTCTGTGTCTCTGTCTCTGTGTCTCTGTCTCTGTGTCTCTGTCTCTGTGTCTCTGTCTCTGTGTCTCTGTCTCTGTGTCTCTGTCTCTGTGTCTCTGTCTCTGTGTCTCTGTCTCTGTGTCTCTGTCTCTGTGTCTCTGTCTCTGTGTCTCTGTCTCTGTGTCTCTGTCTCTGTGTCTTGGTCGCTGTGTCTCTGTCCCTGTGTCTCTGTCTCTGTATCTCTGTCTCTGTGACTCTGCCTCGCTGTACCTGTCTCTGCGTCTCTGTCCCTGTGTCTCCGTCTCTGTGTCTCTGTCTCTGTGTATCTGTCTTTGTGTCTCTGTTTTCGTGTCTCTGTCCCTGTGTCACTGTCTCTGTGTCTCTGTCTCTGTGTCTCTGCCTCTGTGTCTCTGTCTCTGTGTCTCTGTCTCTGTGTCTCTGTCTCTGTGTCTCCGTCTCTGTGTCCCTGTCGCTGTGTCTCCGTCTCTGTGTCTCTGTCTCTGTGTCTCTGTCTCTGTGTCTCTGTCCCTGTGTCTCTGTCTCTGTGTCTCTGTCTCTGTGTCTCTGTCTCTGTGACTCTGTCTCTGTGTCTCTGTCTCTGTGTCTCTGTCTCTGTGTCTCCGTCTCTGTGTGTCGGTCTCTATGTCTCTGTCTCTGTGTCTCTGCCTGTGTGTCTCTGTCTCGGTGTCTCTGTCCCTGTGCCTCCGTCTCTGTGTCACTGTCTCTGTGTCTCTGTCTCTGTGTTTCGGTCTCTGTGTCTCTGGCCCTGTGTCTCCGTCTCTGTATCTCTGTCCTTCTGACTCTGTCTCTGTGTCACTGTGTCTGAATCTCTGTATCTGCGTCTCTGCCTCTGTGTCTCTGTCTCTGTGTCTCTGTCTCTATGTCCATGTCTCTGTGTCTCTATCTCTGTGTCACTGTCTCTGTGTCTCTGTCTCTGTGTCTCTGTCTCTGTGTCTCTGTCTCTGTGTCTCTGTCTCTGTGTCTCCGTCTCTGTGTCCCTGTCGCTGTGTCTCCGTCTCTGTGTCACTGTCTCTGTGTCTCTGTCTCTGTGTCTCTGTCCCTGTGTCTCTGTCTCTGTGTCTCTGTCTCTGTGTCTCTGTCTCTGTGACTGTGTCTCTGTGTCTCTGTCTCTGTGTCTCTGTCTCTGTGTCTCCGTCTCTGTGTGTCGGTCTCTGTCTCTGTCTCTGTGTCTCTGCCTGTGTGTCTCTGTCTCGGTGTCTCTGTCCCTGTGCCTCCGTCTCTGTGTCACTGTCTCTGTGTCTCTGTCTCTGTGTTTCGGTCACTGTGTCGCTGGCCCTGTGTCTCCGTCTCTGTATCTCTGTCCTTCTGACTCTGTCTCTGTGTCACTGTGTCTGAATCTCTGTCTCTGCGTCTCTGTCTCTGTCTCTGTGTCTCTGTCTCTGCGGCTCTGTCCCTGTGTCTCCGTCTCTGTGTCTCTGTCCCTGTGTCTCCGTCTCTGTGTCACTGTCTCTATGTCTCTGTCTCTGTGTCTCTGTGTCTGTGTCTCTGTCACCGTCTCTGCGCGTCTGTTTCTATGTCTCTGTCTCTGTGTCTCGGTCTCTGTGTCTCGGTCTCTGTGTCTCTGCCTCTGAATCTCTGTCTCTGTGTCTCTGAACCAGAGTCTCCGTCCCTGTGTGTCTGTCTCTGTGTATCTGCCTCTGTGTCTCTGTATCTATGTCTCTGTCTCTGTCTCTGTTTCTCTTTCTCTGTGTCTCTGCCTCTGTGTCTCTGTCCCTGCGTCTCCGTCTCTGTGTCTCTATCCCTGTACCTCCGTCTCTGTGTCTCTGTCTCTGTGTCTCTGTCTCTGTGTCTCTGTCTCCGTGTCACTGTCTCTGTGTCTCTGTCTCTGTATCCCTGTCTCTGTATCTCTGTCTCTGTGACTCTGCCTCGGTGTCCTTGTCCCTATGTCTCTGTCCCTGTGCCTCCGTCTCTCTGTCTCTGTCTCTGTGTCTATGTCTCTGTGTCTCTGTCTCCGTGTTTCTCTCTTTATGTATCTGTCTCTGTGTCTCTGTCTCTCTGTCTCTGTGTCCCTGTCTCTGCGTCTCTGCCCCTGTGTCTCCGTCTCCGTGAATTGGTCTCTGTGTCTCGGTCTATGTGTCTCTGTCTCTGTGCCTCTGCCTCTGTGTCTATGCCTCTGTCTCTGTCTCTCTGTCTCTCTGTCTCTGTGTCTCTGCCTCCGTGTCTCTGTCTCTGTGTCTCTGTCTCTCTGTCTCTGTCTCTCTCCCTCTGTGTCTCTGTCTCTGTGTCCCTGTCTCTGTGTCTATGCCTCTGCCCGTGTGTCTCTGTACCTGTGTCTCCGTCTCTGTGTCTCTGTCTCAGTGTCTCTGTCTCAGTGTCTCTGTCTCTGTGTCTCTGTCTCTGTGTCTCTGTCTCTGTGTCTCTGTCTCTGTGATTCGTTCTCTGTGTCTCTGTCTCTGTGGCTATGTCTCTGTGTCCCTGTCCCTGTGTCACTGTCTCTGTGTCTCTGTCTCTGTGTCTCTGCCTCTGTGTCTCTGTCTCTGTGTCTCTGTCTCTGTGTCTCTGTCTCTGTGTCTCCGTCTCTGTGTCCCTGTCGCTGTGTCTCCGTCTCTGTGTCTCTGTCTCTGTGTCTCTGTCTCTGTGTCTCTGTCCCTGTGTCTCTGTCTCTGTGTCTCTGTCTCTGTGTCTCTGTCTCTGTGACTCTGTCTCTGTGTCTCTGTCTCTGTGTCTCTGTCTCTGTGTCTCCGTCTCTGTGTGTCGGTCTCTATGTCTCTGTCTCTGTGTCTCTGCCTGTGTGTCTCTGTCTCGGTGTCTCTGTCCCTGTGCCTCCGTCTCTGTGTCACTGTCTCTGTGTCTCTGTCTCTGTGTTTCGGTCTCTGTGTCTTTGGCCCTGTGTCTCCGTCTCTGTATCTCTGTCCTTCTGACTCTGTCTCTGTGTCACTGTGTCTGAATCTCTGTATCTGCGTCTCTGCCTCTGTGTCTCTGTCTCTGTGTCTCTGTCTCTATGTCCATGTCTCTGTGTCTCTATCTCTGTGTCACTGTCTCTGTGTCTCTGTCTCTGTGTCTCTGTCTCTGTGTCTCTGTCTCTGTGTCTCTGTCTCTGTGTCTCCGTCTCTGTGTCCCTGTCGCTGTGTCTCCGTCTCTGTGTCACTGTCTCTGTGTCTCTGTCTCTGTGTCTCTGTCCCTGTGTCTCTGTCTCTGTGTCTCTGTCTCTGTGTCTCTGTCTCTGTGTCTCTGTCTCTGTGTCTCTGTCTCTGTGTCTCTGTCTCTGTGTCTCCGTCTCTGTGTGTCGGTCTCTATGTCTCTGTCTCTGTGTCTCTGCCTGTGTGTCTCTGTCTCGGTGTCTCTGTCCCTGTGCCTCCGTCTCTGTGTCACTGTCTCTGTGTCTCTGTCTCTGTGTTTCGGTCACTGTGTCGCTGGCCCTGTGTCTCCGTCTCTGTATCTCTGTCCTTCTGACTCTGTCTCTGTGTCACTGTGTCTGAATCTCTGTCTCTGCGTCTCTGTCTCTGTCTCTGTGTCTCTGTCTCTGTGTCTCTGTCTCTGTGTCTCTGTCTCTGTGTCTCCGTCTCTGTGTGTCGGTCTCTATGTCTCTGTCTCTGTGTCTCTGCCTGTGTGTCTCTGTCTCGGTGTCTCTGTCCCTGTGCCTCCGTCTCTGTGTCACTGTCTCTGTGTCTCTGTCTCTGTGTTTCGGTCTCTGTGTCTCTGGCCCTGTGTCTCCGTCTCTGTATCTCTGTCCTTCTGACTCTGTCTCTGCGTCACTGTGTCTGAATCTCTGTATCTGCGTCTCTGCCTCTGTGTCTCTGTCTCTGTGTCTCTGTCTCTATGTCCATGTCTCTGTGTCTCTATCTCTGTGTCACTGTCTCTGTGTCTCTGTCTCTGTGTCTCTGTCTCTGTGTCTCTGTCTCTGTGTCTCTGTCTCTGTGTCTCCGTCTCTGTGTCCCTGTCGCTGTGTCTCCGTCTCTGTGTCACTGTCTCTGTGTCTCTGTCTCTGTGTCTCTGTCCCTGTGTCTCTGTCTCTGTGTCTCTGTCTCTGTGTCTCTGTCTCTGTGACTGTGTCTCTGTGTCTCTGTCTCTGTGTCTCTGTCTCTGTGTCTCCGTCTCTGTGTGTCGGTCTCTATGTCTCTGTCTCTGTGTCTCTGCCTGTGTGTCTCTGTCTCGGTGTCTCTGTCCCTGTGCCTCCGTCTCTGTGTCACTGTCTCTGTGTCTCTGTCTCTGTGTTTCGGTCACTGTGTCGCTGGCCCTGTGTCTCCGTCTCTGTATCTCTGTCCTTCTGACTCTGTCTCTATGTCACTGTGTCTGAATCTCTGTCTCTGCGTCTCTGTCTCTGTGTATCTGTCTCTGTGTTCCTGTCTCTGTTTCTCTGTCTCTGTCTCTGAGTCTTTGTCTGTGTGACCCTGTCTCTGTGTCTCTGTCCCTGTGTCTCCGTCTCTGTGTATCTGTCTCTCTCTCTCTGTGTCTCTGTCTCTGTCTCTCCGTCTCCGCGTCTCGTTCTCTGTGTCTGTGTCTCCGTCTCTGTGTCTCTGTCTCTGTCTCTGTTTCACTGTCTGTGAATCTCTGTCTCTGTGTTTCCGTCTCTGTGTCTCTGTCTCTGTGTCTCTCTCTCCGTGTCACTTTCTGTGTGTCTCTTTCTCTGTATCTGTCTTTGTCTCTGTCTCTGTCTCTGTCTCTGTCTCTGTCTCTGTCTCTGTCTCTGTCTCTGCCTCTGTCTCTGTCTCTGTCTCTGTCTCTGTCTCTGTCTCTGTCTCTGTCTCTGTCTCTGTCTCTGCCTCTGTGTCTCTTCCTGTGTGCCTCTGTCTCTGTCTCTTTCTCTGTCTCTGTCTCTGTCTCTGTCTCTGTCTCTATCTCTGTCTCTGTGTCTCTTTCTGTGTGTCTCTGTCTCTGTCTCTGTCTCTGTCTTTGTCTCTGTCTCTGACTCTGTCTCTGTCTCTGTGTCTCTGTCTCTGTGTCGCTGTTTCTGTGTCTGTCTCTGTCTCAGTGTCTCCATCTCTGTGTCTCTGTCGCTGGGTCTCTGTTCCTGTGTCTCTTTCTCTGTGTCTCTGTCCCTGTATCTCCGACTCTGTGTGTCTGTCTCTGTTGTTATGTCTCTGTGTCTCCGTCCCTGTGTCTCTGTCTCTGTCTCTGTCTCTGTCTCTGTGTCTCTTTCTGTGTGCCTCTGTCTCTGTCTCTGTCTCTGTCTCTGTCTCTGTCTCTGTCTCTGTCTCTGTCTCTGTCTCTGTCTCCGTCTCTGTCTCTGCCTCTGTCTCTGTCTCTGTCTCTGTCTCTGTCCCTGTCTCTGTCTCTGTCTCTGTCTCTGTCTCTGTGTCTCTTTCTGTGTGTCTCTGTCTCTGTCTCTGTCTTTGTCTCTGTTTCTGTCTCTGTCTCTGTCTCTGTCTCTGTCTCTGTCTCTGTCTCTGTCTCTGTCTCTGTCTCTGTCTCTGTCTCTGTCTCTGTCTCTGTCTCTGTCTCTGTCTCTGTCTCAGTCTCTGTCTCTGTCTCTGTCTCTGTCTCTGTCTCTGTCTCTGTCTCTGTCTCTGTCTCTGTCTCTGTCTCTGTCTCTGTCTCTGTCTCTGTCTCTGTCTCTGTCTCTGTCTCTGTCTCTGTCTCTGTCTCTGTCTCTGTCTCTGTCTCTGTTTCTGTCTCTGTCTCTGTCTCTGTTTCTGTCTCTGTCTCTGTCTCTGTTTCTGTCTCTGTCTCTGTCTCTGTCTCTGTCCCTGTCTCTGTCTCTGTCTCTGTCCCTGTGTCTGTCTCTGTCTCTGTCTCTGTCTCTGTCTCTCTCTCTGCCATGTCTCTGTCTCTGTGTCTCTGTCTGTGTGTCTCTGACTCTGCGTCTCTCTCTCCGTGTCACTTTCTGTGTGTCTCTTTCTCTGTGTCTGTCTTTGTCTCTGTCTCTGTCTCTGACTCTGTCTCTGTCTCTGTGTCTCCGTCTCCTTGTCTCTGTTTTTGTCTCTGTCTTTATCTCTGTCTCTGACTCTGTCTCTGCCTCTGTGTCTCTGTCTGCGTGTCTCTGTCGATATGTCTCTGTGTCTCCGTCCCTGTGTCTCTGTCTCTGTCTCTGTGTCTCTGTCTCTGTGTATCTGTCTCTGTGTCTCTGTCTATGTGTCTCTGTTTCTATGTCTCTGTTTCACTCTCTCCGTGTCTCTGTCCCTGTGTCTCTGTCTCTGTCTCTGTTTCTCTTTCTCTGTGTCTCTGTCTCTGTGTCTCTGTGAGTGTGTCTCCGTCTCTGTGTCTCTGTCTCCGTCGCTGTGTGTCTGTCTCCGTGTCTCTGTCTCCGTGTCTCCGTCCCTGTGTCTCTGTCTCTGTCTCTGTGCCTCTGCTTCTGTGTATCTGTCTATGTGTCTCTGTCTCCGTGTCTCCGTCCCTGTGTCTCCGTCTCTGTGTCACTGTCTCTGTGTCTCTGTCTCTGAGTCTCTGCATCTGAGTCTCTGTCTCTGTCTCTACGTCTCCGCGTCTCGTTCTCTGTGTCTGTGTCTCCGTCTCTGTGTCTCTGTCTCTGTCTCTGTGTCACTGTCTGTGGATCTCTGTCTCTGTGTCTCCGTCTCTGTGTTTCCGTCTCTGTGTCTCTGTCCCTGTGTCTCTGTCTCTGTGTCTCTGTCTCTATGTCTCTGTCTCTGTGTCTCTGTCTCTGTGTCTCTGTCTCTGTGTCTATGTCTCCGTGTCTATGTCTCTGTGTCTCTGTCTCTGTGTCTCTGTCTCTGTGTCTCTGTCTCTGTGTCTCTGTCTCTGTGTCTCTGTCTCAGTCTCTGTCTCTGTCTCTGTCTCTGTCTCTGTGTCTCTGTGTCTCAGTCTCTGTGTCTCCGTCTCTGTGTCTCCGTCTCTGTGTCTCTGTCTCTGTGTCTCTGTCTCTGTGTCTCTGTCTCTGTGTCTCTGTGTCTCTGTCTCTGTGTCTCTGCCTCTGTGTCTCAGTCTCTGTGTCTCCGTCTCTTTGTCTCTGTCTCCGTGTCTCTGTCTCTGTCTCTGTCTCTGTGTCTCTGTCTCTCTGTCTCTGTCTCTGTCTCTGTGTCTCTGTGTCTCAGTCTCTGTGGCACCGTCTCTGTGCCTCTGTCTCTGGGCCTCTGCCTCTGCCACTATCTGACTCTGTCTCTATCTCTGTCTCTGTCTCTGTGTCTGTCCCTGTCTCTGTCTCTGTCTCTATCTCTGTCTCTGTCTCTGTCTCTGTCTCTGTCTTTGTCTCTGTCTCTGTCTCTGTCCCTTTCTCTGTCTCTGTGTCTCTGTCTCTGTGTCTCTGCCTCTGTGTCACAGTCTC